>BMAW01075796.1:188859-260424 GCA_019974015.1 Nephila pilipes
TATATATATATATATATATATATATATATATATATATATATATATATATATATATTTATACTAATAACTTAAGAAACTAAATCAAACTTGAAAAATAGCTGAGGGAAAAATAACATACATAAAAATAAAAATAAATCAACAAATGTGGATAAAAATCTGAATAAAATCAAATACAAAGACATAATGATATTACATGCACATAAACTAATAATGATATTATGAAGAAAAACAATTTATATAATTATTATCAACTACAATAAATTTACAAAAATATTATACATAAAATAAAAGAATATTACACAAATGGTCTCACAAAACATTGGAAAAAATAAATATGAGACAAACAGAACATTTTTGATAATTAGAATGAATTTAGAAAAGAATGAAATGAAGCACGGTTGTAAAGCATTAAATAACATTATCATAAGTAGTGGACTATAAATATGCGTTTTAACTCGTAGTAAACTGTCTAAGATTGATTAGATCTTTACTGTACAACTCAGCTGTTAATTTGTAATTAAAGTTAGCAATAACCAAAAAGGAAAAATTAGACGAGTCCAAACCACTGCACAAGAGAAAGTCAATAAATACAACATATATTAAAATATTGAAATAAGATAATTATCAACATAACTTACTTCTTTTAAAAACACAGAAATATATATATATATTAACTGTCCAATTGTTAAATATTCAAATTTTATTAATAGTGTTTGCATATGAATGTTATTATTTTTAATGTTTAATACACATATGTGTTATTTATATTAACATGTAAGCTGTAAATATATTTCGAAACCTATTTTTAAATCAAAATTTCTGAACCAAATTAGAGATTGTAACTGATATATACTTATAACTGTTAATGAATATAATTCTTAGTAAATTATTACTGTTAAAAATTATAGCTTTTAATAAAATCTAACTGTTAATATGTTATAATTGTTCAGATAGCTACAATTATATTATAATTGTTCAGATAGCTATAATTATGTTATAATTGTTCAGATAGCTATAATTATGTTATAATTGTTCAGCATCTGTACAAATTTTAAGAGTGGCCGCGGTAGCCTAGTGATCATGGCTTCGGATTCGTGGCCGACGGTTTTCGTCAGTCGCGGGTTCAATCCTTGGCCGCTGAAGACCCGCCGTGTAGCCGGGGCTGATGCACGTTAAATCTGTCGGGGCCCAAAGTCCTCCCGTTGGCGTGAAGAGGGGGGTGCCAGCTCAGGTGTCATCCTCGTCACTTGATCGTGGTTCAAAATTACGAGGTCCGTCGCCCATAGCCCTTCATGTTGCTTCTAGTGCGACGTTAATATAAACTAAACAAATTTTAAGAATAATGTGTATATTAAACTTTTAGTATTGTTATTGTGTACACGGTATTTTTACGATGATAATATTTGCAATATAAATGAGATATATCAATATTTATGAAGAAATTACAGTTTTAAAATTTTCTTTTATAAATTTAGTAATGATACCTTACACCAGACTTTACAAAAAGCTTTAGACAAAGTGTTATAGATTCAGGATTTGAGTAATTTTAAAGAAGAAAAAGATTTAAACAGTAAAACGTTTTTATAAACTGGTTATTTTTCTATTTGAATACATTTCTGATCGTTAAGCTTAAAAATAAAGTAAAACATTTTTAAAAAAGAATTTTTTTCAAAATCAGTTTTTGATGGACTCATACTTTTAATATGATAAGAATTTTTAAAGCTGAATAGAGGAGACTCATTAAATTTACTCTCTATATTCGAGAAAAGTGTTTTGGATCACATCCGTATACTTCAGACTTTTCCTGCATGTCTCTACTAATGTTCCACAAAATTAATAATAGTTATTTTGAAGTTTTATTTTACACTAATGATCAACCAAATCAATTCGAAGATTGATGAAAATTAAAGGCCTTCAATCATTTTTCTTCAGGTAAGAAAGTTTTATTTTACTTCTCCCATCAAAATTATATCAAAGATTTTAAGTCATTTACAATGTAATAAAATTCTACCTAAACAGACAAAAATTTATGTATAAGATTCTCTTATTACTTGCTGATATTTCAAACACTGTAGAAATTAAATATCAGGGCAATACAGTTTAATAATTAACTTCTAATGCTATTAACTGCTTTCAGCTTCTTTACCTGCATGTAATTCCAATTAATACCGGTTGTATTATTAATTAGTATGCAAATTATTGGACCCTAACAGCCCCAAGAACCCTAATCTCTCCCAAAAAGAACTTAAAAGTCGTTTCCTGAGATAACTACTAACACAGATTTAAATGAAAATAACTCAAAGTTATAAATGAGTTACTATTTCGTTACAGTTGATTACAAACATTACAATTTGATTGATTTAAGTTTCAACAAGTGAGCTTTGGGATTTATATTCTTATACAGGTTGAGTAGTTGCAATAGTTTGAGTAAGATTGCAAATTATATTGATACAGGAATTATTACACAAATTATTTTAGAATTGTTAAATTATTCAAATCTCTCCACAAACTACGTATAAACTGAAATCTAAGCTAACAAATAGTGAACTTCTGACAAACACCATCAAAACTTAACAAAAGTTTAACAACATGAAAATGAAGTTTACGTTTTATAGAAACATATAAGGTTTGTAAGTGAGTTTGAAAATTTTCTTCTGAACTCAAGCACTACGAGTATAAGGCATTTTTTGAAATTTGTTTACAATATATTAAAGAAATTTTGATAAGAAAAAGTGTATTTCAGAGCATTAAAGTGCTCATAAGTCTATAGATTCCTATGTGGCATTACGATAAATATATTAGAATGATTTTGAAGCTTTTATATTGGGTCCATACACGCAAATATTTTTTGTAAGAAATATCCCAATTTTGCGTCCTAAAAGGGAGATAAAGGAAACTTCTACTAGAAAAATTAAATATAGGAACGCAATAACACACAACAAAAAAAAAAATGAAAACCATATACTCTTAAACATGTGCATAAATAGCATTGATATGAGAAACTTATTCATAAAAAAGAGTAACTTAAAATTTGTTCACCGAAACAGAGATATTGGCAGGAATAAGAATGTCAAAGGATAATACTATATAGAGCTCGATTACTATATACTTACCTTTACGTACAAGAAGTGCAAGAGAAAGGTGTTTTACTTTCGTATATATTTGACATAATATAAACATGCTTGACATAATATAAACTTTGAAATATAAACATGTTAGTACGATTGCTTAGTTTTATTGGGTATGGACAACAACGTCTAAAATACCCTACATGTTAATACAAGTAATATTTTTAGTTTCTTTGGTAACTATTAATTTAAAAACCATAAAGCCAAAACTTTCTTTCACTGAAGTTCATTCTGTATTCTGATATTAAATGTATGTTTGTATTTTAAAATACTTTCATAGTGGAAATAACGTTATTGGAGCATACATTGCTCCAATTATACAGCAGTATCAATAGGATTGGGAAACACTATTCTAATACGAGGAGAGTGCTTTTATTTTACTATTATTTCAAAAAAAATTCGTTTCATAAAACTATAGATTTTCCAACAAACCCACATTTGTTTTTCTAGTATTTTTTTTTTTTTTTTGACTGAATGATTTCTTTTTTTGAAAAGAAAATATCAAAAATGACTTTTCAAAATCCGATAAAAAAACATTTATTTAAATTTAAAATGTGTTAAAATGGTCTAAAAGTAATATTTTGGATAACATTTATATTGTTTAACAATATTGTGTAAGCAAACTATAAGCGCTCGACTATGCTTGAAATATCAGTTTTCCACGGCAATGTAATAGATGAATGTTGTTCAGTCGTCACTACAGCTGACGTTTCTAGCATTTCTTTTAAATATGATGTATTCGTAACAAGTTGTAAGCAAGAAGGAACAAAAAGATGTAGACCAAATAAATTCTATGTTGTAGGCAAGCCTAAGGTTTATTTCTTCAAAATTGAAAAAAAGTAAGATAAAATTTTTTGTTCCCTGTGTTGGACTCAATTCCCTCAATTGTTGTTTTTCGTGATCGAGAAATTATTTGATTATTAAAACGGTAATCCGTAAAAGAACTTGAAACAAAAGTATTCAGTCAAAATTTCTCTTCAAAGAGCTGATGTCAACAAAACAAAATATAAATTGGGCTGAATCAGATCAGTCGAATTTAGAAATGAAGCATCTAGACAACCTAATAAAATTCTAATTATGAAAGAATCATTCTGATGTGCAATTCTATGCAAATTAATTATGTTAAACAGACTTCGATTGAAAAATTATATCATCAAAATTACGATCTTGTTTATGACGGCAAATTCAGATAAAAATTATTTGTGATGTTGAAAAAAATAGACGGATTAAGAGATGTGCTTATAAATATTAAAATATCTGTTTTATTGAAGTACATTTTAAAATACTATATACAATATAAAATTTTAAAAAAGCAATGTTCTCTATTATATAGTTCTGTTTTAGACGCTTCTGATTCTATGGTTTTAAACTATTATTTACTTGAACTGAGAGAATATTAGTTTGATTCTACTCGGAAAGAAGCACTGGAAATAAATCAACAGCATTAATTAAAGAAATACAATCTTAGTTTCTTAAAAAAAATTGTTTTTCTAAGATTCATCTTATGAATCAAAAGAAAATAATTGATCTTGTTTGGAATATAATATTACTGTGAAGTCAGGCAGAGATTTGAAGCTTCCTTTCCGCTTTTAAATTTAAGTTTGAACTACAGTGTTTATAGTCATTAAGGATTAACTTTTATGTTTCTCACTTGGAATTGTATATAAGAACTGAAGTCACAAAATAAGCAAGACGTTTGAACGTTCATTTAAGTAGTAAGTGCAACGAAAAAAGTTAGAGAGAAACATAGCATCCTAAAATATTTTTAACATTTTATGCTTTGGATTCGGAGGAAAACAAATTGTATCAGAGCACAAATATCTGAATTATATTTTAAAGTAATTACATAATAGATTATAAAATAGCATTATATTTTAGAATATAAAAAGTAAAACTCCGAATGTCTTACAAATGTTTCTTGGTAAATGTTAGATTAAAAAAATTCTTTGAAATCAGTGAGTGGAGAAAAGTCTGTTCTATTAATCTCTTACTTATCACCATAACCTATAATTCAATTTTGTCATTAAACCCTTAATGTACCCAATTTAAATTTGAATAAAATATTTTCATTGGTCCAATTTTTACTTATACAGAAAAGTGTACAAATTCAAACACTTCAGCATCCATAAATGTAGTAAGTACATGAAGTTTTTTTTTTTTTTTTTTTCATTTTTATTTGGCTTAAAGTAGAGCTAAGACCCAAATTCAGGCACTATCCCTTTTTCCTCGAACAGTGGCTTACAGGTGGACCTTTTAATTGATTTTTAATGACTCGCGGAGTATGTTTGTTACAAAGTTCACGCTCATGACTGCTGGAATGCTATGGCTTCTTCATATATTTTAAGTAAGGAATATGTAGCTTCAGTTCCACCATCAGAGTGAAGCTAAAACTTCTACGCGAGTGATATAACGCGTAATTAGACGGAATGGCCCTCCGCCTTCATGCAGTCTTATGAAACGAACCTTCTCAATAACGTCCAACTTTTCAAATGGAGCCGTTTTCCTTTCACTGGTATTCTAACCTTCAAAGTGTTAAATTATAACCAACACACACTGGTTTGTATAAAAATTGCACACATGCACACACACATATATATGTAACAGAGAGATTACGTATGCATGATATTCAAGGAATTACTCACTACCTAGTTCTATACATATCATTTCAAAGACAATAATAAAAAACTTTTAGTTGCATTACATTTCGTGAATAAATGGTTTAATAAGATTAATTTTAATAAAGATTTGCTAAAAAAAAATAAGAATTTATATTACGAATATGAACATTGGATGCAAAATTTGACTTCTATTGTAAGATATTTTTTTTAAAAAAAACTTTTATTAAGGTATTGATAATTTTATTAACAAACTTGTGGCAAAACGTAATTTACTTATAAAATATAATGTACCTGACCGGAAACATAGCTTAGTTAACGAATGATTACTTACTAACTTTATAAATGCTTCTAATATCGACATAACAGAAATCATATATGCAATAGATATTGAAAACTGTAATAGGTTTGATAAAAAGTATCGATCTCTAACCACAAATTATAGTGAAATAACCCAAAAGTTCAACTTTTAAAATAAAGGTTGCTAAAATCAGGTACCGAAAAAAAAATAAAACATGCCCAAATAAAATTTTATTTTTTAACTTTTTTTAACTTTTAGTCAATTTTGAAATTTATAGAGCACAGTTAAAAATTTATTGAGATAAATCATGTTAATTCATTCGAATTAGGACATTCTCAGTCTTTTGAATTTTGTTTGACTTTCTCTTTTTTCTTTCTAAAAAGCCGAATATCCGTGAGGGAGAATTGAAATGAAGAAACTCTGCTAGATCCAGAGGTGTCAGTTTCAGAGATTGGTAAAGGACCTTTATTCCACTATGAGCACTCATCTTTACGCCACAGGACCAATAGTGCTAAACATCGTATCCATTAAAACGGTAAGAACTTTATAACCTTAGAAATGTACATAAACATATATTCTATACACTGATCGTAATTGAAAATTCAAAATTTGAATTTAATAATATTTTAAGAATTTTATATCAATTTTTTCTATTTTTGATGCAAATATTGTATAACATCTAAGATTTATGACTGTTTATTTGGAAATATCTTCATTTTATCATGTGATAAATATGAACTCAAAAGATGAAGTAAATTGCCCGGAAAGTGCTCGAGAGTCCTTAAAAAATTTTTGAAAAATGCAAATAAAGAAATTTTTGCTATGGCGTGGCACGAATGTTTCCGATGTTAAAATACAATAATCAAACTTTTTGTTTATCACTTCTACAAATACATCTCAGCAGAATCCTCAAAGCTTCCTCTACTTCTTATAAACAAAATAATTGCCTTAAAATTTACTCTTTAATACGATTTCACAAAATTCAAAAACTGTTAAAAATGATAATGAAAATTCAAGTTTCATTTTGATACACTTAAGGGGAAAAAATCTGAAATGGTATCTTTTTTAACGTATTTTCTACGGACATGATGTCTATCTTTCTTTCCCATATTTTAGTTGTATTACCTTCATTAGCCGATGGAAGTAATTTTTTTTCTGCAAACATGAAATAATAATTTCTTATAAAAGATAATGGGAGAAATTAATTCCTGATCGAGTTTTATCTTTCAAAAATAAAATAATAGTACTATATGTTAATAATAATATAAATTTGAGACGGAAATTGATTAGTCTTGAAAGTCTAATTATTTCATCCAATATTATTCATCAGCACGATATATTACATTTAAATATTTTCATTTAATTAGATAATAAATAATAAACCAACTATTAATGATGCAAGGGGTGTTCAGATAAAAGTTATGAAACGACACTATGGATATAAATGAAGACTTTATTCAAAGTATACACCATAGACTTGATGATTCCATTGATTATCGAACTGAAGGATTCCTTGTTTCCAGTATTCCTGTGGCCATGAGGACACTCAGTCCTTCACAGAGTCCTTGAGTTCGTAGTCCGAGTTGAAACTTCTTATCAACAAATCTATCATCATAATATATTTATTTCTTTCATGATAAAGTTTTGTTCTCTCAACTAATATTTTTCTAGCTTCCTTAACTGGAGGATAAATATTTTCCTCTAAAAGATTACGAAAGGGTTGTGTGCCATACATTAAGTATGCTGGTGGGAATTAAGTTACAGAGTGAGGTGTTAAGTTATATTCTTGGGTTACTTCTTTTAACAATTTGGTCCATGGGACCTTTATAGAAGATTCATTAACTTTACACCTTGATTCTTGTCTGATTCAACCTCTCAACTTTATCATTAGTCTATGGTCTATAGGCTTTAGTTTATAACCGTTTACTGTTGTTGTGTTTAAGATATTTTTTAAAATGAGAAGATATGAAAACAGAATTTCTATCTCTTAGAATAATTTTAGGTACTTGAATCTAAAAAAATTTACGTAGAAAACTAGTTTACGTTTTTGTAGTAATTTACATAGATGCAAATGTCCAGATATATCTAGTATGATGAACAATAAGTAAGGTTAAATATTTCTTAGTCGAATTATTATAATTAAGACCACCTATACGATCTATCGCAATTAAGTGGAATGGCTCATCAACAAGAGGCATGGCTTGTAAGAGACCACATCATTTTTTTGTCGAGATTTCTTATTAATCTGACATGTGTGGCAATGTTTGATACAATTAGCAATGTCCTCAGTTATATTTTGCCAATAATAAAGTGGAGTGATTAAATTGTCTTTTGTATTCTCGAATGAACAAATTTTCCATGAGTACTTTTAAATAATTTATATCTAAAAAAATAGTGGACGGCTATTTCAGTAAAATTTTTCTTACGGATGCATAAAACATTATTATTTTCCATAAAGTTTCCTGTTAAATTGTCCCTTTTCTCACCTCTTTTATTTCTTTCAACTGTAAAAGATGAGAAACGTGATTATCTACTTTGTTACACCATTCTCACTTTTTGTGTTTTTCTCTGCTATATCTCTAGAGAGCATATCTGCTTCGAAGTTTGTTGTACCTTCTGTATATTTAATATTGTATTCATACATACTTAATTGTATGGACCAGCGGAACAATCTTCCTTTTAAGTTTTTTACGTTTTTGAGCCAGACTAAGGCCGCATGGTCCGTATGTATGGTGAGTTCTTTTACAAAAAGATAATGATGAAATTTATTTAAAGAATCTACTTTAGCAAGATACTCCAATAATTCCATAATTTTTTTCATGATCCTTTGATGAGCGTGAGTGGAATGCTACTGAGTATAGATCAACACTGCTATCTAGTTGTTTCGAAACCGCTCCCACACCAGTTAAACTTGCATTACAAAAACGTGACATTCACGTTTTGGCTTAAAAATTTTCATTATGGGTTTAAAAATCAAAGCTTTTATTTTAAAGCTCAAAGGCTTCTTGATATTCATTAGTTTCCTTCCTAGTTATTTCCTTTTTTAGTAATTGGTTCAAATGATGCCTAATCGTGACATATTTATTTATAAATCTATAATATACGTTAATAGAAGGTAGAAACCTTTGTAAAGATTTAACATCAGTCGGTGGTTTTAAATTTTTAATTTTTTTAATATTATTGCTAACCGGAGTGACAAAGCCATTAGAAATTTCGCATCCTAAAAATTGAATTTTAGTTTGCAAAAAGGTACACTTAGTTGATTTTAATTTTATATTTTCTAGCCTGAAAATGTGAAAAATTTGTTTAATATGCTCTAAATGATCTGTATAATTTTCGGAAAATATTATGATGTCATCAAAATAATTAGCCGCAAACTTAATTTTATATTTAGTGAGAATTTGGCGTATAGTTCCTTGAAAAATACTGGGCGCATTGCTCCAACCAAATGGTAGTTTTAGATATTCATATAAATTATTATTAGTATCAAAAGTGAGCTTCTCAGTATCGTCTGGATGTATTGGTATGTGCCAATAATCCGAAGTCATGTCTAAGTTTGAAAAATAATTACTTTGAACTAATTTATCTATAAGTGTTTCAATTAAAGGTAAAGGGTTCAGCATTCGATTTAGTAATTTAGTTTAGTTTCCTAAAATCAATACACAATCAGTTCCTTTTTTTTAATTTCATCCTTTTTATAAACAAGCATTACTGGTGCAGAATATGATTAACTTTCTTTAATGATTTTAGCCATTAATAATTCATTAATTTGACTATCTATTTCTTCCTGTTATATTTTATATCCACGTAATGATATTGGTAACTCTGATGTTAGCCTCACTCTTTGTGGTTCAATTCTTATAGTTCCAACATCATATTAAACTTTAGCAAGCATATCGTCGTAATTTTCCAAAATTTTCTTTACTTGAAAATTTTCTTCACTATCTTTTGTTTCCGATTTATCTTCGACTTCAATCTGACAATATGTGCACCCATTATCAGAATCCGTCTGGGATATATTCAAAAATTTCAGGACATTATTTTTATTTTTACTCTTTTTCCTTGTCCTATTTTTGCTACAATTATTTACCGTTTACTTATCTTTTCTTTCTTTTTTGCCTCAGCAAAATTTAATTTCTTAACTTCTGTTTTAGTTTTATCATTTTTTTTATTTCAACTTCAAAAATACTTTACTTATCATTACTTTCTAGATTGATATGCAAAGACAAATCGCTGCCTTCAGAACTGGAGAAGAGCATCAAGTTTCTCTCCTGCACAACAACTTGTTTCACACAATCAATTAACAACTGAAACTCCATACAACTCATCAACGTCAAGAGAGCCTATTGTAAATCGGTGTCAAGTATGAAAAACCATACCGATCTAACCAGATTACCTTTAAGGTATGACGAACATGTTTTGTTTAATCTTAGTACCTTTAGTTTGTTTAACATTTACTACCTTATATTCCTCAACCAAAGGATTTAGTTTCCTAACAATTGCAAAAGGAATAATATTAGAAGAAGGCCCCGTATCGATGTTCAGCAATATATTATTGAATTAACTCGAGTTATCTGTTATACTGCTTCCTTTACTTTGTATGACCGGTTTACTTTTTATATATCCATATACAAGCAATTGTTTTGGTTGTGGTTGAAAGGCTGTTTCAGCTGTAGATGGTTTATTCACATACAAATATCCCTAATGAAAAGCATTCATGATTATTAACTGCGCTCAAAACTTACAGGGTTTAGAAGGTAAATTTTGTACCATATGTGTCGTGGGAGCTTTTGAGGCCTTAGTGTAATTAATATATTTAGATTTTAGTTTATCAATTTTAACTTTACATTCGTAAGCCTTGTATGCCAGTTGCTGGCACTTTTAACATAGAATCTGAGACTGTTTTCCTACCTTGATATTAGCAGTAGGTACACAATTAAAAGATTCAGACTGATTCATTTCTTTTTTAAATGTTTCATATATTCTCAACTAAATGTTAAATTCTACTGTAGAAGTACACCCAAATAACATTGCTTTATTTTGTATTGAATCGTTTATTACTTTAATAGCATGAGTTATTGAAGCTTGTTCGTAAATGTCACTTTTCTGAGAAATTTCTTTCATTGAGTAAAAATGCTCCAAAGGGAATTCATTACTTTTCATTTTACGTTTTTGTAACATTTCATGAACATCAGCAGAAATGAAAAATATTTTAAACTTGTCAATTTTAATTATTTGCACTAATTAATATTTGATTCGATCCTAATCACTAATAAAATGTTTCCCCTAAAACATCGTTATGCATAAATAAATTTATGAACTTCAGACAACGAGAGTAACTCCACTTGGGTTTCAAAATTTTCAATCCAATTTAAAACATTTTCATGTCTTAAACCCTTAAAAGGAATTATTAACACATCGATCAATAACTCCCGAGACTAACCCAGAGATGGCGCTCGTAGTAAACCAGTAACCAGGTCTTTCTAGAGTACTAACCTTTGCTTGAAACGTGTCAAAATTTTAAGTCGATCGGACCAGGAAAAAGGTTTTTTGAAGTGAAGTGAAAAAGGTTTTTTCCAAGGGGGTGCCGCGATTGCTTTCGATGGAACAAAAACAGCAACGAGTCGATGATTCAGAAAGCTGTTTATCGCTATTTACTCGCAACAAAAAAGATTTCTTGCGAAAAAAAAAAAAAGAAAAAAGAAAAAAAAAATTGGGGAAAAAAAAAAAAAAAAAAAGATTTGGAAAAGCGTTGGAACGATTGTATCACCCTAAAAAGTGATTAACAAAAGGTGTTATGTTGATGAATAAAAAAAAAAATTGCAAAAAAAATGTTGTTTTCAATTTTAGACTCGGGAGTTATTGATCGATGTGTTATGCTCTCGTTGTCGTTTAAACTCACAATAAATTTTGCTCATATTTGGTATTTACACTATTAACATTGATATCTATTTTAAAAACATTATCATCACAGTTTTTATTTCCGTATTATACTGATTTAACGCATTTCCTTAATTCATTTGTTTCTTCTTCTGATATGTCATAAGTCGTTAATAAATTTTTATGTACTTCAAAATCGCACAGACACGTTATAATATTTTTCGCTATTTCAGATTTCGTCTCTTCCCCTGCAATACTTTGAGCATCACAAATTTTAATTAATTCATTTATAGTAAACTTATCTAATGTTTCTTCTATTATCTCTAAGAATTCATTATCTCCACTTTTAAAATTAAATCCTTCGAAAATCAAAATTCTATCACGATTTAATCGTGTGTTTTCCTTTTTAAAAATTAATCTATCTAGCAATTTAATCGTTGAGGATTTGCGTTCTTTCAGTGCAACACGAATTATTTCAATATAACTCAAGTACATTTTTGATACATTAAAATCAAATATTATTAATATTATTTCAAAAAGATTCCAAATTTTACTTAAACCACAAATTTAAATCAAATTACTTATTAACAATCCAATTTTGAATTTTTCTTTTAAATTATACAAAAACATCAAATTTAATGAACAAGTTAATTTCAAATTTTAAAATAATCTTCATAGTTATCTCCACAAATATCATCATTTAAAAATTAAACAAAATTTCATCAAATCCACGAAAGTAAAAAAAATGTTTCACGAACACTAATGATAAAAAATTCTGGCCAAAAAAAAAAAAAGCCGACTGGAGAAGAGAAGGGAAAACAATGAGCCGATTCCTTGTATTTCATCATTTTTTTTCAGTATCGAAAACTTGCAGAAAGACCAACGCTTCGGAGCGGAAAGAATTTTATATTGGTTGAATTTGGATTTGGATATATAAACATCACGTTATAAATATATAAGTACAATAGTATGAAATACCATGGACAGAACAAATCTCAACTCACATTATGCATTCAAAAGTTTCTAACTTTGTTCGCATTATTTTTTATAAACTAATTTATATTAATGTAATAAATTCATTTAGCGAAATACGTGAATTAATTCGTTTTATTTCTCCAAGTTTGAGAATTATGTTTAAGCATCATTTTACTGCTTTTCAAATCTTCGTTTTGAGAAAAATAAGTACCTGGAACAAACTCTGTTGAGCTCTTTTAATCTAATAGTGTTATCAGGATTTTTTCCATGTACGTAAAAAATTGAATTAATTCATACAATCGTGAAAAAAAAAGTAGACATCTATTAACTTTTGAAATTTTCATCGTGGCTGAATATGTTTGAAAAAATTGCTAATGCATCAAATTTAAAATAAAAAAAATAATTTTTATTTAAAAATTAAATGAACATTAATAACACATGTTTGGAGGAATTGAAATTCATTGTATTTTATTATCTTTTTTTCCTTTTGAATAATTTTAAGAAATATTCTTAAGTTCATTAAGTAATTCACCCGGGAGCGAGTCAACCATACTTACGCAGTAGACTTTATTAGAAAATATAATTTTTAAATGTCGTAAACCTCAACTAAAAGGTCATTGAATTCTGTAGTTTAAAAAATTTGTTCCTCTAATATTAATTGAGTATCGGAAACATTTAGAGATATGAAAAAATTTAAACCCAATACTTATTAAATATGTTTACATATTCTAGAGATAATTTTTTCTATTTTGAAGAGATAAAAAAACAGATAAAATAATATGAAAAAAGAACTTGAGATCTATTTACAAAAAACAAAATAACTGCAGCATATCCATTTATTTTCAATTCTTGGTTTCCGCATTGCAAAAAAATCCTAAATAAAAAATTTCATGTAATTTTCTCCCATAGTTCAATAATTTTAAGTTCAAATTGTGATTGTAAATCACTTAATTTTAAGAGACGTTTTGTTAACTATTTTAGTAAACAAAAAAAAAGAAGTAAAAAAACACTGATTTTGTAACTAAACGAATTTTACAAATCAGTTAATCCATTAAAATTACAGGCTGCGGTTGTCTAGCGATTACGGTTACTGTCTTGGGGCCAGCGGTTTTCGTCAAATCGATGGTTTGAATTTTGTTGTAACAAAAGACCCGCCGTATTACCGAGGCTGCTGTACGTAAAATGTTTCGAAGCTCAAAGTCATTCGTTGGCTTGGTGTGTAAGTTTGCAGGTGCCAACTCAGGTGTCGTCCTCGACACTTAACCTACATTCAAAATTGAGAGGTCCTTGATCAAATCTCCTATGAGGGTAACTCAGATATTTCTTTGATTACTAATAGCATTCTTTATTTGATGGTTAGGGGAAATTTTGGACCAGGAATCTCTGAGCGATCACAGATTTGTGGGTGTACATCTGCGATGTGATTTATGTTAAATACTTCTGAACTTTATTTGTAAGCTAAATACCAATAGAATAAATTTCTGATTTTTTTAAAAATTCCTACCTCAAACTTATTCAAACAGTTGAATTAGTTACGAATTCTACTCAGCTGGAGAATTTTACAATTATATAGATTTCATCCATCTGGTCGTCCTCAATCAAATTCTTTCGTAAGCGACGGGTAAGCATTTCAAATTTTCTCTTGGTGGAACAATGATTTAAAAATTTTCAAAAGTAAACTTAATGCTTTTATAAGGAAAATAAAGATTCTTATCAAACTGATAAATTCTTATCAAACTGATAAATTCTTATCAAAAATAAGTTCTCCCCTGCAGAAATTGAAAAGTTGTAATTATATTATAAAAAAATCTTTATATAAAAAGAAAAGTTTTGACACTTAACATGAGGCCTCGAAGCATTTCTGCACCGTCATTAAAGAAAGTTTTGGCCTGAAGTTCAGGGTTGCTTTTGGCAAGTCCCTGAACTCTCGATCCCTTGATAGCGTAATTCTTGGTTCGTCTGATAGTTATCTTGAGCAGGAATATGAATTTTTAATACAATCTCTTTTCCCAACTTCCAATGAAACCTTTGATTAAGCTTTCAAACAAATACGCATCTTTAGGTGATTTCCATCGAAAGTCTTGGTCTTTAAAAGTCTCTGTGATTGGAAGACCCGGAACTTAATTTTTTAGGCCATGGGATTTAGTAACTTATTTTTTCTAATTTTCCTAGTCTTTTAGTTAAATTTATCAAACATTTAAACCATTTTCCTATTTTCCAAATAATTATAAATATGCTAAAATGAAACCCCTTCTTAAATCTGATAGGGATCCGTATTTCGTTAAATCGTATATTTACCATTTGTTTGTTACCAATCTTATAGAAAATTATTGGCGTGTTTTTATTAATAGTTTATACTGGGTTCATATAAACAATCATATTCATCTACTTCAATTTGGGTTTAAAGAAAATTTCAGGTGTGATGACACAATTGCCTATTTGATTTCATATATCAAACACAAAATATCTACAGAACTTGTTGTTGTTACTTTTATCGATATCAAGGGCGCGTTCGGCACCATAAATTGGTTTATTATTAAAATTCTTAGAAATCTCAATTTTCTATTCTGTTCCCTTAAATTTTATTTATTCTTATTTGATAAATTGACATAGTTTTTCTAAGACTAATATTACGATAAAGCATTTAAATTACGCAAGGATGCCCACAGGTTTCTTCACCTGCACCCTCTCTGTTGTTTTATATTTTAATTCTATTTTTGATATTAATTGCGAAGCTTTTGTAGTTTAAGCTTTTGCAGTTGATCTGGTGGTTCTTTTTACCGGAAATTTTAAAAGAGACATGTAACATAACTCTAATATTTTAATTAATCTTATTGTTCAGCATCCAGCATATTTAAGTTTGAAGATTTTGACTGAGGAAACCGCTTCTGTTGAATTTAGATAGCCATCAATCCATAACAAGGGTGTTCGTGGAAGCAACGTCTTCAGCCGAAACTCGTTTTTTTTTAAATTTAAACAATTCAGGCAATCAAATTTGTAAATTGTTTTAGCTATTTAGTTATTCTGTTTAACTGCCTGCTCTCCTGGTGCCCACACATTAAATATATAGCAGAAAAAACAATTTATAATCTCTCAATAAACTTTGATATGGTTTCATTCAGTAATTTCAGTTCAAAAAATTTTGAATTATGGTACTTATCTGTTATACAACCTAATATTGCTTATGGTATAGGGCTAAGTTTAGGTGATCTAAATTTCTATTAAATTAACAAAAGCTCCATTAAAAGAATTTACCTTCAAAAAAATTACAAAGTCCTATAGAACGTCTCCCACTGCTGCTTTTCAGGTGATTGAGGGACTCCCCTAATCATCTTACCCCAACTTTCTTTTTCTTAATTTTCATATTTGGAAGCAGCATAGTTCCAATTTTTTCATCTGGTTAGTGATTTCCAATTTGATTCAAACATTTGATGAAAAAAATAAATTATTTTTCTCATCAAATTTCCCAGGTCTTCCCTAATGAGACATTTATACCGATAGATGAGACGGTTCGGGTCCGAAACTGCATGCGCCATCTATGTCTTCCATCGGGATGTCATAAATAGGGTGTACATGTTTGAACTGAATTCTTATAATTCAATTTCGCAGGCCAAACTTTCAGCAATCGGACTTGGCATTTTGTGGGGGATCTCTTCTAACTTCAAAGTTTCTATTTATTCCGATTTTATATCATCAATATTTCTATTGCAGAATACCAGAAATAAATCGGCTTTTGATAATATTAATAAAGAGCAATTAGCAACTTATTCCGATTTTTACAATCTTTATTGGGTTTACACCCGCATAGCGGATAATTACGATGAAACTGCAGATTCATTTGCAAACCTTGCTGCTATTGGTGTGGGGGAGTAAATGTTCCCTACCTCTAGATCTCATATAGTTAAGATTTCAAGAAATAACCTTATCTTTCCCTCTGTCCCTTTCTCTCTCTCTCTCTCCCTTTCTGAGTAGGAGTTTTGGTAGTCCACTTGTAATACCGGGATTCGGGCCTGTCTTATAGTCCAAGGCCAAATTTCAATTTTTATTCCAATTCAAGTTTCATAACTCGCTTATTAATTAGTCATAGTCCTTTCGTTTGTTATTTAAATAGTTTTAATTTGAAAAATTAAATTTGTATTCCTGTGGTTTTGTTGGAAATGCTGACCATTACGTTTTCTCTTGCTCTTTTACCAAAAGCTTTCATTTAAAATGTCCTGTTGCTGAAGTGAAACCTATTTCCCTGATGCCCGTATGTGAAAATCCCAATTTATATTCCATGCTTAAATAATGTTTTTTTTACGGTTCGTAAAATTACCCAACCAATTTCATAACTGTTTCAATATTTGGTTATATTTTTAAATTTTCAATTATCCATATTGTGTGCTTGTAATTGTATACCTAGTATATATGCACGTATTTTTATCTAGTTCTTCATTTCTTGTATTTTTCAATTTTCCTTTTTATGTGTTTTTGTGTACAACTTGAACCAAATCATTTGTATTCCAAATATGAAACAGAAAAGAAAAAGGAAAAGTAATAATTGGAAGTGTTATAACTAAGACGTCAAAAATGAACATCGTTAGAGCTGTGTCGTCTCTGTAAACTAAATGATTGATTATGTTTCCTTTTGATTTTCAGAATTATGTTCTTTCTTTTGTTTTTTTCTCCAACATGTGTTGTTTTTATTTCTCTATTTTTATAAGAAATTGTCAGAAAAATCTTTTTGCCAATCAATGTTGAGTGGGTAAGAGATTTTCTCTCGGGGGAGGGCAGTTTGTAGCTCTAAACACTTTTGTGTATCCTACCAATATCCCTCATGTTGTATATAGTAAGACGTTAATAAAACCGAACCAATCATTAGCATTGTAGTTCCTTTCATTTAATTCGGAAATAGATTAATTGTGTAAGTCATTACATTTGTTCCCAATTAGTTTAACAACTGTGAGCCTAATGCAACTGTTCCAGTGCTTAAGAAGATTAAATATAAATTTATTTTGCTTTAAATTTTTTATTAAATTACTGTTCACTTATTTTCAGGTAAGCAACTTCCTACCATCTCCATTATACATCAATACCCTGACACATCTGTCTTCTAGTGTCCAAGAATAGAGCAACATCTTTTCCATTCACGCAAGATTCGGTGCTAATATTTGAAACAAAACATATTGTAAAAAGTTTTATACCATCTTCTACAACTCTTAAGAAATAGATTTATTAAAAAAAGAACGTGAGAATCGATTTGCGACTGAAACATTTTGTGTTATTGAAAAACGGGAAGAAATTAACTTAAAAAATGTTCAACTGGAACTATTTGTAAAGATTCATTTGGAACTGCAATATTACAGTAAGGAGTTGGATTGGTTTCTTCAAAAAGACCAGTGTAAGAAAAGTAAAGAGAAAAATGTAGTAATGAATAAGAAATGGAGAAAATGAAGGTTCTTTTTAATGCATGAACTATGCTAAGAGAGAGAAACAATTAAGTTCCATCTTCTTGTTAGTTCTCTCAAATGCACATGAGATTTCGTCTACGGAACCTCTTACAGATTTCACTCATTTTCTTTCTTGCTTTGTTTGATTTTTTTATTTCAGTAAAGTTTGCCATTGCATGTAAAATTACAGCAATGACTGAGAAGAAGTCTAAAATTTTCAGTCATAAAATAACAGTGTTTTTATGTAAACTGTAAAGACTATATGTAAATGCGTAACCAAAACTGAAGGAATATCTAAATGTATGACACGATACAAAGCTTAGCTAATTTCAAAAGCTTTGTTTCAGGCATATCATACATGTTCCATTAGTAATTACATCACATCATATATATTTCAAAATTGCTACTTTAGGATTACTGATAATTTTTAACTTGGTTGTAGTCGGAATTATTATATATAATTGATAAAAATGTTACAATTATATAGATGTGTGTGTAGTTATGTAGAAATCATAAATACATTGTTATATATTAAAGTATGTCTAGAGTATAGTACATTGTCAATTTAAATTTTCTTACTAATATGCTTTCTTACATAGATATAATTGATAATAATGTAGTACAGTGAGATGCTTCTATTATTTTATTTAATGCAAATTTAAAAAAAATATTTGTAACTCAGTGTAAAAATATACTGAATTTCAATTAGATATGAATAATATATGTGTATAATTTTTTTGAATTAGTATAGGGTATAGTATTTTTAAATTGTTTTATTAATATGTCTCTCTTTATATAGAAACAATTTATAATATTATTGATAATAATATCAATGTAATATTATATGTCGTAGTATTTTAGTAAAGGATAATTAATATGTGTATTATTATATTATGATGTTTTAGAAGACAAAATTATCTTTCAGTTCCTCAAAAAGTTTACAAATTTTATGTTTGTGTCATTGTACAGTGAGATGCTGTTATTATTTTATTTAATTTCAAATTTAAAAAATTATTTGTAACTCAGTGTAATAATATACTGAATTTCAATTGGATGTGAATAATATATGTGTATAATTTTTTTGAATTAGTATAGGGTATAGTATTTTTAAATTGTTTTATTAATATGTCTCTCTTTACGTAGAAACAATTTATAATTATATCTGTGTAATATAATACGTCATGTAATCTTTTCTAAAAGGTAATACATGTATTGTGATGTTTCAGAAAAAAAATTATCTTTTTACTCCCAAAAATTGTACAAATTTGTATTTGTCTAGTTCTAAAGAGAGACACTCCTATTATTTTATTTAATGAGAATTTATTAATTTGTTTTCCTTATTTCCGATTCAATGTAATAAGAAACTGATTTTCAATTGTATATAAATGAAAAATATGTAGTATGACGTTAATAAAACTATGAACTTATTTTTTGTGAGTGAAGACTTCACCGAAGAATTTTCAATAATCTTCGTGCATTGGTGTTTAAAATTTTATAAACGCATGCTCAGAAGGAAACCTGAAACCGAATATTTTTTCAGCAAATTTAAATATAAGATTCTTATTTGCTCTCTCTAAATATTTTTTTCTACATAATTTAAATAATAATGCATGATTTAAAGATACGTTAAATGTAGAAATATTTTAGTGCGTGTGTGTATGTATGAGAACATTAATGTGTAGCATGTTTGAGGGAATCAAAGAAGGCACCAGTTTACTTGTGCATTAGCAAAGAGGTTTTTTTTCTGTTTCTTAAGGTATAACTATTGTATAGAGCAAGTCTGTCAAATTCACGGACGCAACAGCAAGTGTGCCGCAATTTCAAAGTTCACGGCCATACCAGCATAAAAGCAAGTAACAAAAATTGAACTGAAAATACAGTGATTTCATTTTAGTTTAAAATTTCTAATGTGTCAACTTTTTATTGATCTTTAGTCACAACATTTACTATTGAGCTACTGCAAACCATGCCGTATCGACGGACCTTTTCCGCTCGCAATAGCAATGAATATTTTATACAAAACGAATATATTAAAATAATACATACAACACCATTAGTTTTCTACTGCTTTGATAGGTATGGATAAAAATGATTTATTTGAAAAAAAATATTTTGCATTTAAAAAGTAAAAAAAAAGACGTTTGCGTTAATTACTTAGAGTAGCAATATCTTATGTATAGTAAATTAATGTTGAAGAAAAAGTCACAGATATTCAATAATTTTTTATTTCTATTTCTCGATAAATAATGAATCGTTTATTATATGTCCTTCCTTTCTTAAGTCCTTTTCGAAGCCAGAGGTAAAAAAAAAAACGAAATGAAATATTGCTGTCTGACATCAATATTATCAAGGTAAGTGAGAATTGGAATTTTTTTTTCTGACGTATCAACCATCAGGTAATCTGATCGATATGTAATAATGCTGTAAGTGTTCTACATTTACGTAACATGAAACTCATCACGATGAACAACGTATATTGCGCATATCACAGGAATCAGTGCTTCTGCCTGTTGAAGAAAGTAGTAATTCTTGCTTTATCATTTTAAATATGTTTAAAAATTAATGAAGTATAAATGAATAAAAATATTCTTAATACATTAATACAAAAATGAAAATTTTTAAATCGGAATTTTATTTAAAAACATTATAAAAACTACAAATTACGATTTATCTTAAGTAAAGACACTTATAAAAAACTATTGAGTTTAATATTTCCATGATATTTTATATGATAACGAAAAAGAATGCCAAAAATAAACTTTACATAAATTAAATGGTTGACGTTATACAAACTTATATTTATTGCAACTTACATTGCTATGACACTTTGAATAGATCTGTGCCTTTCCGTGCCTTCTCGTTTCAATCCCTCACCAGAAATTTTTTGTGGCTTTCAATATACATTAACAATATTTGGAATGCTTAAGAATATAATCAAATATGCGCTCTTTCATCGACGTATTTGGTGCGACATTCACTTAAGAAAATCGGCGTTTTCTAGTTTTGTTTTAACACAATAAAACGTTTATAATTTGGTACACTCATGTATTGTTTCCAGTGTTATGTAATCAACTAAACATTGCTTATGATCAACTCTGAAATGCGAAATATTGATAATCAAGACTGTGTTAAGAATTCTAACTACATCGTTTAAAAAGTTAAATTTTATTTTCTATTCATTAAATACTTGTTGCAACTGTACTCTAAAGAAGTACTTAATTTGTGCAGGAAGAAATTATGTTCGATGCTGAGTTATAAACAAAACATAATGGAAGCGTTATAAACTAACCAGACCAAACATCCGAGTTTTGATTCGTAGACCATGGTGTTTCAGTGATTCATAATTATCATCATTCTAGAATTCAGTATTCAAGGGCTTATGAACAAAAACACTTTCATGATCAAAGGACTAGCACGATACTTAACTGGTACTTCCCTTTCTTGAATTCGGCACAAAATACACACGAAGAATCAATGGATTATTTCATTTAAACACACTGTAACACTTGTAACGGCTTCCTCTTATTATTTAACTCCCATCATATCGCAGACATGCTCGATTAGAGAGAGATCTGGCTGACCAAGGAAGTGCTTGACAAGCTGTAAAACAGTTCATAGCAACATGTGCCGTATGCGGTCTGGCATTATCTTACTGAAAAATAAGGCCAGGGTATTGCAAAAGGAAAGGCAGCAAAACAGATCTCAGAATGTCGTGAATGAGCCGTTGTGCTGTACATTTGCCTCTAATGACGACCAAAGGGGTCCGACTTTCAAGAGCAATGGCACCCCAAACCATAACTCCTGGTTGAGGGCCTTTTGGCGTACAATAGTAAAAGCAGGATCGGCACGCTACCCTGGGCGTCTCCAGAAACGTCTTCGTTGTCGATGATCGTCAAGACACATTTGGAAATGGGATTCATCTCTAAGTATTATATGTTCGCAGTCAGCATCATTTTATCGTGATCGAGCCAAGCACCTCTGTAATCTGGCTCGACAGTGTGCAAGCGTGAGTGGCAGGTGGCGTAGTGGTCTGTACGAGCGTAGATTGTGCTCTATCAGTCGTCTGTGAATGATCGTGGTGGACACTCGCGTGTGGGTCGCACACGTGATGCTTGATAACGATGAATCAGGTGCCTTGACAACTGATCTAATAATCACTCTGTCTTCTGATCTGCTGTGGCCCTAGGTTGACCGCTACTATCATGATGCTGAAATCTGCCATTGACCTCTCATTCTTTCCAGCATCTTCTATCGCTGCATCGCTTCGATCCATATGATGAACTTTTCAACGATTTGTCTAGCCTGCCACTTTCAATCCAATGATACGACCTCTTCCAAACTGTGACAGTTGCTCGTAATGAGCTCAAATCCTGCTGTGATGCATTTTTTCAGTCATTAAAAGGTATCCTAAATCGCAATGCAACAAACAATTTAACCATCAGATTAAGAATAGCTTCTTATATACACCTGCTGAGTGCGCAGTTCCGATGCGTTGTAGCTCTCTCTATTCATTCATTGGACACCGAAAATTTTATTCGTTTGCATGTTTGGTCTAAATATTTTTGCAAACGAAATTTCATTGCAATCGGGCAACTCCTCCTTGATGTAGCGTATTTTTGTTTATTTGTAGAGTGTATATATAAACGAGAATATGGGAGTAGAGGGGATTGTAAGTTAATCCTAAAGACTTTAAGCCTGTATTTTAAATATATCGTCGATAGTTCATTTAAGTGAAAAAACAGGTTTTAAAAACAATTTACACGTCACTTTATTTTAGTAATAAAACAGAAAGAGAGCACTTAGTATGATGTTGTCGGTATAAAAGTAAGTGGTAGAGTGTTAGGTAAACAGGATGTTGAGGGCACCGCGTTACATCGAAATTGAGAGGGGCCCAGGCGCTACCATCCTGGCCTTCATAGAAATATGAATTTCAATACACATGAATACAAAATTAAATTTCAGAAAAAGTACATAATGAATTCTGTTAAGACATTAATACATGAAATAGTGCAAAGAAACCAAAAAAAAAAAATTAACGCATATTATATAAAAGGAAGATTCGAAATGAGGATATTTTCAATTAATAATTAAGACCGAAATATCTGAAACATCTTTTTTTATTATTTTTCCCTCTGTAAGTTTAAGATTTACAACTCTTATTTTATTTTCTTTACTAAAAATATCTACAATTCTTCCATTGAGCCATTTCGTACCTAGAAGAGAGTCAATTTTTATCAATACTACAGTACCTATATCAACATTATTTTTCTCAAATTTCCATTTGCTTCTCTCTTGCAAATTGCTTAGATAGTCATTTTTCTAAATTTTCCTTTTCTCTTTAACTTTCATAAGTTGAGGCTTGAAGATGGCAGTAATAACCTACTAATAAGAAAGCGGGCAAAGAACAATGTCGCAAAATTATCAAATTCTGATTAAAGTGGGTTTATGGTTCGTGATTTTAAAACAGCTTCTATTTCAGCAAGTAACGTGAAAATTCCGCGAGAGTTAAATATAAAATTCCAGCAACGTGCTTTAAATGAAATTCGAAGGATTTCACTCCCGGTACCCATAATCCACCGAAAATAAGAGTCTTTCAATTCAATATTTTCACCTACAAAAGTTTTTTAGAATCTGAAAACATTTTAGAACTTTTATCTCGTCTCCCTTAAAAGCTCTTTAAACAAGCAATATAAGCCTTCGAAGTAAGGACGGACACAAAATCTAAGTGTTTTATTTCGTTAGACATGCATACAAAAATACAAACGTATATTTTACCAAGCATTCCCTTTCACTGGGTTTTAAATTTCACCATAACAAATCTACACTGTTGTTGTTGAAAAGAAAAGTGGGAGTAACTCTTTCCTTGGGCAAATTACCCATAATTTGATTTAATGTTACAGGCCTGATTTTAAAGCATGTAATACACTTATGAACAATTTTGCGCGTTAGATTTCTGACATTAAATGACCAATATTTATGACGAATTAGATAAAACAAATTATTAGAACATTAGAACCAATATGCAGGTATTTAGTATGAAAATATTTAATGATCATTAAAGTTCTGTATGTTTACTAGATAGTACATATTTCGAGAGACCAACCCCGCGCTCTGCACATGGTGCACTACGGGTACTAGATAGTACAATTAGATAATTTTTTTTTGAATGACAAAGATGGATTTTCCTATCTTCCTCCAATATGAGTAATATTATTGTTATCAATAAAAAAATTTGCGAGGCTAACTTACTAGTTCGAGGAACAGGCTCACCCTTTTTCAAGTTTTTCATACCCTCAGAAAATTCTACTCTTTGTACAGACTTTTGAAAAGTCCGAACTCTAATTCCTGGTAATTAGAGTTCGGACTTTTCAAGCTTGTTAAGTGGAAGAGGAACCAATGACTCTTTCGCCACATGATAACCTGGCATTCTTGCAAAACCTGAAAATAAATCTTATAATTCTAATTAATGTACTAAAGTTATTGGATACAGAAACAATCGTGTTTAAATTCTTAAAAGTAAAGTTTTTTAGTACTTTTCGAATTTCAGTCACATTGTTTTCAGAATGTTCAGTATCGTCAGTCTGTGAAAGGTAGGGGCCCTTCCACCATAAATGATAGTTTATTAGATCTGTAGCATTAAATCCTCTGGATAGGATGTCCAGTGGGAAGTTATATGATGCCACAAAAAAAATTTCAGTTAGATTTTAAATGTTTGAAGCTCCTGTTTGCCACAAAGGTTTTAAGAAGGTGAGGTTTTAATACCAGTTAATGCAATTGTTGATTCAGATTACAAATTCACTTGTGAAATATTCATTTTTAGAGCAGCCCAAACTTTGTTCATAATTTGGAAAGCTTGAGACAGACAGAAAGCTTCAAATGGAGAATTGTTAGGGTTTTAAGCGGTGCCACTCCTGATGTGCTGCACAAAATTTCCCTATTTTTTTTATCGCCACTGATAGTTACAACAGAATTATAAATAGCAGCACCAAATCCCTTCTAGGAGGCCATCAGTGAAATATTTAGATCATTTTTTGTGACCCGTTGAACAGTACTCTTAAAGGAGCAGCATGATTTCAGGATCAAAGTACACCAGGATGCGAGAGAAAGAATCAAACATCAGATGTAATTTTGATAATATTTAGGACTTCTTCCATATGACCTAACGCAAGATACTCTTCATTAAATTAAGTATAAAGAACATTTCATTTGGATCATGGTTTAATCGTCTCCGAAGCTGATCGAGGCGTTTCGACCCAATGGTCCTAGAATCCTAATTATTTAAATTTTTTGGTATATTTTGTTTGAATGGTAGGGTTACAAAATATCTGCCACAAGGTTTTCTAACGTTTGTTCTTTCGAAATAATTTTCTCAAAATTTAAGCTCATCACTAATCAGCGGTTCCTCTTCTGAAATATTTTCCCTTTTCTGAAAGGAACGTAGAGTTTTATCCAACCCTTAGAAAGAAAGGCATACGAGGAGGGAAAGATTCCTCATTAAATGATTCATCATTATAAGATCCAGCAACAACAAAACCGAAATTAGATTCAACTAATCTCATATTATAGTTCCTTAACCATATTTGGTTTGGGTTCAAAATATCAAAAAATGCAAACTTCCTAATAAGCAAGAAATCCCTGATGCTTCTGACAGCTAGAACTCTTACCATTGGTAATATGTTAAATTCTGAAATATTTATCCTTTTTGAAGGATGTACTTTATTTTTTGTCAGGAGTGAGAAGAAAACCTACATCTAAACAAATGTATCATTGAAATTCGAAACAGATGCTCTAGTACAGTAATTTATAATTGAGTTGGAGTTCTTCAAACCTTGCACAGTAGAATTAATTTCTTTTTTGCTTTATCCTAACATTTAATAACTTTTTTGCTTTTAACGTTAGCTATTCTTTGTTGCGGAATCGAAAACACATTTTAATTTTGTTTTTTCTTTAGCACCTTGTATGTAAATTATTGCTGTATGTAGTAAACCTCTGGCAGTTTGTTGATTAATACCAGACTCTTAGTTACAGGTCAAAGTGACTTCGGCTGAGTGCTGAGTTAATATTTCCGTTTTGTCTGCAATAGCGAGGGAAGCAAGTATTGTGGTCTGTGGGTTTTTTTTATTATTTGCAGAAGATTCATAACTTTATCTTCCAAAAGTAATATAAAATACATCGCATTCAATTTCTTATATTTAAAATCGAGGCATGAATATTTACTGAGGCAATGATCGAAATGAGATCCGAAGATAGCAGCGTTTACAAATTTTACTTTTTACTAGCTCTTGCCTTTGTGAAAGAAGAAGATTCTTAAATTTAACCCATTTATAGCGTGAGTTAAGACAAACGCACTCAAGGATAATGCATTTTTATTTTGTTTGTTCTTCGTTAGTAGAGATTTAAATCGCAGTGAATTGTTTGCTTTGACGTCAGTGCTTTATTTTTTTATTGGAACATTTCTTGAGGGGAAATTGTTTCTTTTAACTGATTGTAATTGCACTCATTTATTTTACAAAAACGAAAAAAAGCTTTACAAGCTTTGTATATTTTTTTATGTTCAACTGAGTTAAAATAATCTTTTAGATTCTCTATCAAACTTAATATTATATATAGAATATGATAGCATCGAAAAGTAAATTAAACTTCATATATAAATCTTTCAGAGAACGTAGATGACTTCGAACAGTGTCCGTTAACAGTCTGATTCGGGTCGGATTTTCATTATGAATTTTTGATATAGAAAGTATTTCTGCAATATGAATATCAAACAAAGCTCTCTTTTTTCATATCGAGATTCTAAAGCTTTCATAAGTGATTCAAAACTATCTTGATCACTCTGAATTAAAGAAGCATCATTTTGAAGAGCACCTTTCAGATAATAGAGTTTTGAATCTCTTTTAAAGTACAATTGTTTCCAATTATGTTCACAAATTGTATTTTAATCAACTCAAATTCCTGGAATTTATCGCTAAAAGTTGGAAAAGTTAAATCCGGTAATTTAATATTGCTCTTTTGTGAAGTATTATCAGTTTGTGTTTCATCTTTAAATTTAGATAGAAATGCACAAATGCTTACTTACATTTTTTGTTCTTTTTCTTCTAAATAAATAGTTGTATCCAAATTGTCTTTTACCTCCACATCATCAGGTAGCGCACAAAACGAATTTTTTTAAGTCTTCCAGATCTTTTAAAATGTCATTTAATGAAGTCAACTTATTGTTCAGTTCAATTTGATCCTTTATTGAATTTTCAAATTTCTGGAATTCACTGACGAAAGATTTTATTTTATTGAGTTTCAATTTAAACGAGCCCCGTTGTCGATTTAAAACTATGATCGACATCTCAGGTGTTTCACGGACTATTTTATAGAAGGGATTTTAAGTAAATCCTAAAGGCGGTAAGCCTTTAAATATATCCTCGAAAGTTCAATTAAGAGAAAAGAGACATGCTGTAGAAACAGTTTGCATTTCATATTATTTTTGTAATAAAGTAGAACGACAGCATTTAGTGCTCTGTTTCTTGGTATGAGAGTAAGTGGTAGAGTGTTAGTTAAAAATGATATAGAGGGCGCTGAGTTGCATTAAAATAGGGAGGGTATAGGCGCCACCAATCTCAATGTATCCGATGTGATCCCTTAAGAGACAAAATATTTTTACCATGTCAAATTAAAGACAATAGTAAATTAAGATAGAATGAACAAAAGTTGTAAAAGACAAAAAAAAATTATATCACATAACCTCACTTATATGGTATAATACACACATTGCCATAAGAATTTCTGCAACAAGAAAAAGTTGTCAAAATAAAACTAAATTTCACATACATAAGTACAACATTGATGTAAGTAAATGATTATGAAATCAAAGCAAAATGATCTTTTATTGTAAGAAAAATTACGCAAATAAATGGCGTTTTTAGTACCATGATGGGCTGGCTACCTCTAGCACGAATGCATGATGTGATAAGGTCGGACACTCCGACATAGAATTCCCGAATGATGTCTTGTAACATTTGTTCCTCATTTGCAATAAACGCGCCTTTAATTCAACTAAACTTGTAGGCTGTCCAACTTGCCGTCCTAAATTATCTTAAATGTGCTCGATCGGTGATAGATCTGGGATCGAGCATAACACGGAAGGGTGGAAATGTAGCAGTGGTAGCCACTTGAGACCCTTGCTGTGTGTGAGTGAGTATTTTCTGTTTAAAAATGGATCCTAGAAGTCCTGTCATGAGAGGACCTGTCTGGGCTGTAGAAGATGCCACAAACGTACCTCTGGGCTATCATAGTGCCTTGCTTCAATATTAGGAGTACCATGTGTCGTGTGCAATGGCACCCCAAACCATCACACCAGTTAGGGGAGCAGTGTGCAGCTGTATAGTGACGGCAGGATTGAGACGTTTACCACGGGGACTCCTCTCGTACACATTTGTCATCACTGCCCAAATTGAATTTGGATTCTTCACTAAAGAAGACCTGACTCTTTTCGATTGTAGTCCAATACCTAGGGACACCACTTCAAAAGCAGGCGACGGTGAATGGGCGTTAAGGCCAGTACACGTAATGAGCGCTGCGATAACAACTGTCCTTCAGCCAGACTGCTTTCGAAGTTATAGACTAACGCAGAGGCTCGTAGTGAGCTTACTGTCTGTGTATGGGTAATGGACAATGAGACAGCTAGTGCTATGCGTACGTGTAGTGTGATGTGATGGTCTTCTAGACTATTGGCCTGTCGAGGGCATTCTGAGCCTGGTGTAACAGACCTCTCTCTTGTCCCAACACCTCCTCACAGTAAAGTCAAAATGGCTTAAGTGAAAAGCTACTCAACGAGTTCACCACCTGATTTCCTTCATCCCTATGATTCTTTCCCTCTCGCACTCTGATAGCTGCTCATATTGTCTAAAATGGTGGCATAATAGTATCTCTAGTTGAAAAGCTTCTCTCTCCAACCGCTTAAATACACACAATCAAGATGTATGCTTACCTGTTTTATAATCTAAGGTGAACGAAGTTAAACGCCTTCTGGTAGCGTTAAGCAACGCGCAATCACGCTGAATATCTAATCATTTACATATCTGCCTAACACGTACCTTCATGCTAAGTTTCGTAACAATCACACTCTTACCTCTTGGTACGCAAATTTTTAGGGTAAGGAGTGTATAATTTCAATAATTTTATTATATTATTTTTCACACGCGTATCACGTTTATCGTCATTCCAACGTAGATTTCAAACATTATTCACATATTTACCAATTGTGCTTAACTTTCGAATACCAGGATTTCAGTTGAACATCTTAGTAATATTTTTCCTAGACTAAATCTAGTTTCGATGTTTTAGCATATGACTAACTAATGCTGGAAGTTTTCCTTTTTTTCAATAAATACTCAAATATATGAATTAGATATATAAAAGAGAAAGACAATTTAATTTCTTTTGGATTGAAAATTCACCACAAATTAAACATAAAAAAAGTAATTGAGTTTTAAACTAGGCAGGGTATTTATACATATTTCATATTATTTCCTAGTCTTGTTTATTTAAATAATTTAATTATTAAATTAGTCAAAAATATCATTCATTATGTACTTCTAAAAGCTTAAAAATCACAAATAGACAATAAGCATCGGAAATAAACAGATAGCTTCAAGCTGTTGGAGAGTGCTTAGACGTTTTTTAGATATAATTCAGTTATAATCTATCTTTCTATTCATTTTAGTCAGAATTTCGTGGCCACGGTAGCCTAGTGGTTATGTTTCGGATTAGTGACCGGCGATTTTCGTTCAGTCATGGGTTCGAACCTTGGCAGCCAAAGACCCGCCATGAAGCCGGGGCTGATGCACGTTAACTAAATCTGCAGGGGTTGAAGTGGTGTGGAAGTTAGGAGAGGAAAGTGCCAACTCATGTGTCATCCTCGTCTCTTGACCGAGGTTCAAAATTACGAGGTCCATCGCCAATAGCCCTCGTGTTGCTTCAGTGCAACGTTAATAAAAACTAAACTAAATCAATCAGAATTTCTCTCCTGAAAAATCTCTGCTATTTAAATCAGTTGCACAGAAATGTTTTCTTTGGAAGTGTATATAAGTGAGTTATAGAAGATTGCTGTACTTACAAACTGTAGTTAAGAATTCAAAACCAATCCCAGGAGCAACAATATAGTGTGTGCGCCTATTTGTGTGTGCGTGCGAGTGTGCACTTTCGTAACGATTTACACTATTAGTTAGCTATCAATCAACAGTTTGAAAATATGCGACAGAGAAAACACACAAAAATGACAGGGCTTACAACCTGAATAAGCTCAAAATAGGAAAGTGTAACTTAAAACAATCTATTTTTAAGAGTACTATGGAACTCCCAATAAATTCACTTAAATTTCCCAAATATTACAAAAAATTTTAAAACAATTTCATCGAAATATGCAATTTCAGATCACTTACTTTAACCATAAATCTCTTCTAACCAATTTTAACTACAAAAGATAAACTACAGTAATTCACTGTAATTTTCTCACTTACGAATATGTAACTAATACGCAATATCAGCTATATTTCTATTCCTTTAAATCAGTTTCGCTTATAAGAACCGTTTTCTTTGAAAGTGGTGTAAGTTTATTTTATTTTATATGGAGATATTTAAGATTTTGCATTTGAATAATTTGAAAAATATCGAAATATGTTATTACGCTAGTTTTGTATTTTTTAAGTAATAAATTTAATTAAATTTACGATGTAATCATTTTATAAATATTATTTAAAACAATTTATACTTTTAATGACTTCAAAAGGACTTACACCACTTTCAAAGTCAACAAAAAGTAAAAATCTTACATTTACAAAATATTAATTACGGAATCTCAATTGAAACAAACGAATTTCTTTTTATGAAATTTTTATTAAATACTTCAACAATAAAAAATAATAAATAATATAATAAAAAGGCTTTATTTCAACATTAGTTACCCAACCAAAATTATTTATACTCTTACTATTAATATATTTTACTTTTTTTCGTTTTGATCAAGTTTTTGAAAATAGTCATGATGTATTGGAGAGATATATGACAATAAATCAATCATATCTGTAAATTTTTCGAATATAATGGGTCTGGAAGAATGATATAAACGTGTTAGTACTATACTTCCAAAGCTCTGTGTTCTTCCCCGTAAGATCAATAAATTTCGTGATTTAAAATCCTCATTTTCACTAAATGATGTTTTATAGAACATTGTATATGGTTTACTTTTTACAAACCTTATTCAACATATCCTCAACCAATTTACTTCTTCACCATTGATATTTTTTTCGCCTTCGTAGAATTACATTTTCTAAGAGTTTTTTAGAAACAAATTCAGCTTGTTTCATTCCATGCAAAATAAACTTTTTAATGTTGCGGTATTATTTTACGATAGTATAATAGTCTTTAGGGACATACAATAAATATTTTTCTTACAGTACTCTCGGTAGTTCCAAAATTGGCTTCATTTGGTAGATAGGAGTGCCCAGATTATAAAAAATTATGGTTTATAATTTCTGCGGCGTTCTCGAGAGACTGAACAACTTTAAGACACATTAAAGTCAATTTCAAATTTTTATTTTGTCCCGTGCACATATCACTGTAGGCTATTACATGCTGTTGTGTGATTACATTTTCAAAATGCTTCAAACAACAAAAAGCAATTTCTTGGGCAACCCTGGATGCAATAGTTTCTTCACATGCGTACATATTGTAAACAGTCCGTATTGTGTGTAATCCAAGAAATAGTCCTTAGTTGATATTTTCTTATTGTGACACACTTAATTATAACTGGACAATTAACACATATAACACTTACAAAATTAACACATATAAAATATAATAATGATTTGCCGCTAACAACGAGCGAGCTGTGCTTATTTGCACAAGTTAAAAAGAACACTTAAGAGGAGTGAATGGCACATAGCAAAATTAACTCAACTCAATAACTTAATATAACTTAACAAACTCATACTTTTTCTCTCGCTATTCTTACAAAAACGGTACATACAACACCATCTATAGGTGGTAATAATTAAAACATTTAGAATACGAATAAGAAAAATAATTATAAACATAAGAGTTACAGGAACACATATAAACCTCATTATCATAAAAATTATGAAATCCTGCATTTAAATATGCAATGGACACCGACAATTTTGGATAGGGTAATGCCTTCTGCAAATCAAAAGAAAAAGTGAAATATCTATCCGGATTTTGTGATGTCAAAATCTTAATCTTCTTGCCTACCATTTCTTGCTAATTCAGAGTTCTTTAAGTGTACATCATGTCCTTCTGTGAGGCTTGTGATTTCAACATGGTCATATGATGTTTTTGTTTTCAAATTTAGAAAATCACATTTTTGACATGTGTCTTTTCGTGGTTGGTGGAAATGTAATTTGAATTGTTTTTTAAAAACGATCATTTTTGTAATTTCTTTTACAAGACAAAAACTACTTTCGTCACACTTTTCTAAATATAACTTGTACATTTGCTTGACGTTTAACTCAGAGTGTAAATATCTTCGTTTAGGATTATGAGATCGTGTATAATGGCTTTCATACTGCAGAAAGCTTTGGATATGCTCCTTTAGATAGGTTACGTGGGCGTCTGAAATCCTTCTAGTCGATCCTAGCATCCATTCCTTCTTCAGATTTTAAAACACAATCAAATCGTGCTATTGATATTTTAAAAGTATTTACAAAAAAGGTTTTGCAAACCCATATTTTTCCAGTCGGAATAGATAAATTATATTTATATACACATTTTCTTTGTACACCTTTATAATTTCTTTTGTGTCTTCTTTTTATATTATACCATTGAACAGCTTTTAAGAGAAATACATTTTGCTTGTTAAAATCTGCCAGGTTCCAAAAAATTTTGTTTTTTTTTTTTTTTTTTTTTTTTTTTTTTTTTTTGCGGTCAGTTTCACTAACAAGAGTTCTACAATTTTTTGAACAACTGCACTGTATATTTTCAAATTTTTTGGCTGGAACTATTTTACCTGTACTTGTGTAACATTTTGTCTGTTGTGCTTCATTTTTCTGTTTTGTTTTCAGAATCTGACGCATGGTTTTCTGAAGAAGCATTGTCATCTGAACTCAACATGGGTCGTATGCTTCTCTTTCTTTTAAAATATATATTAAAATAATAATTATGTTCATCAGAATTGCTTTCAGTATCTGATTTTAGATTTTATTTTTGGTTAAATTCATTGGGATGATTTTTATGAATGAAGAATAATACACTATTAAAATTAATTAAAATGTAGAATGAAATGTATCAATATAAGACTTTTTTCTGTAAATGCTCACCTGAATCACTGACTGATTCTAAATTTCAATTTTCCTGTTTAATAGTTATATAATATAAAATACACACTTATTACCAACTTAACACTTAATAGTTTTAAACGTAATATTTGGTCTCACCTCCTTCAAGGTAAGTGAACAAATACGACGCATTACTATATTTCATACAGTGACTTTATATTCTATAATAAACGGGGAAAACTGAAATTCTGGGAAACTCTGAAAATGTTTATGTCATTAACAATGTTGCCTCACACACAGAAAAATGCACTAAAGAAATTATCTAGTACAATTTTGAACTAAATAGTAGTTTGTCTTTGAGTAAGGTGGACTTATATCATTTTCAAAGTAATTATATTTGTAACTTCATTAACTACGAAAATTTGTAATGATAAAAACAATGAAAATTTTAAGATTTTTTGGGGGAAAAGTTTATAAATAAAAAGTTTATATAAAATTGTATTCATTTTTATCATTAACTAATTTTTTGTCAAATTGAACGTGCACCACTTTCAAAGAAAACGGTGCATATATCATAGTCTTCAGATAAATTCATTACACTTCTTATCCTTGTTACATATTGTGACATATTCAGTTTTTAAAAACAAACGATTTAATCTCACTGTAATACTTTTTTAAGATATTATCTGTCCAACTTATAAAGGCAGACGATTTAATTTAATGTGAGACTTTTTTTAAGATTTATCTGTTCGACTTTTAAAGGCAGACGATATAATCTAATGTGATACTTTATTTAAGACATTACCTATTCTATTTTTAAAAGCAGACGATTTAAACTTAAAGTAATACCTTTTTCAATATTCTTTATTAAGATATTTTTTTTGGCAACACCAGATCATAGTTTTGATTTTAGATAATTTACTGGCAACGGATATGAAATTTAGTATTGAGTTTGGTTCCAAGAGGTAAAGACGAAGGTTGAAAAAGTAGTGCTTGTGTAAAATTGTGTCTGAATTTATGTTTGAAAAGATGTGCGCAAATAAATGTGATGTCCTGAAATCAAGTCATTTTTATTAATAGTCTTCAATACAGTACAATATGCATAATCGCAAATTATCGGAAATACACTGGAATTTTAAGTATGCAATTAGAAAGTATTTCCAGTCTCATTTTGAGGAAAGGTTCGCAAATGTCTTGCAACAAGGAAAAGAAATACACAAGTAGTAAGGTCCGTGATGTACATGACTGAAGTGGCGTCAAACTTTTCAGTGATCACTTGCCTCTCTACTGAAGAGACGTCTTGCAACTGTACTGGTAGATGGAGTGTTTCTTCTAATCCTGTTTCCTATTGGTACAGATATTATAAGGAATCCGAATTATTGCAATTGTTGCTACATGTCTTTTATAACTAATTCAGCCAATGATAAATAATTAAAATGGCGTTGCATCGTGGAATGGAACCGTTATAATCTAAATACATTTAACAGTTTTTTTTTTTTTTTTTTTTTTTTTTTTTCACGCAATGGTGTATCGGTTGCTATTATTTAATATTTTTTGTTCTAATTAATAAAACTATTTTTATCCGAATATACATTACAAGAAATTGTTTTTATTTTGTCGCTGAAGGCTGTTTAATACACATTTTATTTTTCATTTTAATTTATAAAACCATTTTTAATGAGTAAATTAGAAATAAATATTTTTAGTTCTTGAACGCAAAGCTTAATATTATTACTTAAAACATCTTTTTTGTTTAATTAACAGACTTATTTTACTCTGAACCATTTATTACTTAATACATTAGAAGCACTTTTTCATGAAAGACCTTTTGTTCCGTTTTAACTGACAAAACTATTTTAATCTGAATAAATTATAAGAAATTATTTTATAATTCTGTGAAAAGCTGCTGGATATGATATTATTTCAACATACTTTTTTCATTGAATTGATTGAATTTAATATAATTTGAGGTAATTTGGAAAGGAATATTTGAAATAGCCGTTTATTCAGTGTTGCCCTCTCCCTTCCGAAAAAAGGGTACTACTTTATTAACTTTTCCTCTAACAGAGCTTATTCGATGGCCTGATCACGGATGCGTTTTCCAAATAAGCTATAAATCTAAATTACAGAATGAAACGCTTAAGGTTCTTACCAAGATTTAACCATATTTTTTTCGTCCCCAGCCTAAACTCCAAAATAAAAATTAGCTTAGGTCTGTTTTAATTGATTTCCATTTAATTAAATTTGTATGAACTACCATAACACGTTCTCAACCAAATTGTTGGCAGCTTATTGTAAAGACGAATAATATTTGTAAAATAACAGAAAGAAAACCTTTTAAATAGCTTCTTATCAAAATTAATTGATAGAAACAGTTATTTTTTGTGTTTTTACTATTAGATTTGTTGAGTAGTAAGAGCTGAAATAAAAATTCATTTTGGACATTGGTTAGTTCAAGTTCATTAGTAATTTTGCGCAATAAAATAGAAATAAATAATTTATTTTTGAACATTGAGTAATTTTTGTTTTCCATATTTCATATTTATATTTTATTTGCTTCAGAGCCGCAGCATTAGACTAAGAGACATGCACGTGACGCGCGAGCAACGCTACGGCCATCTCTGTTACGTTCCATGAAATGCAAACCAAGAAATCAATTTATAAACTGCCTACAAACACAAAAATTCCGAGAATTTCCTCAAAACATTTCCAAGAACTGCATTTTTTTTTCTTATAGAAATAGCAGGAGGGGGAATAAACAAGTGAAAGTAGAAAGAATGTTTTTCAGATTAAAACTATGAAAAAATATAAAAAGAATATTTTTTGTCATTTAAAATTGTATGAAAATAGAAATATTTTGAATAGAACATAACAATGTTCTACGAACAAAAGATCAAATTACGGAGAATATAAACTTATCATTTTAATACACCGTTATATTTCAGCAGATAAATTTATACTTTATAAGAAATAGTTTTCGAAAGACGATGTATGGAGCAAAAAATTCAGAGTGCATCGTAACTTTTAATATTTCACTTTCCCTATAAATAACTTTCACAGAAAATTCTAGACATATTTAAATATAATAGATATATAGAAATTCTTAGAACAATTTAAATACAAAAAAATGTTCTAAATTCGAATAGCTACTATTACAAAACTAAAGAATTCGCAACATTTTTGAACAAATGAAATTAAAAGTAAATGTGTAAAACAATTTGAAGTTAAAGGTAATAGATAAATTTTAGAGGCTTGGAGGGCTTGACAAAGATGACATAGGTTAATTATTAATAAATTAAGTATCATAGTTTCTCATTTTTAATTATATCAAGCCATTCTAAATAATATACAATTTTAAGTTTTTCTTAATATATATATTTGTGTATCTTTAATCATTCCTTAAATAAAAGCTTAGGTTAAAATATTTACATATATTTATTTAATTCTTATTAGTCTGAAAATTTAATACTGAAAGCCAATTACACGAATTCTATGTGTGATCGAAGCTCGATCGGTTGATAAGAAGTAGGTTAAAATTCGAGTACTTATTTTTTTTTAAAAAAAAAAAAGGCTGTAAAGGCGTACATACATTTGAACATATAATTTCAAGTTAAATAAAATCTTGCAATAATACTTTAAAGATTATACGGTTGTGACGAAATTGTCTTACTCAAATCGTCTATCATCTTAAATACTAACCTGATCACAAATCTCAATTTGAACTTAAGCTCAAACTCCGAAGGGTAATTAAACAACTCACAAAACAATATTCAGGTATCTAGTAAATTATATCTAAAAATAAAGTTAACTCATTCACTGAGTAATTCTTTCAATCAGCTCCATGTCTCTTGTCGCGAGCTGTAACAAATTCAGTCATATAACACATCTATCAATAACTCCCGAGACTAACCCAGAGATGGCGCTCGTAGTAAACCAGTAACCAGGTCTTTCTAGAGTACTAACCTTTGCTTGAAACGTGTCAAAATTTTAAGTCGATCGGACCAGGAAAAAGGTTTTTTGAAGTGAAGAAAAGGTTTTTTTCAAGTGGTGCCGCGATTGCTCGATGGAACAAAACAGCAACAGCAGATCGATGATTCAGAAAGCTGTTTATCGCTTTACTCGCAACAAAAGATTCTTGCGAAAAAAAGAAAAAAAAAAAAATAAAAAAGTGTTGGAAATGCGTTGGAACGATTGTATTACACCTAAAGGTATTACAAAGGTGTTATGTTGATGAATAAAAAATTTTGCAAAAAAAATGTTGTTTTCAATGTTAGACTGGGGAGTTATTGATCGATGGTTATATATATAACAAGAAAACGACGCACCAAGAAGGCTACCTGAGTATGTGAAATTTCTATCAAAGACATTTGGTGAACATGCAAATGATTAAAATTTTGTGTCTAATATGACCTCTAGGTCATCATTGATCACACATACAGGCTTAACGGTGTTCGACATTCTGAACCTGTTTTACTACCGTTCCTTTTTCAGTACCCTGGCCATATTTTTCCGCAAGATGATGCCAGATCACATATGGCCCTTGTTTCTCTTAACTGTCTGCTCGAACACTTCTTTGGCCAGCCAGATCTCTCTCCAATCGAGCATGTCTGGGATATGATGGGAGGGCCACAGCATCTACGAGGAATGTGGATGACTTAGCCCGACAAATTAAAGCAAATTTGGCAAGAAATACTACATTATATATATATATATATATATATATATATAAATTATATTTAACTCCTGAGGGCGATGCGAGAACTATAAACAGAATTCGACCATATTGCACTGGTGTCTACTTTTTAATATTGAATTCTACTGTCTGTCCTCTTCATGCAACTTCATTATATCTATTCACTGCAATTCTATAGTTAAATTGATTTTCCTAGCCGTGATTCATTTGGTTGGAAAAAAACGTTAGGAACTTAAATATTTGGTCAGAAAGAAACCTCAAATGTTAGTTAGGTGACGTTTCGCGAGCAGCCCATGTTACGAAGTTACCAATTTATTTAGAGAGGCCACACATAGCTAGAAACACGAAAGAAATACGGTGAATAAAAGATTGTGATTGTGTTTGTTTATTAACGTTACATTTCGAAGCAATACGAGGGCTGTCAGTGACGGACCTCGTAATTTTGAGACCTCCTCAAAATGAGTAGGGATTACTACCGAGGCCTCCACTCTAGACTTCCGCAGTATGCAGACTAAGGAGTTAGAGCCTCCAAGTTTAGTGCGTCGGTCCACATCACTTGTAATCAGTAAAGTGGCATCAGGACTGGAACTCTCTATTTGACGAAAATCATCGCCTGCCGTGACCATGACCATTAGATTATTTCAGCTAATGTCAATAATATAACTTATCTCAGGATTTTTTTCAGCAGGTATGGTGTTACGCTATTCATGTTTGTGTTGGTTTATGTTCCCCATTACAAGCAAATAAGACATTTTACCTTTTAAGGAAAAGATTTACTGGAAGGGCTTCTGGAAAACTCTGAATAAGAACAAGTTTTCCACAACCTTATAGTGGCACTTGCTACACTAATTGTCCATCTTGTTTCTGTGTCGATTGTTACATTAAACATTTTTAATTATACACACACACCACAACATATATATATATATATATATATATATATATATATATATATATATATATTATTTTTCATATAATTTTACCAAAGTGGTAGAAACTTTATTGGGTTTTTAATTTTGCCTGTTCGAAAATGGATTTTTTTTTATTTCTAATGACAGATTATAAACAGTTATAGCAAAAAATATGAAAAAAAATTACAATTACAAGAGAACAAAATACAATATAAGAACAAGAAAAGCTACAACAAAGTTCATTAATCCAACATGTATCAATCCTCCCAGTAACTTTCAAAGCGCAGGACAGTAGAACATAGTATATATCCTCATCAGAGCTGCACAGAGTGAAAGCCATGGAAGGAGTAATTTTGAATCTAAAAAAATATTTTCGTAAGCAATCATGTCAGGTGGCTAAGTGGAATTCAATCTATGTCTTGAGGCATTGCTCAAATTGGAGATAACAATCTTCCAAGCCTCGTGAGATTGGAAAGGCCTTTCCGAGCATGGGCATTGATAGAAAAATTTAAATAAGGTTTTCAATTGTACAGAGAGACAGAGGACGAGAAAAATTTTGCTTTATTAACGCACTTCTTTTAGACAGATAGTCCGCTGTCTCGGAAGACAATAGTTTACTCAAAAGAAGCTAGGTTCTGGAGGTGACGACGACAGTCGAAAATGTCCTCCGATAGAGTATGTTCATCAGATACAATGACTAGCAAAGCAGCCTTTGAATCGCTGTGAACAATAGCTCTTGTGAACTTATCTAGGTGGCAGTGTAACTGGGATAGGGCTGTGCTAAGTGCATCAATTTCTTCGTCAAATGCAGTGTCTATCCCCACAGGGATGAAGAAAGAAAATATTTTGGAGAACACTCCAGCACCTGCGTTAGGACCAATATCTTGGAGAGACCCAACGGTATAAATCCGAAACCACTCGGGTTTGGGGTAGTAGGTGTGAAATACTTCAAGCGCCAATTCTTTTAAAATAGAGAAACTGTGTTACTGTTAGGAACAAGGAGTTTTAGTTCAAGAATTAAGTTTGAACTGAGTTAAAACAAAAACGAAGTTTTTAACTGAAGGACTCCCTGAAGGAAGCCCATCTCGGTCTTTAGATTTCTTGTCAAGTCCCGACTGACCTCGATCCAAAGTGAAAATCATCCAGGTACTCTAACGGTCTTTTCCAGAGAGTAAATCACAGTTCTAAGTGGGCAATCTCCAATCAACAAAATCCTGGAATCTATTGGGGTAGTCTTTTAGCCCTGTAACAAAACGTAGGGCCTGATTTGGGACCCTTCCTGAGGGTTCGAGTACTTTTCTACCGGCTTCAACAAGTGTTCACAGCAATAAGTCAAAAGGGGCGAATAAAGGCGTGGTAGGTTTGAAATAGAGTTGTTCTAGTACCTGCTTTTAGTAAGAGCCCACCTTGCCCAGCCAGATGTTTTAAAACACTTTGCATCTTCATGGTACAGTTGGTAATGTCCTCCACGTGTGGCTTCCATGTTAGTTTACGATCCAACGTCACTCCCAGATATTTAAAATTATCACAAGTGGTGATTTGAGTGCCCTGATACTGAAGTTGAAGATCCAAAGATTGATGCACAAATGAAAATGTCAGGCGAGATGATTTATTTATCACTATATCATTAATATCACATCAATCCTCCAGAACATTCAAAGCAGCTGACAGTTTAGTCTCCAAACATATCCTTGCGTTTATTTTCTTAGAAAATGTACAGAAAACCAGATCATAAGCGATAAGAGGCATTTGACGCCTAGAATATCCTTTATTTTCAGAATCAAAAAATTAATATATATGTTAAAAAGGGAACAACTACTAATGGCACCCTGTGAGAGACTCTCTTTTAGGATTTAGGATTCCGAAATTGCATTGTAGTACCTTACTCTACAAGAACATTGGCGCAAGAAGCTTCGAATCCTGTAGAAAAGATTCGCCCTTAAAAATACTTAGATTTGTAAGCTTAAATATGAGGCTCTCAAACCTTACATTGTTTTAAGCAGACAATAAAAACTGCCGTCAGGACCTGTCTGCTATCCAAAGTATCCTTTGCAAACTGGTTCAAGAGGTTTATATGATGATTAGTAGATCTAAAAGTTCTGAACCCCGAATTCTCCTCAACCAGTATACCTCTTCTTTCTCGGTAATAGTTGAGCCTTCTTAATATTATTTTCTCCATATGTGTCCTTCTTATATATAGGTATAATAATAGATGTCCTCCAGTATGCAGGTACAGTACCAGTGTTCCTGATTAAATTCAAAAATATCCAAATGGTTTCAAAAGCCTTAGGAACCGTATGAATGAGAAACTCTGAATGGATACAATCTTCGTCAGGAGATTTACCCCTTGAGAGGCTTCTTAAGCCATTAGTCAAATCGACCCTAGTTCTAGGTGCCTCAATAACTGATTTCATATTAGACTCAGATTTTGACAGCAGGAGTAAGGTTTTCTGCTTAATTCCGACCGAATTCGTTTTTACGTAGGTGATTCTGTGAAAAGCCCCACAGAAATGCTTTGCAAAAGCCCTTGCCACTGCGGGATCTGAAGAAAGCTTTTTATCTTCAGCAAAAATGATTGTTTGGGTGAATCAGAATCATTCATTAAATTATCAATAAATTTTAAAGTTCTCTTACTATCAGTTTGGTAATTTATATTTGAAATAAATTTGTTGAATGAAGATCATTTGCTGTCAATTAAGGTAATTTTTAGCTTTCAATGAGTCAATTCTTCCATCCAAAAAATCATAATTTTTTTTTCTTTCTCTATGGATAGTTCTCTTAGTACACGCTATAACTGTGTATTTAATAATATCATGTACTTGATTAGGGTTAAGGGTAAAGTCAAGTTTATCATGGCTAAAGACATGTTCCAACAAAGCGATAAAGAGAGGCCAGTTAGCCTTTTTAAAAATCCAACAGGTTTTTGATCATGAAAAGGGCCTCTGATGAGCACTGGGAATTTCATCTTCTGCAAGCACCTGCCTATGACCCGATCCAGGACCCTTCAAGAATGTTCATTTAATAAATTTATAAAGGTCAACAGTGACTATCAATAGATCCAGGGTAAAGCCTCTGCCATTGGAATGCAGATAGGTGTGTGGATTTACTTGTTATATACAAGTTCGATTTAGGCGAGCTACGAAAATGTTGAATTCTCCCTTTGAATTCATTTGAATCAGAGTAACCCCATATGGGAGAAGTGGCCATTAAAGTCTTTAACAACAATAGCATTTTTACAGTGCTTAACATAGGAAAAATAAGGAGAATTACAAGGAGACTATAAATAGCCAAAATCTTAAAAAGAACTCCGCTTTTCCAAATATCCAAATGGACAACTTCACTTTTATCGCAATCAGTTCCCATCGCTTTTATAATGCAAAAATCAGCTGTTAATTCTTTCTTGACACCATCGGATAATAAATTTTGGAAGCACATAAAGAAAATATCCCTTAAAAGGGTAATATTTAAAGTTTTCAGAAGTCAAATTAGCCTCCATAATAGAAATGACGTTGATTTCGTTCTTATGCAGAGACATCAAAAGCTCCGTGCATTTGGATTAGGACAATCAACCAGAATTCCACTGTAGCACTCGAAAGGAATCCACCCGAGGAGGTAGAGACGTAATGCCAATTTATAGATCTTTTAGCTACAATACAGTGTTACCAGGTGCACCACGGAGAGGTAGATCTACAGCGCATCCTAATATTCTTGGAATATATTTTGGTAAGTACCATATATTTTAAATTCAGGTGTATCCCTATTTCCCACACGACTTCACACTTTATGAATGGGAAACCTTTTTTTAGTCACCCTCGGATTAATATGTGTGTTCCGAAAAAATAATTGAAATTTACAACCTCTTTTATCTGAGGGTTTTTGAAAGAGAAGTGCTTACGCTGTTTTTTTTTTTCCTTGTAAATTTACTCTTATTATTAGGAGTGTTAATTTTCCTTTTCATGATTCAAAACAATGAAAACATATGTCATTTATATTGATAAAAAAAGGCATTAATTAGAAATATTAACGACTATCTATTCAGGAGGCAAATTTCCTTTCTATTTCCCCTAACTGGTTAACATTATACGAATCAACGAAAATTCTCATCTACAATTAGTTTTTTTTTTATTGCATCGTTAATTGACACATTTCTCTTAGAGGTAACGTGAGTGCTATTAGGGGCAGACTTCCTGATTTTGAGCCTCAGTCAAGTGACTGGACGACACCCTACCTCTCCATTGAACCACGTAATTCCAAAGAAAGGACTCGAAGCCTGGACAGATTAAGCACGCATCAGCGCCACTACATGGCTAGATATCAATGACATCAGGATTGGAACCCACGTTTCGACAGAAACATCGCCAGGGTCGAGTTCGCCACTACGACCACGTTTTATTTAATTTGTTTTTATTTCAATCACATTTTAAGCAATGGTTATGATGTGGTTGTAATCAAAGTCGCCCTTTGAATCAACTCGAGGACTATTAGCTACGAACTCAGTAATGTTGAACCTCTATCGAATTCCACACCTGAGGTGGCATCACCCTCTCCAAACCTCCCTATTATGCCAATGAGAGGACTTGGAGTTTCGGTGGGCTTAAGATGTATCATCCTCAGTACATGGTGGGTGTTTAGTGGCATGAGGGCTCGAAACCACGACTCAATAAAAACAGTCGGCGACGAGTGTGCGATAATGATCACTAGGCGATTTCACTTTTTTAGCAAAATTTTGGCCAATGTTATCAGAAACTGCTGTATCCAATAATATTTCCATCTTTAGAACAAAACTTTCGAAAGCATCGAACGCATGCTTATTGGCTTAGCTTCACTTTGGTCATGTCCATGTAAAAAATTTCATATCCTTCTAGACACTTTGATTATTATTTGAACTGTATGGAAATTTCTAATCAAATTTTATCTTTATGAGTATTATTTCTGTTCCGTTGTAATTATTTTACTACTTCATATATTCAACGTAATAAAATTATTCTGTACAGTAAATATATTAAGACATAAAATCGGTAGTTCATATATGGAATTCTGTGTGTAAACTACTGTTTAACTTTAAGTGCACTTTTTAGTATATTATGTGGATTTAATACTTATTGAATGATTCAAAAAATAAGCTCTTGCAAGCTTTTATCCGGTTATTTGTCGAAAAAAGTAGGATGTCTATCATGACATTCGTATAATGCTCACTCAATCTAGACAAAATTTATATCACCTAAAGAAATCTAAATTATGATGCTATTGAATAAATATAATTAGATCAGTTAAATAACTTCTGAAAAAGAACATTTCCATTATGTAATCTGATTTTATTTTCAGAATAATGTTGGAAATGATTTAACTAACTTATGTTCCAAATTCCATTCACATCCTGGTTAGCTGTACAGATATTTGGGAAAACAGAAAGCTAGATTACTTGAGAGTAAGCAATATTTTCCCCTATTTCCTAACACCGATGATCCCTAGAATGAGGTTAAAATTACTAAGTTCATCGCCAATAGCTCTTGTGTTTCATCTAAGTGCGAAGTTAATAAAACGATCCATTTTAACACCGGAGGATCAAAAATAAAAATTTATATACTCATAATGTGAACCCTTCAAGCTCTGTAATTTTTGTAAGGTTTGTCTCGAGATGCTACCTAGATTATTGGATTGCATTGCATGAACTTTATGTTTTAAGGGCTTTATAATACAAGAAATTTAAGCATCGAAAGTATATGGAAAGTTACAATTCATTTTTCCCCCAAACGTATTGTGAATAACTCATTTTTTATAACAATATTACTTTTTTGGTGTGCTTACATTCTTGGAATTGGAAAGAAATTACCTAATGCTTGATGCAGAAAGCTTTTTTGAGTTTAGGGTAAAAATTCTTTTTCGTCAGATGCATGAGACAATCTTTCAATATTAGGATATCCATCTTTTAAACTTCCAGCCATCGAAACTTACGTGCAGAATTTTAGAAATTTTCAAAAATTTTAGAAATTTTATCCCAAAGCTCAAGATGAGAAATCAGGTACACAAAAAAGGAATTCCAAAGGAGAAAATTGTTTCACAAAATAACTAACTTTATTAATGGAGTTATGAATTCATTCATTATCAGCATGGCTTAATTCCCTTTGAACTATTCGCTTTGATATCAATCTTGTCCAGAAATAGTCAGAATTGTGCTAATTTCGAAAAGAGTCCATTTTTTTTTATACATTTTAATGATGAGTACAATTATAGAATTATATATATATATAAAATATATAATTTAAAACTGATTTTGTTACTGTACAAATTACAAGCTGTTTCTCAAAGTTTTAGTTATTACGAAGAAATAACTGATAGGCTTTGATAAAACTTAATCTACATATTTGATGATTCTTGTGTCAATAAGGAAAATTGCCGCTATAAATACTGATTTGTTCATTTTCAAGAACTCCTAGAATAAAGTAAACCTAAGAATCCTAAAGTTTTGATTATCATCCTGATATATCTTAAAGTTTTAATTAATATTTAAACACAATTAAAACTGAAATGTAATTCTTATTTATTGTTGTGAAACTTTCTTCAGTAGTTACCATCCAGAGACAAAGGAACAGTCAAAACAGTGGGTTTTTTGTGGGCGAAAGGGTTACTAAAAAAGCAAAGACGGTGAAATCGATCTCAAATATGATGACTGAGGTTATTTTTGAGATGCGTGTGGTATGTTTCATGCATTGTCAGTGCACCGGTTGAGAGAAGAAATAAAAAATAACTATCCTCATTTGAAAAAGAAAAAAAAAAACAATTTCTATCAAGATGATGCACGGGTGCACATATGTGCAGTTTTAATTCTAAAAATCATTTATTAAAATTCAAACTATTACAATATCCTCTGCATTCAGCTCCTTTGTTTCCCAATTATTATTTTTAATTTATAAACTTAATAAAATGGCTCAGTGGATAACGGATTACGCCAAACGAAGAGGACATCGCCCAACAGATGCCTATTTTGAGGATCTTCCAAAATATTACTTTTATATGGCTTAAAAATTTGAAGGAACACTTAGAAACGCTTATAGAGTTAAAGGGAGATTATGATGTAAAATAATCTACCTAAAACATTTCTTTTCTCTAACTTTTTGTAAGGAATTTTTAACGACCCTTGTAAGGAATCGAGATTAGCAAGAGGAATGTACTTATACATGTCTGAATGTTAGTTGATATTTGCTGAAGCAAAAATCGAAATGTGCTTTGTAAGTGCTGTTGAGAAATATTTCTTTACCTACATAATCTCGGACCTAAGTAAGTTTAATATTTACGTCAAATCTGTTAATAAAAACGTCGAGGCAGAGAAAACTGATGGAGAACATTTCTCTTGAGAGCATAAATAAGGAACTGATTGAATTCATAACTTGCAGGCTTCATTTAGATGAAATTGGATACATCTGTGCTTATACTTCAAGGTTCTCAAGTTTGTGATTTAAGATGACGGAATAGCTTATACGCAGTCATCACAATTATGCAGCTCGGCAGAATGAATTCTTCCTCCTCACTGCATTTTACTTCAATAAACACATTCCAGAAACCAAACAAATATACAATAATAGCTGTCAATTAAAATATTATGTACATTGGGATCACTTCCATATTCGTGTAATAACTTTTTATCCAGATATATCAGTTTTTTTACAGTAATAACTAGTTAAACCCAGCCACTCTTCGTAGCTGCTCAATCTGTTATTAATAGTGACTGTAATAGCCTAGGAGTCATAGTCGCGCAGTCGCGGCCAGATGTTTTTGTCAAGTTGCCAGTTCGAAACTTGATGCCATTAAAGACCCGCCGTGTAGCAGGATCTGATGCACGTTAAATCTGTTGGGGCCCAAAGTCCTTCCGTTGGCGTAGATTTGAAGTTAGGAGAAGGAGTTGCCAGCTTAGGTGTCGTCCTCTTCAATTGACCGAGGTTCAAAATTACGAAGTCCGTCGCTCGAACCGAAACAAGACTAGAAGACTTTATTAGCTACGCACTAGAAGCAACAAGAGGAAAACCGAAGTCCTCTTGTTGCTTCTAGTGCGTAGCTAATAAAACTAAAACAGAAAACTTCAAACTGATATTAATTTTCAGGGAAATAAATAAAAGCATTCTAGTGATATATTATAGAGAGAGAGAGATTTATTGATAAAAAAAATCATTCAATTTAAAAGCATCCTTTGCGTTGCTGTGGAATGAAAGGAAAGAAAGAAAAAAGTACTTTTCATTGAAAATCGTTTCTTATTGTGTAAATAGCGAATGGACTAAATTTTTGTTTGTTAATTTTCTGCATAAACATGAAATCAGAATTCTTTCAGATTTATTCTCTTAAACTAAGACAATGATAATAATTAAAGAGAAAGTTTTCTTTCATTCCCATTACGAAAAGAATCAAACAATAGTCTAGTTTAAGCTTTGAAATTTCATTTTTACTAATGCATTTAGTTTTTTTCATTCATTATAATAAAAGAGAAAAAACGAAGTGCATGTAACTGAATTCTGTTTCTAATTAAAACCATTTAGTCGTCAAATTTTTCAGTTGGGAACATCAAATTAAAAGTAAAATGCCAAAGATTTAATTTTAAAGATACCTTTATTCGAGTATTATTTCCTTAACATAAAAGTAAGATTGATTTTTTGAAATGTTCGAAAATTAGAATAATTTGTTTTTCTCATATCGGGGGGGGGTGTTCAAATATGCATTTGTTCACATTTTTCATATTGAGAAAGTCTAAATGGTATAAAGGGTAAATAAAATTTAAATTATTTTTAAACGCGGATGACTTATGAAATAAAGAGATTAAAATACTGAGTTGAATACAATTAAATTATAAGAAAGGGTTTAGTTGAATAATTATGAAGAGAGGTATTGCGATGTTCCCTCATGGTAACATTGGAGTTTACTATGAACTTTTGCTATACGTTTCAACTGAATGCAATTAACCGATTTAAAAGACGTTTTTCTAGAAACTTCTGCATGAAAGTCAGGTATAACAGTTTGCAAATGTAATTTATTTAGTATAAGATTAAAATTTATTGCCAACTATCCTCCCCTCCCAAAAAATAAGGCTTACATTATCTTCATTTTGTTTCTCCCCCGATTTTATTCTGCCTACATCGATGTCAGTTATGGCTAGTTCTTGCTAAGAATATCTATTTCTGTTGCATATAACCAAAAATTGTAAACAAGTAAATCACAGTTGCAACATATACTGACGTAGAGAAGAGGAGAAAAATGTATTGCCAAGTCTGCTTATTAGATGTTTCTAAAAGTCAAAGCTGAATTCCTTTCTCCCATGCGTTTCATGCACAAAAGAGAATTCCCTCTTATCCATGAATAAATTTTCCTGAGTTTCTTTTGTGAGTTTTTCTATTAATTTTACATCACGCTTAGTGTTTTAAAACTGTAGAAGAAGCTGTCGAATATTTTGACAGGTAAATTCAGATGAATCTGATATTTCGGTATTTCTGATGCATTATTACGCCAAATGAAAGTGGTGATATAACAGAAAATGAGGACATCAGTGATGAAGATTTAGGTGAGATTATCCCGAGGGATATAACAGGGGAATTGAAGATTCTGCTAACAATGAGTTTTGGAAACGATGGAAATTTATGTAGGATTTCCCAGCTATTTATTAAAGAATTAATTTTACTTTTCAATGTGCTGTAAAACCAGTTCCTTCGTTCGATACTCGATCGATGGCACCACGAATCAGCGTCATGTGATAGCTCATACAGCGCTACCTATTCCAGAACAAAACTGAGCGACCTTTCGATCTCGCTATCTTTTCCTCCACTTTCCGCTTCTTTTCTCCTTCGCATTATCCGCGTCGGAAGTAAACTCCGAACGCCAGAGCGCGTTCCACAGACCCCCGCTCCGATACGGGTTAAATGAGGCAGCCATCTATTTTGCTTCAATGAACTGGTCAATTCACCATCTCCTTTTGTAAATACACTCACTCTTCATCATCTCTTATAATAAACGAAGTTCAACAAGTCGATCCTCATCATTGAATTTCTACAAAAAACAACATAATGAAATCCGGTAATGGAATTACCCCCCCCAGACAACCAACCCTTTGCATAAGAGCAAACCATCGTAGATTCGGGATGTACAATCTCATCACCCCACCGTCTACATTTATTTTGGAAGAAAGAAAGAGTCATCAGGAATAAGTCCGATGGAGGATGTTGTGACACATCTACTCTCCAAAATTGCAGATCCGGGTAGGAAGGAATTTTTTTGGGTAACTTTTTTACAACAGGTACAAATCGAAGTAACCGCATCATACAACGTTCTTTACTAAATAATAACACACTTGTCAAAGGGACAAGAGGAGCAATGGATTACCGTAGTAATAATGGAATTGTATTCATTTCCCGCTGGAATGACTACGCGATTGTAACAGTTGTCTCTAATCACCAAATATATGAGCATATTTCAAATGCAAAACGATATTCTAAATTGGCAAAAAAAAAGAAGAAATTGCTTACCCAACCTTCTATTATAAATTATTATGATGAAGGTACGGGTAGAGTTGGTGTTCTGGAAAAACTTCTGTCATCGTAGCTCTGAAATAAAAAAAAAAATGCAAACGCTCTAAATAATGCTGGAATAGCATCTTGTATTATTTATAGTAATTTTCAAGTAGATGATTCAATGCCACATTTAGAATTTTGTCCAGATATTACGATGAACTTGTTCCATTCCAAACCAAAACTTATATCTCAACCTAGACTAAACATGCATGTTCCAGGTGAACTTCGAAAAACAGATCATCATTTCTAAAATCTATATCACAAGGATGCTCCGCTGATTGCCAAATAAAACAATTGCAACATGTGTGTTGAGGGCGACAAGAGGTTGCATGAAGCATATCTTTCCGTCATATCATGGCAAATAAAATGGATAAAAAGTTGTAAAAAATAAAAAAAAGGCGGACAAATTTAATGTAAATGTTTTTTTTAATTGTCAAATGTTTTTCATATTTGATTTTTATAAAAAGAAAATCTGTAAAAAAAAAAACTGCTCATTAGAAGCCAATATTTCTATTTGGGAACATCTAAGAAATTCATATATATTTTTTTTCTTAAAATGTTTTTGTTGATTATTTATGAGGGAACTATAACTGTACTTAATTATACGAGTTCGATTTACTTCATAATTTGACGCTTGAACTGTTAACCCGTTTCTCTCTAGGCGTATCAAATGTGATGCGCTCGAATTAGCTGTCCTATTCCCAGCGTATCACATTTGATAACCTCCGTGAGTGTCTTCTGTGGCCCAACGTATCAATTGAGATACGCTTGATGAGAACGTTTTATTTGATTTTTTTTAATGTTGCTAGATGTCGTTACAATACCACGAAATCTATATAAATAGGTTATTTGGAGTATTGACCTTGGTGATATGGGCTCGGATTTCAATTCTGGCTTTTAGGAGGGAGTAATTGCTTAAAACACGAGTAGAGGCACGGCTCTATAAATATAATGACGTGATTTAAAGGGTACACTTGCTTTCGGTTTGTTTTTTTCTTTCTTGCTTGTGTCTTAGAAGTTCGAAGGATAATTTATGGCCCTTTATGGGGGTTAGGGCTTTTGGTAGCAGATGCTCTCAGCTTTTCGATTTCTTCGGTCGGTTTTTATTTGTAGCGACAGTCATGACGAAAAGAAAGTATTTATCTGATACTGAGATTTACGAACTAATGAGTACCTTGTGTATTAAGAATAAGTTCAATGTTTCCAATTAAGTTAATGATAAAAGAAATTAGAAATGAAATAATAAAAGAAAATACATGGACACGCATTTTATCAACAAAAAAATATATTTCTAAAAAATAAATTTGAATAGGAATTTCAGAATAGAAACATAAGATAGTGTGTGTCTTTATGGTATAAGTAAAAATTCAACTTACTTCACAATTATAAAGAACTTTTTTTGTTACTTGAAACTAAGAAACGAAAACCGATAAACACATCCTAAAAAGACTCTATATAAATTATAATGCATCAAAACTGATACCAAGATATTATAATTATTAGATATTGTAATTATTAGATTAAAAGATATTAAGATATTGTAATTATTAGATATTGTAATTATTAAATTAAAAGATATTAAAATATTGTAATTATTAGGTTAAAAGATACTAAGATATTGTAATAATTAGATTAAAAGGTATTAAGATATTGTAATACTGAGTTTAAAAAAATTTAATTTCAGAAAAAATAATGTATTCATTGCTAAGTTTTTTTTTTTTTTTAACGAGTAAATGTAGAGAATTTATTTTCATGTAAGAAATTAAATTTCATAATGGGTACCAAAACTTTTTCCTAAAAACAGTTTATTTTCAATAGTAAAAATATTAATCATTTCTCGCCATTCATTTTATGTAAATGAATGCTTAGAAATCATAGTTCATATTTTCTATTTATCATTATTCTCCAGAATATAAAATGAGCTCTAATTTATTTCTTATGAAGTAATACAAAAAGGAAGAAATATTGGTGAAATAAGTTTCGAACAACATTGTTATTTTTAAAGTTTATTGTCGAACTAAATGAGTAAAAAAGCCCTAATTTTAATTCCGATTCATAAAAAAAATTTCGGAAAAGAAATGCTGTTTTCAAAATCAGTATTATTTACAATATGAGTAAATTTCCATTAAACTTTACTTTTCATACAATTTAATTATCTTATAATTTAACGTTTTATTATAGTAAACAATTCAATCTAATTTATTTAGAATATATGAATTCAGCTAAGTCATTTAACAAAGCGAAATGTTATTAAAAAAACAAGACGTACTAGGAAAAATTAGAACATATCGAATATTTTCAGAATTAAATATTAAGCTCCACAATTAAATTAATGTAAATAAATTATAATTAATGTAAGAAACATTTAGTTAACGAATTACAATTAATGTTTGAAAAAAAGAAGTTGGTTTTGAAAAGCTTACTTAAAATGAAATAACAATAAAAACGAAAGAAGTAATCACTAAAGTAAAAATAATTAAAGACTTTAGAGGAAAAGAATCCTATCGAGTTATATTAGAAAAACAAATTTATTGAATATTTCTAGAATTTTGTATTAAATCAGATCGTTTCAGTATTCAAAGATTGTAGTAAATATAAGAAAAATGTATTAATTTCCTATTTGTCTATAACATATAAAATTTTATTTCTTTAAGTATTTAAGTATATGCAATTGTATTTACATAAAAAGATATAAATCATACAACACATTCAAAAATGTTATTTTATTAAAGCTGTTTCATTTCATTTGTAAGAATAATAATTATTTCGTTGAAGTTCATTTTATGAGCACGAGAGTTTTGAAAAAAAAATTGGTATTGTTGACCATTAATATTCAAAGTTTAAATCAAACTTTTTGTACATTAGAAAATGTAAAATATATTGTCAAACTAATGCCTCGTTTGAAGTATGTGATGAGTACAAAGTAATTAGTTTCAATACAAACAGTCAGACACGCTAAAAAGGGTAAAAAAAAAAAGAGCTTCTGAATTAATTATTTTAAACACAAATTTTTTAGAAATGAATTTTCGCAGTGATTTCAAATTTACATTCAAATATTGATAGTATATGATAATTTTTTTCATTAAACTTACTGTTGATGAAATTAATTATTCTATTAATTTCCGTTTTTATCATATATAATTCAGTCTAATTTATTTAGATTAAAACAGTTCTATTAATTAGAAAAAAAGTGTTTTAAATAAATAATATCCAATCCTTCAGCCTTGCTTGTAAAACGGTTTTTAAAAAATTGCGTAAAATTTAATCGAAATTTATTAATTCATTTAATTGAAATGAAAAAAAAAAATACCATAGCATTAAATAATACCATATCCGAAGCGGCTGCCTTACGAGGAAACACCTTTACATCTAAACAGAATTCGAGCTTATAATGTAATTCAATATTTTAATATTACGAAATTTAAACCAATTTTATTCACATTATATTAGTTCAGTTATTTTTAATTTTACATAAAAAGTCTAAATCAGCATTCTAGATATTTTATTTAAATGTACTAATGCTGTAAAAATTGCTATTCCTCTAAGTAGGCAACTTTGCTTGAAAAGGTAAAAACTTACAATTAAAATTTCGTTACAATTAATTTATTCAAATTATATTAATTCCATTCTACTTATTTTTGTGTGTACTTGAACATAACTAGCTTAACTGTATGTAGTTCCAATCAAAAAAATTAAAATCCACATAACATAGGGATTGAAAGCCATAGATTCCTTATAGGTAGATATGTAACAATCCAAAAGGATGTAATAAACTCGTCATTCTAAGATATGGAAGATAGCTTCAGACCCTTATCGAGTATTACGTCACTTCCAACCAGAATAATACAGGACTAACAACTGTCGTATTTACTCGTACTAAAAAAGAGACACGGGGGTTGTGTGTAACTTTAAGGCTACACGGTACTCTCTTTCAAAAAATTTTTTTGGAGACAGTAATATTAAAAGTAACTTATGTATTGTTTTCATACTATATTATTAAACTGATTCTGAAAATAAAAAGTCAATTTAACTAGTCCTTATTTTAAAATTTAAAAAAATTTAAAAATTTTGAAGTTTTTTTAAACCCTTATAAAATACACAATTTTTGAAATTTTTTAATTATTTTGAGTGATTTATATTTCATACATTATTGCAAACAAAAGTTAGTATGGATTTAAAAATCTGTTCAATTGTTGATTTTTAATAATTATTTTTCTAGCTAAACCTGGAAAAAACAGGAAAATTTTTAAAATATTAACTTTAACATTTTTTAAAAAAATAACTAGGGATCCCAGACCTAAATCCATACTAACTTTTATAGAACACATATATCTCAGTATGTATAAAAAATTTCAAGACTCTATCTTGAACAGAAAAAAAGCCTTAGGGATTAGAAAACACTTACATCTTCAAAAATAAAAGTCTGAGAAAAATGCATTTAAAGTTTTTAAAGGCATAAAACAAAAACTAATAATGCTTGCAAAGATCTAAATTTTTAATATATTATTTAACTACTTATATAATATATGAAAACACTACTTTAATTAAATATTATGGCAAATATTTTTATTTATTCAAAATATGTTATTGCAAAATATCGATATAGCATTTGTTACGACGACAGATTATTCAGCTTAAAGTTAACATAATAATTTCACAAAAGTTTTAAAACACAATACACTTATAAAAAATAATAATGATATAAATAAAAGTTTAAAAAAAGTTAAAAACTACCAGGTTTGTACATAGCACCTAACTTTTTCTGAATTTTAAATCGACGCAATTTAGCAAATTTTATTTTTTTCTGCGCAACTTTAAAATTTGCAGATTTCCTTTTCTTTCTGAAATAGGTTCTCCTACAATGAATAAAGTACACTAAATGTTCTGATGACAAACTTGTTACAAATTCAATTAGCATCCTGAAATGTTTTTAGAGCTTTTAATGTTCCAACAATAAATTCAGGTATTGCACTCGACATGGCAATCAACACGACTCCTAGAAGCTGTATTTTCTTTGGAATATTTGTCCCATATCATCGAATGTAATGCTTCATTAGAATTATGTGTCAAACCTCTGACACATGTGCTTAATAATTCAGTTGAAGCTAATCGCTGATAAATAGGCAAGATTTTGGGCAAATATTCTTCGTTGATTGTTATTTTTACCCAATCTTTGTGAATACCTGATTTTTTTCCACGTGCTAATGATAACTGGTAAAAACACCAAGAGTCAAAGAGCAAGATTGTGTCCCGGAAACTAATACTCTCAGATCTTTCCCATAATTTCAAAGCTGCATTTACTTCCATTGCACTAGATGATCCGACATGTGTTGTACTACAAACATTTTGTTGTCCTTTGTACCAAATACGAAATTCAGCACTTTCTTCTCCAAGCTCAAATTTAGTCTGTTCACATTCTCCACGCCGCTTTGACATTACTTCGTAGTCTATCCCAAAGCCAGTCAGCAAGTCGATAACATATCCTATTCCGATATTTGACGTTGACGTATGTTCACTTGTCAACCAGCTTCCATCATATGACATTCCAATACCGACTATATCTTTATCATTCCTTGAGCCCTACGCCTCAATGACATCTTTACGAATATAAAGCAACGGCTGATTTGACCCAACAAGATGTCCAATCTGAACTTTTGGCTCATAATGTCTTTTAAAAGTTTTACTAAACATTATATTTCAATTCATATGCATGCAGAATTTTTCCAACGATGAGTAGCCAAGTCACAAACTTAACATACCTTGCACTAATCTCATATTTACATCAAATGGAACATTAAAAAATTGATGCTTGCTAACATTTGATATTTGATGTAATATAGCATCAATTAATTGTTATGAACATGTTTCACTCTAGGTTTGGTCACAATTAACACATACAACATTCACTTTATATGCAAATCTATTTCTTTGACCATAGCAAAGTTTTAAAGATGCAATATGACAAATATTGCTTAAATTATCTGTAAACAAACATTCAGTATCCACTATAATGTAATTTGAAACATACTTTTATCTGGAGCACTCGTATTCAAAACATTTGTTTTCTGAAGTTTTGTAGTTATTTAGAATTGTCATTTTTAGCAGTACTCCATCTCTTAGAAATGTTGCTTCTCTTCTCAAGCTATGAAAGTTTTGTCCGTGGAATTTTCTCAACAGAAGAAACTTAACTTAAACAATTTAAAAAAGCTTTTAAATTATAAAAATTATATGCAGAATAAATATTGGTCTTGAGAAATACCTTTTCTTATCAATTTTGGCTAAGTAACTATAAGCACATCAAGAACTCAAAATATAAACAAACATAAATGATTTTAGTAGTGAAAGTTGAAGTTAATATCTACTTCTCTGCAAGTATCGATATTATTTAAAAAATATCAGTAATTAATTAAATTTAAGAATGGAAAAATGCTTTAAAATGAAACCGAAACTAACCACGCCCCCCTCAGCTGTCAAAAATAGTGACTGACAATGCTCAGAAAATTTCAAATATCTTAAAAACTAATTGGTTAATAGATCTAAAATTTGGGGCCAAGATTCCCAAATGTATGGGCTACAGGAAAATGCAAAAAAAAATTTTTCGATAAATTTGTCATTTTTAGGGTACTGTGTAGCCTTAACACTTCAAAGTGAGGACTTAGAGCCTCAACATAATTAACGAGCTTCAGCCTCGCTGCACGATAGGTCTTTAGTGGCATTAGGACTCTAATGCGTTTTTGCACTGTTTGATCAACAGCATAATGTTTAATATCCAGACTGATGGATATTGTTCTCCAGTTTTGTTTACTTTTGAAACTTTCCCCTTGTCAGTCGTTTTAAACTTCAAAAGAAAGCCACCACGAAACTCCCTTTTGTACTCTATTTTTACAAAGTTGGAGAAATAGTCAGGGGGAAAGGGTCAGTGACAAGTGCACAGTTAAGCATTCAATTCAAAATGTCCAGATGGAATCAACACATTCATTATTGGCCCTCCTAGAGTGAGTGGTTGCTTCTGTTGAAGCGAAGTCTTGCAAGGTGTGTTGTAGCCCATTTGAGTTCTCTGTGCCCTCTTACACTTGTGTACAAGTTCTCGTTTTCACTAAGTTGAGTTAAATTTTTTAAATTTGAATTGAGCTTTTTCATATGGTAGGTACTCCCAATAGAAGAGTTTTTATATGAAGAAGAGTTTGAATAGAATCAGAAAACAATGTTTGCAGGAATGGTAAAAACGTCGATACCTTATCAATTATCCGAGAGTCTTTGTTGTTCTAGGTTTTAATAGTCATCAGTAAAAACTTGTTTCGTTACTACCACTTTGGCTGCTGCATTGGTGTAGGTTCCGTTAAATAACTGAAAACAAGAAAAAACTATGTACATTAATTCATTATAATTAATTTCAAATATTATAAATGATATTTGCAAATGCGACATTTTTATGAGCTAGTCGCACACTAGATTGACATGACGGACATGACATGAATCTTTGGACATGACATTCTAATCGAACCTTTGGGATATTTCTCACGTCTCTTCTCTTCAAAACTTTTCAGTAGAATGAAAATGGGCATGCCTCATCCAAAACCACGGGACATAATCTTTTTCTGGTTATATAGCTGAATTAATAATCTCAGCCTTTAGTTCTTGTGTACTTCAACCGAGACAGGAAACGGCATCTACAAACTATAGCATCTGATGTGGAGGTGCTTTTGGTTTTAAGGAGATCGGACTCTATAATTCAAAAATTTATACTCTATATTCAAAAATTTATCTTAAAATTCATGGGAAATTGAGATTTTGCTTAACTCTTCTCGTGATTCCAGGCTATTTTCAACGACAATTGTATCCGGATGTATAAGGGAGATATTTTCATTGTTTCTACTATATACAGAGCAAAGTGAAATAAAAATTGTTCTATTTATTAAGTTTAAAATCTCTAAAGGAGATTGAATGGAAAACTTTAAGAAATAGAGAGTGAAGAAACATAACCAAATAAAGAGTAAGTTCTTTACTATTATAACTTTTTAAACGTTTAAAAACAGAACATATGTAAGAATATGGACCGTTATTTATTGTAAATATCCTTATTCATAAATAACAGAAACATTTTAGCAAATAATATCATTCAGAAAAATAATAAATAAAATAATTATTTCGTGAGAGGTAGTTTTTTTTCATGAATATTTCATTAGTAAACAGAAATTTTAACAATACATTTTCTTTCATTATGTGCATAAATCAATTTTATTGCAGTGTGAAATTTTTTAAAATATCTAAGATATTAATTTATATTCTAATTTGTTTCGACAAATTTTCTATAGAGAACATTATAATTTCAAAAAATTTTCATAATGTGTTTCTTCTCTTTTAACACTATCTTTTACTAGAAATATGTAAAACTATGCATATACTGTTGTTCAGACAACTTATTTTATTCAGAAGATTTATTTATAGTATTTAAGAATCAATCATCGACAACGTTTGAGAAGCAGGTCTTTTAATTCTGAAAGAATTTTTAAATTCTAAGCATTTCTTTATTTAGTGCTGACAGTTATATCCTGGTAAATTATTTTTTATAACCTTTCCCCGGAATACACAAACACTTTGCAATTATCATAGATTCAAAAGAAAATTATTTCGAATTTAAACTAAATGAATGATTTACACATTTTTTTTTAGTTTTCATTTGCTCCTTTTCTTCAGCTTTCGCTTATTTTACTATAGATTATACAAGATACGATCACTTTTAAAACAGTATAAACGCCTTTATTATGTACAATGAAGCAAAAATCTTTTTAATACAATTATTTCGGAAAATTATTTTGCTCGTGTTTTAGTAAGTAATTGCATTCAGTCACTTCTATAGCCTCAGTACATTAACAAAATCCATATCAACAAACCTGCATAGTTCTGTATGTCTAAATGGAAAATCAAAATATTTCCAATTTTCAAGTACATTAAAACTGTAAATTTGCAAATATTTCTCAGACAATTTGTACATAAGTTCCAAAAATGTCTATCATAAAAATAGGTTTGCAGCCTTTTGAGACAGTTTTGCATTTTACCATCGGTTTCGTAAGAACTGAAAAAAAAAAAAATTTACAAAGATAAAACTGTATGATTTGAAACAAATTTTAAGTAGAAGAATGTTCCAGAATCCACTAGTTATTGAAACTGGTCTTCAATATCATTCACCCGCCTCCGACGGAATATAACTACAACAAGCCAGTCCTGCACGGCAACGTATCAGTCAAAACGAACCTTTCAACGATTTGGAGTTAAACTCTTGTGACAGTCCTAATTATAGCTATTGTCGTTCACACGTATCTGTAATTTAGAAAATATTTTTATTCGTGGTACTGTACAAGGAGCTGCTGAAATTGATTAAATGCTTCAAACATTATTATATTTTTTAACTGCGAAAGGGAAAATTTTAATACTATCTTGTTTTATATATTTATTTATTTATTTGAATAAAATTTTAAAAGAGTAATTCCAAATTTATATTTCTAATCTAACTCAATTTACAGCACATAAACAGGTGTTTCAGAGCTTTAATTCTTTTTCTGTAACATTATTACTAGCTTGTTTTAGTTCCAGATTGCTTAAAGTTAATTCTAATTCAACTGCAGAACCATTAATTCGTAGAAAAAAGCAAACTTCCTAACAAAAACATATTGTTATTCTAACAAAAGGATCAATAATGCTACCATGTGGTACACTTATAAGGCATTGTAAAATTACAATGATTACTGGCTAAACGCATTGTCAAAACAAGCTCAATGGTCTGTCTTGATACCTTCCAAAGAATTAACAATATTAATCTAAACAATACATGAAGGTTTAATAGCACTAACTTTCTTAAAATATTTATTTTAAGTAATTATTGAAAGCAGTGCTTCTCAAACTTTTTCAGCTCATGACACTCTACCACTTTTAATAGCACAATTAATCACAAGAACGGACACAAATATGAGATTCCATTCAGCGTTCTTGTAAAGACAATTTAGGAGCCTCCATTTTAAATCGAATAGTATCTATATAGAGTAAGGTATATTTAGAACAGAAAGTATATATATATTTGATCGTTCAATAGAACTGAACAAATGCTAAGAACCAGTGAATTAATTTCAGTTTTAGCAGACGATAGCTATTACATAAATCTCTGATTTCATAATAGCCTTTTAACACTCAAGTTTCATTGATTGTAGTTAATTATCTAAAGCTGAGACACTGATTATTCCAAATCTGATTCAACGAGCTATTCAAATGCAATTTCTCAATTAAGCTTGACTTTCAAAACATTCTTTGAGATATCTATGTTCGTTTTTACTAGTTCTTATTATATACTAAAATATGATTAGTTATTCAATCATAAATAAATTTGAATCGCTCACCTGTGCTGTTTTATGTCATATATTATGTTTTAGATTGATTATGTTTTTATATGTCATAGATTATTATGTTTAACTATTCACTTTTATAATTCCTTTTCTAAATGATGTCATGTTAACTTATTGGAGATGAAGTAAATGTATTTTAACGTACAAATGTTACTGCATATTCATGCTTTTATACAAATTGTAACAAACGATTTAAGAAATAATGCATTTTTGTATCTGGGTTGGTTTTATTAAAATTCTACCTTAAGGCCAAATATTCCATAAATGTCTTCTTAATATAAATATCTTAAACTCGTGAAATTGTGTGTATGTAAATCTGATGAAATGATTACCTTTGTGAAAATAGATCAAATATGAGATTTAACTCCTTGGAATATCATTTATGATGAACATTGTATGTGAAACTGTTAGAAAAATAATTTTAAAAAGCTGTGAAAGTTAATATAATCACACCTACAATTTAATAAACATCTCAAGAACAAATTTTCTTATACATTGTTCTTGATGATACTTATTCTTAATATACCAGATAAATTACACTAATATTGATTACTTAACTTCTAGATATTCAGAAAGTAATATTGAAGGAACTATTTTGAGCTAATTGCTTCAATTATCATCAAATTAGGACTTTAGAAACAGGAAGTAAGCTACATTCTCTAGTTTTGAACCCTAGTCAGAAAATGTAGACTCACTCATTTTCTCTCCCATTAGAAGCTTTCAGATGTAGAGGCATTCATCACGAAACAGTAACTATTATTTAAAATAATGATGCATTCAGAATCAAATTAGATTTCATGATCTATTAAGCTCTTGGCTATTATTTGCCAACCATCATCAACAGCCTAAAGTGATATTTCGAAGAAAAAAAGATTTGCAGATCGCTAAATAATAATCTAGAAGATTAAACAAATAAAAACCCCTAAGAATATAGCAATATTCAGAAATCACTAATCTTTATATATCTTGACATGAGATTTCACTGTAAAAAATTATGATGAACTATCCATTAGGTATACACAACATTCATGCGTCTTGGATAACTTATCCGGGAAAAAGTATCTCAGAAAATCGGGAAAACATCTTTTTTGCTAAAAATTCACAAGAGAGGAGGTAATTTACTATTATATTAAATAAAATTCTTGTCTACTGTACACATATTTTTCAATTGCAAAAATACATCAAACCAAAATAAAACAAAAATTGCCAAAACAAATTAGACGCTCATCGAAAGAAAACGAAAAATCGAAATTTGAATACTCACGCGTATATTTTGCGTCAACATGTACCTGGATTTATTATTATGTACCGTAAACTAAGTAAAAACAAAAATAAGGACTTACTTCTGATAAATCTACTCCAAAAAAATAGAAGGCAATCTCATTGGCTGGAAAAGTTTTGTCTACAATTTTTTGAGTTGCGAAAAGCAGCATACAACTGACTTCTTAGAAGAAAGAGGAACAAAGATCACTGGACAGACTACAATAAGTTTTCACATACCTAACAAGGGTACTTTTTGACCATTGAACACACACATATATATATATATATATATATATATATATATATATATATATTTATATATATTGGTATTATCTGAGCTTATTTTAATACTTTAATCATAGATCCAATATTGCTCTCTACTTTTTTCAGCGATTTGTTTCTGATTTGATCTTAGATTCTAAATATCTAATTTTTGGTCTTAATTCTAGATATTTATTAAATTTCATAACACGTTTATTTAAAAATGTGATTTGAAACATAACAAGATATCACGAAATACTAAAATAGCAAATTTTTATGTATGAAAGCAACTGATAGCCAGGTATAGATTATTTTAAAAAGTAGCGTAAAACAACATACGTGAATTTCGGCGCATTGTTTTTTTTATCTCTATTTTTCATATTAATTCATTTATCGATTTCCTTCTTTGCTGAAGAATCAGTAGAATCAGAATTCTTTTCTTTACCATATCCACATATTCTTTTAAAAAAAGTTTGTCTTTTATTTCTCGAAATCTAAATTACAAATAAGAACAACGTAATTATCTAACTAACTTACAAATATTTGAAGTTAACAACCACTAGAAGCATTTAATTAACAGTTATAATATTATTTTGTCTCAAACGAATTCTGAGAAAGTACCTCGATACTCTCGAACTTTGGTTAACTGACAGGAGGATCGCAATAAATGTCAATAAAACTCAAGTCATTATCTTCAGAATATACGGAAAAATTGACCCTACCATGAATTTAAACTTTTTCGAAGAAGAGATCCACTGGGTTTCTATTATACGCTATCTGGGACTCCAAATAGACTCCAAACTAATCTACAAACAGCATATCAGATATCTTTCCAAAAACTTTTGGACCAAAATTCACCTATGCATCTCCCTCATTGGCAGAAACTAACCTCTTTCCCTAAAAAACAAAGTGTTGTTGTACAAACAAGTTCTTCGCCCAATCATCACTTATACCGCCCCCGTTTGGGGGTCGGCCGCAACCACCCATATGAAAAAAAGTGCAATTAATGCAAAATAAGATGCTAAGAATTATGACAAATTCCTCCTGGTACATCAGAAAATCAGTTATTCATAACGACTTAAATATTGATTCCATTAAAGACTACATCATCAAGCTGTCGCGAAATGTTTTCACCTAAATCTTAAATCACAATAATGAAATTATCAGAGCTCAAACTATTTTTACCAATCCTTATTCAAAATTCAATTTCGCCTACAAGACAACCAAATGGTCTCTTCCCTTAAAACCTCCATAGTAATTCTCATTATTTGTCTAATGATACTTCACTTCTCGTAAGGATTATAGCATCTCCATTTGTATATCATATTGGTTACATCTAACTCACATTGTGTTGATACTGAATGGTATCACGGGTACCCCTCTGATCTATTTTTCTTCATTCATTAATTCCAACTACTTCATCTCGCCGAGGGGCGCCATCTGATGAACTTTTCATTCCCCACATATTCCTACATTCTGAGCAAAAGCGATGACTCGCTGACGCTTATATTATGTATGTATATGTATGAATTTTGAAAGAACTATATTTTTCGAGCTACGAATGCTTTTATTTGTCCTCAAGACTTTTTCAAAACTATCCAGTACTTGAATTCTAAAAAGGAAGAAAAACACCAAAAAAAGAATCTGGGAAAAAAGGAAAATGATAAGGTTTCTCCAGTATTTCATTATTCAGTTCACATATAACATGAACTAATGAAGTAATTTTAGTTTAGTTTAGTTTTTATTAACGTCGCACTAGAAGCAACACAAGGGCTATTGGCGTCGGACCTCGTAATTTTGAACCATGATCAAGTGACGAGGACGACACCTGAGCTGGCACCCCCTCTCCAAACATCCACACCACACCAACGGGAGGACTTTGGGCCCCGAACAGATTTAACGTGCATCAGCCCCGGCTACACGGCGGGTCTTTGGCGGCCAAGGATCGAACCCGCGACTGAACGAAAGTCGCCGGTCGCTAGTCCACGACCTTGACCACTAGACTACCGCGGCCCAACTAATGAAGTAAAGTTTCTTTCAAAAAGGACTCTTTTCAACCCGCTTTGTAATTTATTTTCATTAATTTCTGTTATTATGAATATCGAAAATATATCAAATTTTATATTTTTGCAGATACATTTAAATTAATAAGTCGAATTGTTTTTGTCTGACTTAAAGAAAATATTCCTCTCTCCCTCTTTACAACTAAGATGTTTATAAGAAAAATAGGCTAAAAATAAATTTACATATAAAAAAATATAAGCTTAGAATAAATTTTAGAAAAAAAATAAAAATCATTTTTTAATCTAAGAGTAAGGTTTTTTAAATTAAATACCAAAACCTAGTTTCTTTTTCAAATTGATGAAAAGAAACTGTTTAGAGCATTGAAATTTAGAAGTAACATAGAAATTCAAAAAAAATTAACACCAACTTATTATTTATGAAGGATACTTTACATCAAATACATTAACTACTTATTCAGTAAAGTAGATTTACAGAAGCAATAGCTTTCTGGTAGACTTTTTTTTTAATTTATAAGTATTCAATTAAAACAAAATACAGCATCATCATGTCGAATCAGGCCATGTAGCCTTTTTTAAAAAGATTACTATTAGACTTGAACTAATTGCTTTTCCTTTGTTTATAAAATGCTTTCGGACATTTTTGCAGGATTTGTTGGTGGTATAATTTTACTGCTTGTTCTATATTTCTCACTATTGTAGCAGTAAGTCGGTCATTTTGTTGTCAGGAAATTCGAATCTATTTAGACTTGATATACAATTCAATTATTCTCTTGACACTGCAATTCCCTCTGAGAATAATTGCTTCTGTTTCACGTATTTATTTTCCTTTCTTTTTTTAAATTTAAAATAATTTCCTTCGTTTCTAGGGATATTTATTTCTTTGTAGAAACGGTCATTTCGATCGTACTATTTTGAAATTTCAGTAGTTTTTAATATTACTTATGTCGGCTATCAGGGTTACATTACCCAAAAATAGAAGCTCTTCATTCAATAATGAATATTAAAATACTTCACTTCAGTCTCTGTGCTCGGATGGAATATTGTACGATCCAAATAATATACCTCCTTTGAGAATAAGCTTTCCTTTCAATGTTGTATAAATCCCCTCTTCCCTTTAGAAATTACATCCAGTTTCCAATTTTTATTTTGCTTTTCTACACAAACATTATTATATATATATATATATATATATATATATATATATAAAACGAAACGAAAAAAACGACCATGACGAAAAAAACGACGAGAAGGAGCTGTCCGATACAGACAAAAATTAATGGATAGGAAAATTATGTACCGAATAGAAAATGATTAAGATTTCGGAAAAATTGAATGATTTATTTCAGAGTTACATAGTTACAAAGTAACAAGCTCAAGAAGATGTTGAACTACCTGTACCTGAATGCAATCAGCCACACGATGTGGCATAGAGTGATAAAGCTCCCTGATAGTCTCCAGATGTATTTATTGCCAAATTGGCTCCAATTGTCGGGCTAGGTCATCAACATTCTCTCATAGGGACAGTCGACTTCGTAGTGAATATTTCTACGCTGGAGCACTTAACCCAATTTGGGTCTTATCTCCATATCTGGAAGTTAAGCCTGATTATTGTATCTATTGCCCATGTTTAAGAGGATGCTTCTTTAATTAAAATAATAGATAAGTAAAATTTAGATATATGGAGTTAAGTGAATACATGAAATTAAATTTAATGAAAAGTTAAGTTTAAAAATGATAAATTTAAGTTTAAAAATGATAAATTTAAGTTTAAAAATGATAAAGTTAAGTTAGCTTTAGAATCATGAGAACGAGCAGTCGAAGGGGTGGGGGAATACAGGGTTATTTCGCTTGTCCAATCGGAAGGCAGCTGCTTGGTTCGGGACTTATTTACGTTTCTGAGCTATTTGGTAGGGGTGGGGGAATACAGGGTTTTTTCGCTGCACCAATCGGAAGACTGCTTGAGATATTGATGAGCATGAGCCTTGTTCTCCGTTAAGAGTAGGAATGAAAAAGTTAATTGGGACGGTGGAAACAGAGGTTGCCTTACCGGAGCTCTTGCTCGACCGCCTTGCGGCCGAGGGGAACCGGCTTTGCGTCATATGCCCGGTTGGCGGGCATATGTCTTTCGTTATAGCACTTTTCTATCTTTTCTCAGTTTACGGAACTTCCTTTAATTTTCTCTTTCTCAATATTTCTGATGTGGAGGTATCTCCCACTCTGGGGAGAGGTACTCCGTAATTTACACACCTTCGAACCTTCGAAAAAGTTAATTAAAGCTACTGGCTGTCCTATAGGTTCTATTGTAATTATTAAGACATGCTGGATTAGAAAGATATCTGGCTGACCAAGGAAGTGTTGGACAAGCTGTAAGAAAGTTCATAGCAAGACGTGCTGTATGCGGTTTGGCATTTTCTTGTTGAACAAAAATTCCAGGGTACTACAAAAGAAACGGAAGCAAAATAGGTCTCAGAATGTCGTCGACGTACCTCTGTGCTGTTGGTGTGCTTCTAATGACGACCAAAGGGGTCTGGTTATCAAGGGAAAAGCACTCCAGACATAACTTTTGGTTGAGGGCCTGAGTGGCGTGCAATTGTGAATGCAGGATCGGCACATTTAAAACTATTCCAAAGAATATTTCATAATCTTTTTATGAAAATTAAAAATGTGCAATACAAACATTTTAACTCTTTCAAATTAACTTGAAATATAGCAGCATTATTTAAGAATAACGGAATACATAGTATAAAAAATTATTAAATAAAAGGTAGAGTGATTTTGATGCAATTATTTTAACACAACAATTTTTACAGCTGTGTATAATAATGTAAAAAAAATTCATTGTATAAAAGTAGCATGTGTATACTATTAGTATACACATGCTACTATTATCATCACAGGTAATGCTGTCAAATGGTAGGAAGAAAAGTTTGCACAAACTGAATATATGATTATCTTTAAAAATAATTTAACAGATCGATAGAAATGCAATGCCTACAAGAGCAATAATTTTCAGTTCAAAAGAAAATTTTGCTATGAAACCCGAACTGAAGTGAGGGGCTGTTTGTTCATGCAATTTAAAATACTTCCTCTCTCTTTAGGCCTTTAACAATTACTTACGTTACATATTATATTCTTCAACGTACATTGCATTACATACATCTTAACGACTATCATTACTTACAATCAATTTTAAATGTTGTGGAAATTGAAATAATAGTCATTTTATGATACAATGTTAAAAGCCATATTTAATGTGTGTGTGATTGTGTGTGTATGTATATATATATATATATATATATATATATATATATATATATATATTCGCAAACATACATGAAGTAAATAAGGTAAGCATTAGAAAAGAATGTTAAAATTGGGGATCCTTCAGTTAGAGGGGTTGAAGGTTTTTCCGAAACGTGCCAAGATCGCCAAACAAGATGCTACGATGCATATTTTTACTAAATACTTAGTATTTTGTGTGCACTTTTTATTACATTTTTTTTTTGGCATATTAAAATATTACTCTGTCCTTTTTAAGATTTAAAAATTTGCTGTCAATTTTAGCATTTTCGTTCCGAAAATGAAAAATTACCGTACGATAACATTTCATGATTATTGAATTTATAGATTTTCATTGCAAAAGCTACGAAAATTTTTAGTCGAATTTTAGGTTATTGTAATCATTACTTTCATTTTTTGGAGAGCTTATAAAGAGAAATAATATATCTGATATAAATTTTGATAGAATAGCTTTCTTTATTTATTTTGTTATTTTCAATGAAACTTAATTTAGAGTAATTTTTTTAATGTTTCAGATGCATCCTTCATTAGAAAATATAAATGTACGAAAATAAAAATACGAGAATAATCTTCAGTAATCCAATAATAACGAAGGAAAAAAACTCAATTTCAATTTTAAAGGATAAAAATTATTTATTCTAGTACTTACGGTATTGAAAATCACAATTTTTTTTTTACAATTTTAATTACTTTAATTTCGATTCGCTATTTACTACACAACTTCAATATACTTTTTCAAATTGGTAAGCATTTCTTTAAAAAAAAAAAATTCGGTTCATTTAAAATATCAAACAAAACTTTCAGGTAAGCAGCAAGAAGATAGCTGGAGCGCGATTAAGCCGATCTATTTACTTTTATTACATAATTAATTTACTTCTTCAAATAGGTAAGCGTTTTCTTAAAAATATTTTTCAATGGTTCATTTTAATAGCAAGAAGATGGCTGGAGCGCAGTTTAGACGACAACGCTTTTCAGAAAACAAGACCGTTTGAAAAATGGTAAACATCCAGAAAAACAGTGTATTACTACGCAGAGAGTTTTCCCCGCGGATCGTCTTGCGCACGGTTGCTACAAACTGGTTTCTCCCAAGGACAACACCTTGGCGATCAGCCTTCAACTAGAAATTAGGATTTGGCGGGGAAAAATCTTCAACCCCGTAAACTGAAGGATCCCCTTAAAATTCAACAGCAGTATGTGTATGTTTACACACTGTTTAAGACGAGATAAAAAAAAATAGAATCCTGATTCACATAGTGTAAAGAAAATGAGTTAATTTTACAGAGGTGGTTACGGTAAGTTAGATGCAGTTAATGTAGTTAATGCAGTTATATAGATTAACATCTTACACTTAAGCAATGCCAAACAATTTTACCTTCAATACATGTAAAGAAAAAGACAAAGAAAGTTAAGCATTCAAAATGCACAGTTTTTCCATTCTAAATATTAAGATTCCTTACACTTGATTATCTGAAAGTTTGAAACCATGGTGGTAATAAAATTAATACCATGCGAATCATAAAGGATTCTTGCCTGAAATGGATAGTCTTTTAAAGAAAAATATACATTTTCAGAGATTTCATCAATCATCCAAGGAAAGTTTATGCAATGACCCCTCACTTTGACTGGGGAAAAAATCATCACTTTGGCGACTTGGCGAGAAACTTAGTGTCTGGCAACAAAATGAAGGAACCCGAAAAAGCTGGAATCTTATGGAAATTTCGATTATGTTGAAAGTTATGGACTGTTTTTGGATTTTCTCTACACACTTTATCTGAGTGGTTTTAAGAGAAGTGAAAGGTGAAAATGGAACATATTAGTTGGAAATTCGATTAGAAGTGGTTGGTATTTGTCTGAGTTGAACTGTCGATGAACTGCGGTTAGCGTGCCGAGTGAGTTTGTGAGAGATATTGTGTGTATCTATTGGGAACTCTAGGAACCAGCCTTGGTAGTGCAGAGTAACTATATATATATATATATATATAACAGGCAGAACTCTTACCTTGAACATACGGAAAGTGAACTTTTCTGATTTCTAATAGACGTTATTTTGACGGGTCCAGTAAACTTTGTTTATCACCATAAATTAACATATTGACAAAATGAATATGCAAGTTAGATAATCAGATAGAATTAAAAATTAAAATGATCTACATTTGTTTGTACAAAATAGAATCATTAATGTCAGTATTAAATAAATTTAATAAATGACCTTCCATTTCATTTTAATCACTCTGTTCTAAATCACTTATTTCAAAGTTGATGAATTCTATTTTATTTCCCTTTCGATTATTTCTTGTTTAACCTTTTGAGGACGGCTGGCCGATCTACAGGCCAAAAGGAATATACCCTTAAAAGCCGGCGTTGACCGATGTAGCGGCCAAGCCGTGCTTTCCCCTGTAAACAGCTTTCGAATCAGCATTAGGCCTATTATAGCCCCGGAACATCATCTGCTTGACCGGTTTCTTTTGTATTCAGAAGGGAGGGGGGTAGAATTTCCTCTTTCACCCTTACCTAAAAATCCCTCTTTTTTCCTTCATACTCAAATTCTCACTAGCGGTGAGTGCATAGTTGTTTTTGTAAGTGATTTTGTCATCTCGATTACTTAATCATTTCATTTTAAATTAATTTAATTTTTTTTAAAAAAAATGCCTAAACGTAAAAGAGAACTTACCACGGAAGAGATTCAGAATATTTTAGCTGATTTAGAGACGAAATTTTTGATGATTCTGATTCTGATTGTGAGTTAGAAAATGAGGAAGATGATTTAGATCAATCTTTAAATTTGAGTCCAGAGGTTGAAGATGAGGTTGTCTCCGAAGAACAAAATAAAATAATCTGGAACGACCCACAAATAACCCATAGAGCGACAATTTTACCTTTTACAGGAAATAATGTGGTAAAAAGAGCCGCTGTAATGAAATTATTGGATTAATATGTTGAACTTAAACAATATTTAAATATTTGGAAATAAATTTTTAATTTCTAGTTCCACTTTATTATTAAAGAGTTCCACTTTAATTTATTATTCAAATAATAATATATATAAATATTACTAAGAAATATATGTTACATAAAAATTTTATTTCCAAAGTTTATTCAAAAAAGTGTTATAACTTTAAGTGGTATTTTTTTTTTTATGATTTTTATTTTATTTTTTTCATACTAAAGAATATAATTACATATTTTCATAATGAATATTTTTCACTAATACACGTATTGCTATGCATTTTGCAGATTTAAAAATACATCAGATCTACATTTTTATTAACTTTTATACCTGTAAAACTACTTAAAATATATTTGTGGAGAATTTGAAGCAATTTTTGCATTCTGTTTTTGATGAAAATTTTTGCATAATAACACAATGTATTGCTGTACAGAAGCGTATTTTTATTGTTATCTTAAGTTATGCTTATTGAAAAACAGTTTTTAAGAATTTTATATCAAAACATCAAAAAAAAAAACCTTTTTTTTAAATCGTGTATAAACAACAAAAAAAGAAAAAAATATTTGCAACAAAAAAAAATTACAGAAATATTTGTTGTAGATTTTTAAAACTGTACATTGTAGTCTTTCAAATTTATAAAAGCAAGAAACTAATTGCGACATTTTTTATTATGACAATTGATGTATAAAAGTTGAGTCTTCGAAACAAAAACTATTAATTCCGATATTTTTTCTTTCAAATTTGTAGGAGACGAATATTACGAATTCTTTTGCATAAGAAAAATTCCCCGATTTATACAAAAACCTTAGAAGCAAGAATAAAATTTTTTGCTTTTGTTATATATTATACTTTAAAAGTTCTACCGTGTTGGATTTCCTGATTTTTCGAAACTTAAAAGAAGTTTTTTTTTAAAAAAAAATATATTAAGTTTCTTTTATAATAATAATTACGATAAAATTTGCAAAATACTCTAAAATATATTTGAAAAATAAATATAATCAGAATCTAACAGATAGTTACATTGAAATAAAAAAAATTTGTTCGTTTTCTTTTTTTTTTCTCGCCTATTTATTCATGAGTCACACTTTTTATGTACGATAGTACAAAGAAAGGAATGTTCGGGTGCGTTCTAAGGCACCCGAACGTTTGAAACTCTGAATAGAGAATCAAATGGCTCTTGTAAATGAGCATGAAAAACAAGTTGTAAAAGCTTTCATATCGACAAAGAATGCTTCTCCCTCTTGATTATTGTTGATTCTTTCAAGTTTTGGTCATTATTGATTATCATATGCCTTTTTGGTGTAATAAAACCTAGAAATGCACATCTGCCTTCTTGTAAATCTTCAAGGTTGCTTTCATGTAGCCGGAAAACTATTCTTCCGTGGTTCTTCCTCTTATTGCCGTAATAAGGCTTTAGAAAGTGATTTCCTTTTCTGTTACATTGTCGGACATAGGATAAATAGAAACTATGCCGACCAACTTAAAAGAAGGCCTTCTACTTTGCGAACGTTATCTGGAAACTGAAAATAACCGTTCAGAGAACTGATATTGTGTTAGATTTTGAGGGATAATGTAAAAAGGACCCAGTCACATAGGGGACTGTCCAGACGAAG
>BMAW01075796.1:277071-325510 GCA_019974015.1 Nephila pilipes
TGAGTTTCTTAAACATCCCATAAAAGTATAGAGTGTTTACAATAGAGTATCCTAACTTCGAAGAGCTAATGTTACAAACTAAAGAAATTACGAGCCTTTTGGGCAATTTAAATTAAATCATTTAAAATTTATAAGATTATAATTTTTTTTGTATGACCCCCACCAGATGCACGAACGATATTCAATTTGACAATAGATCTATCATTCCAGCTTCTTCTAAGTGTGGAAAGAGTAAAATATGTAGCAGATCCATGTAAATAATGTCGGTATCAACAGACTCTTGAAAGGACTAAAAATTTTGTCTCGTTATATAGTTCAAAATACATTAACTTTTGGCAAATCACGTACCACTTAAAAATTACCTACTCTTCATACGTGAGTATTGTGTCAGTTAACTTTACAGATCGTATGAAACATTCGCTTCATCGCTAAAGACAAGCTTAGATATTAAAAATTCGTCTCTGTCGAGCTAATTAACTAAAAGCATATTTTCACAAATTAATTTTTCTGTTCATCATGTGTGACTTCTGTAGATTGAAAATCGATTGTATTATTTCAACACTTTCCAAATCATCGTATCTGTAAGTGGCCAATTGGCTAAATTTACAATTGGCAACTTATGACGTAGCAACTGGAACCACGTCATAATCACAAGATATCATAACAAACCGGTATAAACTGAGTTATCATAGGATTTTCCTTTATCTCAGTTGTGTACATCTAGTATATACACTTTATTTCGACTAATATATTTCACATTATAACATTTCTAACATTATTCAATTACATATATTAGGCAGAAAATAATCTGAGAATATTTTTACGTATCTAGTATCTTATTCTCGCTTAATTGGGTTGTTAAAATGTCGTTCGGTAACCCAAGTCTATTTAAACTTGTTTCCGACGTTTGTTTGCGCTCTTGTAATATAAACTTTAAATTATTTTCTGCTTTGAAAAGATACATTTTTCAACTGTTAATGGCCATTGAGTAATTTTCTCCTTTTTGTTTTGGTTAGGCTTATTTCGTATTTCAAATTATTTCATTTATAAATATTGTTATGTATCAACAGATCATTGGTTGATTCTAACATATTAAAAATAAAGGCTCATATGTTTATTTTAGTTTTATAGTAATTCTGAGCCATCTGAAAAATAAATGTGAATAGTTAGAGTAAAATTAAGTTCTTCTACATTACAGTATCTTTCATGTAATAAAGATTCTTATTTATCAGGCTGAATCTGTTTCAAAAATAAAGCACCATTGGATTTAAATTTGGATTAAGCTATTGTCTCTTTTAATCAGGATACATAATTAAACGGTAATAGTTATATAATGATTTATAATTTAAACAGTTGTAATTTTTTACCTTGAATTATAGTTTTTTTAAAGTGTGTTTTGCAAAAAATATTTGTTCTGTTCTAAGTTGATTATAATCTTTTAAAGCAAAATCAACAGTCTTTAAGAAAAAAAATATGCAAATATGTAAATTTCATATACAATTTCAAATAAAATAATGATTTTCAGGCATTAAGATTTTTAAAATTTATTTTCCTTTTTCTCATATAATGTAATATTTAGTAATCAAATAAAACTTTTACTCATATGTCTTAATATAAAATGAAGTGAAGAAATTAAAATTCTATCTATGTGAATAACAAGACAAACCAAATCTAATGTTTATGATAATCAATCTGATTTTTAAAAATATGCATAAAGTGTTAATTTTTAATATCGTATTCTTCATGAAAATGATACCGTAGGAAAAAATACAATTCTGAGAAATACAATTTTTTTTTAATCTTGAACACAGCTTAACAATATGTTAAATTGCCTTGTCGTGCAAATTAGATTCTTGGTTCTTCACGTCAACACTAGAGTTTTACATTGTAATTCATCTCGACACCAGCATGTTTTTCAAAAACATTATTCTAGTACTTCTCAAAGTTAATTAAAGTGGTTAAATTGTGTAAATAAACATTACATAAATATCAAGTCCATTTATGTAATATCAATAAAGTCCATTCAAAAATAAACATTTAGCTTACGACTTTTATGAATTAATATAATTGATTTGAAAGTAAATAAAAATGTTTCACATATCGAATTAAAGGGTTGGATAATATGTTGGGCCTTTACCTATTGCAAACATTTGTATGTGTTTTTATAATTTAATGAATTATATATGAAATCTGAACAAACTGCACCAAATATTTATTTAAATTTTTGCAACATTTTTAGGTCACATTATTAAAAAACCAAAATATAAAATGCCTGTGTTAAAACCTTAATCATATAGTAATCAAATTTTGAAATACAACACAAACAAGTAGAGGTTTCTCCCCCCCCCCAAGTCATGTGAGTTTAAAACAGATGACTTAAGAAATGTAAGACAATAGGAATGAAACACCAGACAATCACATATAATATGATGAACAGCATTTGGGACTTAACAGGAAGTGTGCCTGATTAGACTGTGGAAATTTTGTTCCAAAATACTTATTACATTAGAATTTAAATTAAAATCATGTTTTTTAAGAAAATATATTCTGAAATATCTTACTCCAATCGTAATGCATATGAAATTTACTTCAATTCTTTGAAGAATAATCTGGAAAAAGAGTTAGTTTTATCAACATTTTATTACATATGTATAATTTCCTTATTTATCATTGCCGCATAGTATTATTAGAAGGAATTCTAATAATACTTCTTATTCTTCGATAAAAGTAAGACTTTGATAACTCAAGTATAAAAATATGTCTGAAAATAAGATATAAGAAATGAATAATAATTTCTCCGTCCATTAAAAGACAATTTAAGTTACATTACACACTTATAAACTAAAATAAAATAGAATACTTGTTGAGCATCATTGTTGTATAGTCATCTATAAAAAAATCTATAGTAAAGTGGCACAGTAGTCTTAAAATTTCACAACACTGCTTTTTAAATACTATAGCATTATCTTATAAAATATCTTCAGCGTCATAAGCAAATATTTATACGTATGAAAATAGTTTTCAAAACTGATCTATACGAATTAAAGTTAAGAAGTCACTAAAGATATGATTACAGTGTAATCCTATGAATAATCCACAAAATACACAGATAATTACTCGCATGGAAATCATTTTAAAAATTGATCAATAACAATTCTTAAGGCATAATCAAATCTTTCTGAAATTTTTATAAAATAACCTGTCAAATATGCTATGTCTTAAAAGTATTTAAGTACTTTTGCATTAACTATTCATTTAAATTTGAAAAGTCTCAACGCATTAACGAACAAAAATTATCAGACAGTTTAAACAAATATTAAAAATAAATATATATTAAAAATCTCAAATAATATTATTAAATTATTATCAATATTATCAGCAGTATGGTAACAGTTTTAAGAAGTTATGTTTGTTGCCTTTACAGTTACAAAACTATTAAGAACTGCACTATCAGATATGACAACCTGGGACAGCCGAAGTTTGATAGTTATTCTGATCTATTAACCTTTTGACAAAGCAGGATTCATCTAAATGCTGTGTTTGTACTAGGTCAGTGGTCTTCAAAGGGGAATTATTTTACAAAAACAACGTATTTTTTTTCTTTTTTGTTTTGTTTTGTTTAATACTGTGACGCTTTGTTTAAAAATGAAAAATGCGACTAAAATACATATTTTTTATTTCAAATGTTTACTTAAATACAATTAGGAAATGTTATTGGAAAATATATTGAATTTAATTCCATATGCAAGATGTATAAGAGATACATTAAACGATATCCAGATTCTTATTTGTATACTTTATTTTTTTAGTTCGAAAAATAAGAAAGAAACCTATTTTTCAAAATATTTTTAGAAAAATTGCTATAAACTGAAAGAAAATATATACTGAAAAACATTACCTGGAAAAGTTTTATATTAAAAATTAGTTTTATAATATCGATTAGATTAGATATGTCAAGTAATAAAATTTTACAATTAGATAGTAAAATGATAGAGAAATGAGTGCATGCTGAAAACTTTGATTTATATTCTCTTTATTATACACCAGTTTTTCAGTTATTTTAATTAGTCACAAAGGCTGTTGTGTGATTAATACTAATGATTTTAAAAATTATATTTTGTTCAGTTAGCAAACTTCAAGCTTTGTTTTAAATAATTTTCTTTAGTATTTCATTCAACAAACAAATACATCATAAAATGAAATGTATGCTTCCCAATACCGCAAATTTAAACAAATGTTAAAAACAAGTACTAACATATTAAATATATACATACTTTCCTCAAATAATATCATTAAATGAAATATTAAAGAAGAAAAGTAAAAATACATTTTTCAAATACTAGAAAATTAAAGTTAAATTAGGATGTTTTCATAATTATAAAATAATGACTGTTGTAAACCAAATAAATTTACAGCCATTATTATTGTAGCTTGTTGATAGAAGAATGATTCAATAATTTTAATCTACGGCAATCCGAAATTTAGAGTTTGTATTTATTTGGATGAAATATATGTAAAACAAAGTTTTGTGATAATTTGTCATTCAATTGAAAAGTAGAGTATTTAGTAAATTGTAAGTTACTCTTGCTCACGAAGCATAACTCATTTCACAAACGTAATGCAAAATAATTCGAGATAAAAAAAAAACCAACGTTTTTTAAAACAACGTTTTTAAAATGGTGGCAAAGTTTAATAAAAAATATATAGAAATATTAGTTAAAACTTTGAAAAAAACCCTCATATCTCCCTCGTCTTTAAGATCACTCCCTCTGCGTAATTCAATATATCTTCCATAGATGGCGTCAAGTTACTACACAAGTTACGTTATTAAAAAAAATATTGAAATATTAGTTAAAACTTGTCGCAAATGTCCAAATATTGCGTTGTTAGGCGAGTGAGAACGATTCCCAAAGTTTCAGAACTCTAGCTTGATGGGAAGTTGGTTAAATAAAATGAAACGAAAATTTGATGACACACATCAATTGATATACAGTAAAACGTTTTAACAAACGAATACAAGACTCGGGGAAAAACGTGATCAAGACGCTACGCTGGATGAGGTGATAGTCTCATGCTTTACCGGTGGTTCTAAAGAAAACCTTGATTCAGTTCCCTGCATTTGTTTCTTTTTTGGACTACCCAAAAGACAACATTGACGAACTGAAAATGCGCACATAAATGCAAACATTCAAACTCGAACATACTGAAAAAATTTGTTGGATGAGTTCTATCATTTAAACTAAGAGTGTGGTAAAATAAGTGTCTTACCTGAGTGCCAAAGAAATTAGAATACTCGGTAAAAAATTCTTTTTTTAGCATTTCGATGATTTTTATATAAAATAATATCAGCGGCAACACATTTAGTCATTTAAATGGCACGTGACTTAATTTAGTGGGAAAAGATGTAATTATAGCAGTATTAAGTTTTTCAAAATTGTATAAAAATCTATCAATGAATAAAACTATCAATTTAGCATCTGGAAATACTCTCGAAAGCTGAAGAATATTTTTGAAGAGAGGTGTAATTATCAAGCAATATATATTTTCGAAGAAAACTTTAAGAGAAATAAAAAAAAAAAAAGAAAGTTCTTAGTAAGATAAGGAATTTTTCTCCCTCTTTCTTTCACTTTATTTGCTTTAAACATTTGAAATCCAGCACAATATCTTTAATTGATATGTCCCCAACCAGATACCTTTTAATTTGTACATTAGTTTTATTCCCTACATATAGTTTTATTAAACTTCATTTTGTTCTTTAACTTGAGCTTTAATTTTTAATTGTTTTTACCTGAAACAAATAATAATCCCTTGCTCTTGAGTTGGCGCAATACATCACATGAGAATTTAGCACTAGAAATCAATACTACCGAGCTTTTTTTTTCCTTTTATAATCTGTGATGTTGGGCTCTTCGCCATTTTCTCTTCACTAAACTCTGGGTCCTTTTGGTAATTTTAACTTTCATAAAATTGCAATTTCTTCCCAAACAAAAAGAAAAAAATTGGCAAATTGGATCAAGATAAGAACTGAAGTGAATTAAGGAGAAACAATGATATATAAGAGCAACAGAATTGAAAGGAGAAAAAAGGGGAGATAGATGTTAATGACAGACTGATAGATAATTGTAGATCAGACTGAACTATCGTAATTAATTGGCTTGTAGTGAAGCTATTCCTAGTTAAAGTACTCTAAGTTCTTCGAATCTGCTTTTATTCGGAAGTGTTTGAATTAGAACAAATTATTTGGGAAGCTAAAATTTTATGTAAAGCGTTTAAAATATAAACTAAGGCTGACTGAGTTAAGAAGGATTCGAAAGACCTTATCTATACTGTTTAGAAGTTATTAAAGTGGTCTGTCTTGATCTTACATATTTTTAATTGGAGTTTTGTAATTATGGATTATTTAAATAGACTGAACTAGGGTTATAGAATTAAATTATGAAAGAAGTACGTCACGAGTGTTGCTCGCTCTTCTCCCGCTTCAGCATCGCCAAATCTCAGTAACCTTTATAACAGTGCGTTAAAATATGTATCAATGTGTACTCGCTTCATTTATGGAGGCTCCTTTTTCATTAAAAAAAACCCTTCTTGGTCACCTTTCGGGTATGAATGAGGAGCGAAAATGAGAAGTTCCTCTCGCTTGCCTATTGTGTAAGTTCCCCTCTTTCCTCCTTTTACAGAATTTTCCCCCTCGGCTCCCCTTCCCCCTTAATTACCAATATTTGTTTGATTTAAGAGATATTTGCACGGCGCCAAATGAATTTTCCGCTCCTCTGAAGATTAAAGCAAAAATGATAATGATGATAAGAAGTATAATATTTTCCTCCGATTCGGAAACGGAGATGAGAAGCCATCTAAATTTTCATTAAAAATCTACAACAATCTAATCAGTGTCACTTGTTGAGCTCCGAATATGATCCGCAACATGATTTCAATAAAAATTAAATTGATTAACTAAATTGAGACTTATATATTTTTTAACTGAAAGACTTAATTGATGCCGTAATTTGTAATATGCTTATACTTCACGATATCAATGAATAAAATGAAGAAACCTGTGACAATAATTACATGCAATTGATTTCAAAATATGAATAAAATATTTAAAACATAAATATAATAAAACAGTTTTAATCTTTTTTTTTTTATTTTAAAATATTTTTACTTAGAATAATAAAGAACATTTTCAATCCGTTCGTTTCCCTTTTGTTTAACAATTTATTTTCAAATAGTAAAAGTACTTGTTTTGTTACGATTGCTGTTAAGAGTATAAAGAGACTCACAAACTTTCATTTGTCAATCCATACATTAAAAAAAAAAAAAAAAAAAAAAAAAAACCCACCTCTATTCTATTTTAAGGGGACTAGAAAAGTCCTATCTCTCCCAAATTAAATTTACCGAATTTATGCACTTTTTTCTCATAAATGGTGCCAGATATACATTCAATTTTATAATAAAAATTTGAACCATTTTCCTTTAGTTATATATTCATAATTTTTAAAGAAAGCAAATTTCTTTTTCCCCTTTTCTTCGTAAGTTATCCAACACGCGTGTGTTGTTAATTGTATGAAAATGGCAATACACTTAATGTATGAAATATATTGCATACACTACCATACGAAAATGATAATTTATTTAAAAATATGTGTGCTAGTAATATTCTCAAAATTTTTCTACGTAAATAAAGTAAAAACGCTTTATGGGTAATCTTTTGAATAAGTATATACAGTTGAGTCAATTGAAATAAAATAGTTACTTTCGGGTATTAAATATAATATAAACAGTGATGCACAACAATAATAAAAATACACATGCAAAACAAACGCATTGAAATAACATTTTCTCATAGCGATATGATTGTGAAATTCCAACACTTGTAAATGTTAATAACAAAATAATAATAATTTATAATTAATTCAAAATCCTCGTTAATGCTTTCTACTTACAATATAATATCACAGATTAATTGAATATAAAGTAAAGCTTTAACAGTATTACTATGATAATTTCAGGGATATAAATTGAATAAAAATTTACATTTACAGAATCTTTAGTTTTTCTCTCCTTTCCTGTGCTTCCAGAATCGAAGCTGGTTTAGGCATGGACATCGACCTGGGATATCGTGGATCAACAAGTTCGAGTAATAGACAACTGAATTAAGAGAATTCTAATTTTTTTGTCATATTATCCCAAAAACCATTTTCTTTAAATATTTTTTCTATTTTGTGATTTTGTTTGTCCACATTTCTAAAAGACAATATTTTTTCCCTGCAATTTGCAGTTGCCCATGAATTTGTTAGAAATAATCGTGATTTTTATTTATAATCAAGTTTCCAAATCTATCGAATTTCCAGAAGAGAAATTTTTTTTGTGGTTATTGCTGTAAAAGAAACGAAGAATTACTTCTTTTTTTTTTAAGAAATCGTGTACGAAGCTTACTTTTTAAACACTGGGAAATACCACATAGATATCTGTTTAGTGAACTAGACAAACTTTCAACGGATATTACGCAACTGTAAATAAAGCTTCAAAGGAGAAATTCTCAGAACACCCTAACTGCAAATTCCTAGAACTCGACCGACTTTCCCCGAAAGAATCGTAAATCTTCTTTTATCAATGTGTCTTTACCATGTATCCTTGCGTACTGAGGCGGGACTTTAATTTTGCTTTCCCCTCTTTCCTTTTTTAATTTCCTGTCTCAAGAAATTACAAACAGCGAAATAAATTAAATTTTTTAAAAGAAAATATGCATTTTAAAAAGCATAAAAAAAGGAAGGATTCTGTAGAATTACTTTTCTTAGTCCGATTATTTAAAATATATTTATGATCAATTTAATGCGACGGATACGAGTTTTCAGTTCTTTAATAAAAATTTAGAAATACTTGCCAAAATCAGAAAAAAAAGTAACTCCATAGAAGCCTTCCTATTTTAATGTTCTTTCAAATTCATTTTATTCCTTGCAGCTAAAATAAATATTCTGAATATGAGACTTTTAAGTAAGTAACTCCATAGGATTAACATTAGGTACAGAATTTCGTGATGGCATGTCGACAGGAGCCTTTAGTACCTAGATTAATTCAGAAAGGGAATGGGGGGGGGAGGAAGGATGTTCTCACATTCGTTAAGGAAAGTGGAGTATTCAAAGAAGAGGGGAGAGAAATGTCACTCGGGGCAATACACCGGGAATAAATGGAACACACGTGTCAATTATGTTATAGGTTTAAGTAAAATTGCCCCTCTCTTTCATTGGAAGGGAGGTAGATAAGCCTCTCAAACTTAATATCTTACAACCTTTCTTTAATATCTACTCTCTCCGTCAATTGTTGCCTCTTTTAAGAAGAATGGAAAAGGAATCATTTGTTAAAAAGACGGACATTGTGGTGGATAGAAAGAAACCCTTTCTTTGGGACCCAAGTAGAAAAAATCTGAATCTACTAATTTCTATCAATTGAATGACATTCTTAGATGAGTTTTGAAAATGAAATTACTTTTATGGGTATTATAGGCTTTCAATCATGCAAACCTCATGAAATGTTTCAGTGAAGAACAACTCTGTAATAAAGGCGAACTATTTATTGAACAATAATCTTATTTGCATATTTCCGTAAGTTATAAGATTTAAAGATAAATAAGCTCCACAGAATGATTTTAATCAATTTATTTCCCTGGCCTTTTTATTTAAAAAAATAACAATTTACTTATAGTCAAAGAGATCTATGATGGTAGCAAAATCGTTAAAAATGGAAAAGAAGTCAATAAAATGATTTCTTCATACAAATATCAAGTAATAAATAGTTAATGCGTAAAAATTTGTCAGCCATTTTTGACAAATTAGGCAAACGCTGCTAAATGATTATTAGATTGGGAAATATTGGTGTACGTTAGACTGGGATTTTAACAACGTTCGCACTTGAAGGGATCCTGTACCCCATATTATGTCTTAACATACTCACTAACTGAAGAAGAGATAAACATTCTATTAAGAAAAGAAATATGAAACCAACAATGGATAAGTTGTGATTATTCATCATTATTAAATCGTTAAGAGTAATACATGCACATTATCTGCGATTTTTCAGTCCATTGTGTTCATAGGTAAACACAACTATATAAGAAAAAAGCAATGTATACGAATGAAAGGAAACGATTATAATTACTTTGTATTCATATGCATTTTTAATATTGTGTTTGGTTGTAAGATTTTGATTAAGTTTCAATATAATAATGTTCACATCGATTCGTAAGAATGTTTCACATTCGAAAGAGGCATTGTGATTACTCTGCCAGAAATTTCGATCCATGGAGTTTTTTCCAATATAGTGAACTAATGTTATTTATATGTGCAAAAATCCAAAAAAACACAAAATGTCTGCGTTGAGAGATTCTTATGAATAAAATATTTCCAAACGCAGAGTATATCTTTTCAGTCATGTTTGTTGAAAGATAAAATATTTGCTTACGATTCTGGCCCAATTTGTCCAATTCTTTAGAATTTTCAATTGTTTTCGCAATAATTGAACACATTTGCCGGGAACTCATATTTGACAAGCTAAAACGACTATTTTTTTTTTTAAAAAAGAAAAATATCTGTACTGATTCTCATAGATAATTGGAGAAATATTTGCTGAATTCCTAGACATTATAATAACATTTTGGTTTATCAGTAGCTGAACAGAATTAATATTTCGTGTATCTCCTCTTATTTCTTTGACAGTTAAAATCTGTGTTCAAACTCCAATAGAAGTGTAAAATAATTTTAATTCTAATAATGTTTACCCTATTAATTACCAAGAAATATCTGTCTCAGAAAGATTTGACAATGTAATAGTATCACGTAATTTTTTTCCACAAACTTATCCATATGATTCTTCTGATATGAATTTTTCCCGAGTCAATGGACGAATCAAGTTTTAGAAATAAAAAAAACTTAAATAGTAAGCATTGAGAAAGGAAACATTTCAAATAAATTCCAAAATAAAGAGCACGAGAATTGGGCTGCGGAAACGTAAGATTTGCTGAAACATTCACTCAAAAACCAGACACTTACCAAAGAATAAGATATATGTAATTCATTAATAACGTATGTTTGTAGAATTGGAGCTCTTGTATTCATCATCTTATTCAAACTATAATAATGAGGATGACATTGGATATAATTTTGTCCCATATTCAATTGATTTCACGTGTTTTTCCAGTTTAAGACGACAGAGAGTATTATATTGAGTCAGAAACAGTTATATATATGTGTGTGTTGCAATGACATTTTCTTCGAAAAAAGCTTTAAGCCTTTTTATAAAAATAACGTTGTTTTTATCCTTTTACGTCATATTTTATACAGGTAAGGTGAACACAAGAAAAGCAAAGAGCTGATAGCACAAACAGAAACAACAAATCGTTTCTAATTTAAGGTTGTATAAAATCTAAGTGATAGAAATTGGATCACGTTAATCGCTTTTTTTCAGTAAAAAATATGACAACGTTTTTTTTAGCTGTCTTGAAATTCAGAAATCAAACATTTTGTACATCGATATACAAACGTTCTGTTCACTCTAACTTTTTTCATCAACTCTAATCGTACAAAAAGAAATTACATTCGGTTTTGGAAAATGGGGTTAAAATCATAGCGAACTCTATTTTTCCACTTGGTATATTTTCTCCAATGTCCCAGAAACACGGGGGTTAGGAGGGATTTCACGAAAGGCGCGATTTAAAAGGTTGTCGATTGAAACGCGGCGTAATTCCTTTTATTCAGTTTCCCGAAATGGAGGGATAATCCATTCTTCGTCGCATTGAGTATACAGAAGCTGACGAGGGAATAATAGGTAATTTTGGACAATGAGAGAGAGAGAGAAGTTGGTTTCCTTTTCACTTCTCTAAAACTTGTTAGCATGCCGAAAGTCGGAATGAAAAATGGAATTGATTCAGGGTCCACGAAATGTCATAAAAAATATAGGAAGAGGGGTCTTTTTCATCTCTGTGAGAAAAATTGGATGGGGGAGGGAATGAATCCTCGTGTCACCTACTGGCCGACAGCTGCCGTTCTCGTATTTTTAATGTAGCCAGGAATAGATTTTTGCGTTGTTTTTTTTTTCTTCCATGCCGTTTGGAAAGTGTTTTGTCCATATTGTTACAGCTATTGGATAGTTGAAGTCTCTTTTTGTTGAAATCACATTATTAAGATTTCTTTTTTTTTTTTTTTTTTTTTTTTTTTTTTTTGTCTTTTAATCTGGGTGAGATGAAATTACAATTTTTTTTTCTTTCAAAAAAAAACAATGCACCTATTGTTTTATAGCGATCTGACTTGAGGATTGTCCTAAATACTTACATCACTTTGATACCTCAAAGTATACATCTTGCATTATTTTTGTTTCTTTGCCTCAGTATTTCGATAATTTAAAAGCTGAAACTGAACGATAATATGATTTTTAGGATTTTGAAACAGGCTAATTATAACACGTAGTAATTTTTGAATTGGCACAATACATTAGAAAAAAAACAAATTGTAACTTATAACTTAACCTTGTAACTTATGGCTGTTGTAAACTGTTCGAATACTAATGTTTCGGTTTTTTTAAGTTTCTCTTACGACGCCAATATGGTCAACTTTAACAAATATTTTCAAGAATAATTAGCTTAAATTTAATCTCAAGCAATCAAAGAATTGAAAAAAAATTAAAATATAGAAAAAACACCTTTAATGAACGTAGGCAAGATGATATGAAGGAAAAATGTAAACAGGAAATTGTTAGCAGTAATCTGAAGCGTTGTTGCTAATAATTTAAAAATTGAAATAATTATATGAAAATTGTGGCTTAGTAAGTAACAATTAAAGTGAAGGTTTTAAAACATTGTTTTAGAGAATTAATACTTCCTAAAAAAAAAAAAAAAAAAAGAAACAGACTTTTTCCAGTATAAATGTCTCTATTTCTGTTGGTTTCTTTTCCAACTTCTGCATATTGTTAAAACCGCTCCATCTAGAATTTCGTCTTACATAAAATAAAAAAGGGCTATTTTGGAATCAGAAAGATTAAAGCTTTATCTTACAAACATAAAAAAAATTCAAACTTTTTGTTAAGGACGTCCATTTCAACTTAGTTTCAGAGATACATTTCCATAATTATTTTTAAAATACTATTCACTAATTTTGTTCTTTACACCTTCTTTATCAAGCTTTTTCTATTACATATTGAATCTTCAGCATTCATAATATATTTATAACACTACTGTATTCATTTCTATTTTAATTAATTACTTGTATGTATTTAACATATTATTATATTTTTTAAATGCATGTATTTTTTTCAGAAATTATCTGTCAAATTTTTTTTTCTGCATTAAATTCTTTGTTTTTGTATTTTTCAACATTTCTTTCGTTTGCAATATTTTTACTCAAATAATGATAATGTGTACTTATGTGCATACACATAATACCTTACTAATGATTTTTTTTTTTGCTGTATTATTATATTTTTTTAATTTTGCATTTCATTTTTCCTAAAATTATTTCTAGCATATTTTTTCTTATGTATTTAATATAGAAATTATCGATTCTTTTTTTTTCTTTTTTTTTCAATTTTCACTATTGGGTTTCTGTTTTCACACTTTTAATGCAAAAAACTTTTTGTTTGTGATTTAATAAGTTAAAGTGTTATTAATATTTTACCTTTTTTATTTCCTTTTTGTTTTATTATATTCATGGTTGCATTACTTCTAACGATTTGACTGCAGTAACCTAACGGAATTCAGTAACGGCGGATTTCGCCGAGTTATGTGTTCGAGCTCTGATAACACTATGACTTGCAGTGTAACGAAACTTAAGAGGGTAAAGTCTGCCGAGATCCCAAGTCCTCCCGTAGGCGTGATGTGGAAGTTTAGTGAGGGATGTATCTGCTCAGGTGTCTTCCTCGTCACTTGATCGAGGTTCAAAATTACGAGTTCCGTCACTAATGGCCCACTAATATTCTCAGGGCGACGTTAATGGATGATCACATCACATATAATAATACGAGTATAAATATGTATATATTCAGAGAGAGATTATTTGTAGAATTTATGAATTATACATGAAATACCGAATTAAGAGAATAAAATATATTCTTCTTTATAGTTTCGCTTCTTAAATTAAAAATAATAATTATTTTATCTAATTAAAAAAGGAAGTTTGTAAATTTATTTTTTTTCTTTTTTTAAATATTTTTTTTTTTTTTTTTTTTGTTTTCTTAATATAAAATTCATATGAAGTTTTTGCTTTAAACACATTCATAAAGACTAGAAACATATCATTGTTGAAGGTACGTTGGAACAAGATTAGTTTTTATTGAAGTGCAATATGTGAAAAAAATGGGAAAAATATTTTTAAATGGGAAAAATATCTTTAAATGAAAAAATTATTTTTCAAGCATGATATGGATGTTTGTCGTCTTTTGTTAATTCATTTATGAGTTTTGTTATTTGATTATGCTTCAGAGCTGTTTTTATCCTTCCTTTTTTTCCCTATATGTTACTTTCTTTTGAAATAAAATTAATTAATTTTCAGAAATATTCTTCCTCGAAAAGCTGAGGCTGATATAATTGGAGGTATTCGATGTGACGTCACCGTGAGGATGCGCAGTAAATGTGTGAGCTTATTAAATACCTTTGGATCGCATATTGAAAGTTATTAACGCCATTCCTGTAATTATATTAAGGACATTCCAAAAGCGGGTAAACGAGGTAAGTTTTGAAATATGTTTCAAAATTTTTCATTCCTTTAAATTCAAATGACACTCTAAATGAAACCGCAACATTTCTGCTTAAATGCAGTTTCAATAAAATATTTAATTATTTGTTTATGTGAATTGTAAGTTATGCAGTGCCAATACCATAATTCTTTTTAAAATTTTGTTTAAATGACAAACATCTGAATATATGAAAAAAAAGCTTTTAAAATTTTTAAATTAACAGCACTAGAAGGTAAAAAGTTTAACTCTATTTTGAAATCTTGCAGCTTCATTACTTAGTCCCTTAAATAACATTTAGGAGAGAAATATTCACAAAAGTACATTAAAGATATATATATTTTTATCTTGTTTTAAACAATTCAATTATTTAACTAATCAAACTATTCGCTTATTTCTCATAATTTGAAATATGCAGCCACAAAATAAATGATAAAAAAAACCTCGTAATAACTGCGTTAATTTAAATTATGAAAAGTATGAATTTCAAACGCCAGATACAGAGTTTAGAGGACTATCGGATATTCAACGGGCAGTTGCGGACGAAGTGTCCGAATCTCCGGCAGAAAACAAAGTAAACTCGGAGTTGGAGGAACCAAATAAACTAAGCATTCCGCATCCGAAGGGTGTCATAAAAATGTTCACTCCCTGTACTGAATGAGTCATATTGGTGGTGAAAAAATTCTTTAATTCATTAGTCACTGAAATTTATAAATATGTCTTATATGATAATTATAATATTCTAGTACTTAATGAAATTTTAATAAACTCTAATAAGTCATAATTCATCATAAATTCTTTAGCAAATTGTATTAATTGTGAAATTTATTTTTAACTATTAAAAATGTTTATTAATTGAGAAGTTTTCAACTTCAAAACAATTTATAAGTTTTCACTATGCTTAAATTAATTATAGAAAATACAAAGTATAATAGAATGTTGAACATAATTAGTTTTGGTTTAAATACTAAATGATAAAGCTTTGGAAATAATTTATTTCATTATGAAATAAAAGTAATTGCAATTTAATCTGAAAAATGTCAAATTTCAAACGTCTTAAGTGTTAAATTTAAAACTTAATAATTTTCATTTACCATTCAGTATCCAAAAGTTCTTTAAAAGTATGACTAAATATACTAATGTTTAGAGGTTGTTACGGCAAAAGAGTTGAGTCGTCAAACTCTTGATAGACATTCTAAATTTGGGAAATGTTTTTGTTTACTTTTACTTTTCTTTATTTTCTGCTGATAATTTAATACACAATGTCATACAAGATATTTATTAAAAATAATAATTCATTTCTAGTATTTATAAAATTTATTTTGGTAATATTTATTAATATTATACTAGTTATTTATGATATTTATTAATTTATTTATGATTCAATATTTATTGATGATAAATAATCTAAGTCTAATGCTTCTTTATGATTTTTATAATATTTATTTATGAATCTTCCATTCATCTTAAAAGGAGTTTTTTATGTTATTAAAAATTCTGAAACAAAATACCTTTGTGAAAAATTCTGTTATTGATATAATAAAGCAAAATGGCTTCCGAAAAATCTTTTTGGTCAAATAGTCTTAAAAAAAATGCTTTCTCTCGATATCATTTATGAAAAAATTATTTTTAAGACATGGTACTTTTTTATAGCTTTCCTTTGAATTCTTCATTTTTCTTTGAAGGTGTATAAATAAAATATAGAGTTAAGCCACTGTTTTTGTCATAAATGTATTAGCATACATCTGTCATAATTGTTTAATAACATTTGTTTCATATATGCTGTATCATAGCAACGAAAAAAATATGAGGCAGTAACATTATATCATCAGTAGCATTAGGTTTGTAACGGCTTAGATCTTTGAAGTAGATATTAAACTGAATATAATTCTATGCCCTTGTTTGTGGTGTTGCATTTCAAATAATATATTTCCACAAATAGGCCAATGATTGTTTCGATTACTTTTCTTAGCACTAGAGACCTCAAATATATTAAGAAAATATGCTTGACACTTAATTTGCAATCATTGCAACTATTGAAACACTAATTAGGAAATGCGTGTTATAACTGTTTTTGAGATAAAAATGAAAAGATAAGAAAATACCTATGGATAGTGAGAAAAATTTTAAAACGATTTTCAACATATACCTGTAGATACCTGTAGAAGTAGAAAATGGAAACACACTTTTAATAGCTATTCAGCGTTGTATGGTTAATGTTTCTAATATTTATATAGTTACTATAGATCACATAGTAAAAAAGTAGTCAAAACATTTGCTTCTCTTTTTTTCCTTGTGAAAAAAAAGCTACTTCTAGTAATCAAAATTTTTCAATTTCAGTTGAGAATCGTCCAGTCTCTTTTCAAAGTAAATAAGTGAACTAAAATTGTTTTAAGCACACATATTTTGTGCTAATAATGATTTCATTTTAGAAAATGAGGCTAGTTTAAGAAACAGAAAAGGAGACATGTTAATCAGGAAAAATACTGTAAAAAAATTGAAAATCACGTAAACTAGAACTGAGCAAAATGTGCAAATATATTATATCTATGAAATGCTTAAAATATTTATGAAATATATAAACTTCACATTATGAAAATGATTACATAAAGTCTTTACATTTCATATAAAGTTACAGATTGTTTCTAAAAGACATTTTTGGTAGAAAAAATAGCTATTAACATATTTTGTATAAGAGAATAAATTTAAATGTTTCCTAAACTGAAAATTCGTCTGTTCTATAATAAAATCTAAAATAATTTGCCTTTTATCAGTTTTGCATTTTTATGATAAAAGTGTATTTTTTTAATGCTTAATATCAGCAGTTATAAATTACTGTTTATAATATCCTAAAAATTTGTCATCAGATTTTAAAACAAGAATCCTACATAAAGTTCATTTTGAAAAGGATGTAAATCAAGACTTTAGAAAATTGGAAGTTATTTATTCAAAATATCTTTACATGTATTTAATAATGAAAAATCAAATATAATATTCGGAAATAGTTTCTGAGTTTACAAGAAATGAAGAAAAAAGTTAGTTTTATGGTAAATTATTAAGTAATAAGAACATTTAGGAGAATTATTACACTCAATTTTAAATCTTGAATTTACTATTTGTGATTATCTATCATGATGATTTTTTTAGAAATTTACGGTACAAATATATGAACAAGTGAGAGAGCGAGCGATGAACTGATGATGAGTAGCATAATACTATGCCACTTGTATATGAAAATATTTTTATATAGCTCATAATATATATATATGTTTATAATAATTCTCTAATTGCTACTGGAGAAAATAGTAGAAAAGTTAATAATACGCAATAAAAGAATTTAGTTACTTCAATTCTTCGGTTGATTTAAATTGTTTATTAAATCTTAAGATTATTTTGGATTTAGTTAGCTCTTTGAATTTGGACAAACATTAATCTCCAAAATTACAAAAACTCCAAAATGTATATTTTCTGTTCTGTCATGAATTTCGCATTATAATCCGAGGTATTAAGTATGTATAAAATATTTATGTATTTAATATAGTAAGACAATATGTAATTAATGCTAATATTTAATGTAATGATGATTAACATTCTGAAACTAATTTTATTTATGAAATAAATATTAAAATTAGAAGAAAAATATTTGTTCTTTTTATCATTTTAAGAGAAATAGCTTTTTGGAATAACATTTGAAATTCTCACGTTTGAATTTTTATGGACTGTTAAGATTACAACATTATTTTCAATGTACTAAATAGTTGACTCGTAATATATTATTAGTTTTTATGTTATTGAGAGAAACCTTATCAACTTTATTTGAATTATGAAAAAATATTTATTGAAAACTAGTGTTGATGTTACTTGTGAAAAACAAGTGTGCCTTGAAATTTTGATTTCAAATGTCCTATATTCTTTACATTCTAACAAAATTAATACGGATCAACTCTTAACGGTATTTTTCATGAGTTTCCAACACCCAAAATTTTCTGAAAATAAATAAATAGAATTTAAATTAAAAATTATGTATAAAGATGTATAGAATTTGTTTATGATGTTTCAAAAAAATATTATTCAAATGTATTTTTTGAATCGATGTTCAAATGCTCTTAAAATATTTTATCGGTTCTGTATATAACTGTAATACAGCGCAATAAAAAGGAAGAAAAGCAAATATTTATTTATATATTTGGAAGGTGTGAAAAAATACTTTTCATTCGAGTGCGCTACCCTTTATTTAATTCCCCTCCCCCCTCATTTCTAAATCGTCACGCAAAGATGGAAAAAGAAGATATTAAATAAAGAAAACAATTCAAATTAATCTCGGAAAAAAGGATCTAGCAAATTAAATCGAAATTTTCAGGGTAAAAAAAATGCTTTCAAATATCTATCGATGAGCAAGAGGCAATACATTTTCATTATATGAGTCGTCACTAACAGTGCTACCAAAAACAGTTACAGTTAAATTGAAATGATAAGTTTATATCACGAAATTGATCTTTTTTAATCCGGGAACAAACCCTTTTGGAGAGTTTCTCAGGAATACAAGTGGATTTACTAAGTTTCAATGGAATCCCTACCGGATTTATTTCAATAATCAGACATATGTATTAGTTCACATCTCATATTTTCTATTAAATCAAAGCATCGTAAAATTTTTAATTAACTTTTATATTTCAAAAATGCTTTGAGGAACAGCTAACATTGTAAATGGATGAGCGTGTCCTAAGTTAAATTCATAATATTTTATAACGCTTGAATATGTGTAACTCGGTCTCATTTTAATGGATTTTTACTTATTTCCTAAACAGGGTGCTTTTTTTCTCTTGAGGTTCAGTAGTTTTCTCTCTCGAGCAGGGTCTCCAGTTTTTTTTCTCTCAAAAAGGGTTGGTTTTTCTCCCTGGTAAAATAAGCAAGGATTTATATCACTCTTAGCTTGAATATAGTGGCAAATTATTTTTTTATGATAAAGAATTCCTGTAAAAATCATTTGATACGCATTTAAATAAGAAACAAAATTAATATCTTATCTATCAACTGGTGTACTTTATATGCAAACAAGAATTCAAAAAAATGTCGTAAATATTGATAAATTAAAGGAATGTTTAAAACCTTTTTAGGCTGTTACATTTTTATCCTCTAAGTGTACGCAGTACTTAATTTTCAATTTGCTCGCGCAAACACGGTAGGTATGTGGTCAAACCATTGGGATCGTTTCCATCGATTCACCCTTTCAAGTTCTGATTCGAATAAAAATCGGTTCTGTAGGGAAGGTTGATGCTCCTAAAAGGTCGGAATTCCTCCCGTTAGCGAGGTGTAGGGGAGTGAGATGCCAGTCCTCGGCCACAGAACGTGGCTCAAAAGCTCCGTGGTCCGTTCTCAAAAGCTCTCGTATTGCTTCTAAGTATGACTTTAGTAAAATTTAAGTCAATTCTTTATTTAGCATGTTTCGTGTGGAAAACAAAGGAAATTGTTTTGATATTGCAGTTAACAGTTTTTTTAAAACATTTACGCAAACTTCATTTCGTCAGAAGTATCGCACTTGTATTTCGTGTTAAGAATTTGGATAGAATTTGTGAAATGTATTTTTTCCAACGTTTTAATACACGGTAGCCTTGTAGTAATGGTTGCGAACTCACGATCGACATTTTTCCCTTGTAGTTGTGGATTCGTGACCTGATACCACTAAAAACCCACCGTATAGCGGGATTGATGCTTGTTAAAACTGTCGAGGCTCCAAGTCCTCCTACTAGCGTGATATGGGATTTTGGAGAGGAAAGTGCCAGCACATATGTAGTCCTCGTTACATGATCGAGCCTGCAAATTATTCCGTCACCAACAAACCCCTTGTGCTATTCAACCAAATATAAGTAGCCAGTTATACGTTTTATTTCTGCAAGAAAAAGATCCTACTGTTAATTTCTTTTATTTCTGTCATGCACATTTCCTGTTCTGTAAGCTTTATTTACTTTTGATTGGGAAATTATGAAATATGTTTCTTGTTAATAAATGATAATAATGAGGGATTATTCTCTCCCGGGTGGCCGGAGAGTAACACTAAGCCCTTTAGCTGAGCTCGGACTGCATGGGCATTCTATCAATAGTCCTTTCCAATTTGCTACCGGTCCTTGAGATTCCAAAAAAGAAAAAAAAATTAATTCCTTCATCTGTAATTGTGTGCAACTAATGCATACGATTACAGATGATGGAATGGTACATTCTAACTTCTCACATTGTCATACACTTTATAAAAATATGCCTGTAAAATGGTCTATACTGAAAAATATTCGTACTACGGGGAAGACAACAAAGTACAAAATGCCTATGCATACAAGTGTTAGAAAAAATCTACACCGTTTTCCATATTTTTTTACTTGCCAAGAATATCCAATTACATTACAGGTTAAAGGACAAAATTTTAATATATTTGTAAAAATACATTGTGTGTGCCTACATTTGAAAGTTTTAAGAACAAGAACTGTTAAAATAGGACTAATTTCCAAAGTTGCCCTCAAATTTTTGGTAACATATTTTCTGTACCAAAAACACCTAGAATAAAAGAGTAATTCACTGAATTAGAACAAATACACTTTATAAAAATAGTTTTCAAAAAAAAAATTGTTTAGTTAGATTACATATATATAATAAATGATTTAAAAAATCCGGACACTCCTCGAAGTTGTGGATTCTTCCAATGACGTCAAAGTCTGTATCATAGATAAATGTAAAAAAAGACGTCAGACGAATTCGCAATCTTAATTTCACAACATGAAAAGTACAATGGGAAGAAAAGGTGAGATAAATTATTTTAAATGAGTGATATGATTAATTGTCATCACTATGGAAAGTCTATTCGTGAATTTTCTTCTAAGTTAGGGTGTTCCATTCTATTGTAAATAACATAATCATGAAATGGAAAATTTTAAGTGCTATAATTGAGCAACAACAATCTAACCATAGGACAAATGAGTTGAGAAGTTGAGATCAGAGAGTTGTGAGAGCTAGTTACATGGATTTGCACGACAAAATTAGTCAGGAATTTCAAGACGCCTTCGGATACATCAGTATGAGGTTCATCGCGAATTTTAGTTTTCGCGGTACAGTTGCTGCAAGTAAACTAAACATTACCACTAACAATGACAAGCGTCACTTACGATGGTGCAAACGAATACTATCAAGAAATGCTATCCGATGACAGAGCCTGGATATGAAGATTATCTGGTGAATGTTTTTAAATGGCTGTTTGGGACTCAAGTTGAGATGAGTCTCATAAACTTTGGATGTATTTTTCATTTTTAGTCTGGGCCCTTTGGATCCTGTGCAAAAAACATTCAGGAGTAAAGCCCATCTGAATATATTGGACAATTTTGTGTTGTATATGTTGTGGCAAAAGTTCAAAGATGATCTATTATTGTTTTTCAAATGGATCTTGCTTCTATTCTTATTGCATGACAAATGCCGATGTGGTTGCTAGTATGTGTGTTCAGGATTTCTAGTAACTAGCTCAAAAGAAGTGATATGTTTTACTTCTTCTGTTTCATTGTACTGTCTGTGTGTGTATGTGTGAGTAAGCTTATTTAATCATTCAGTGGAATATTCGCCATTGGACGTTTTGATGCAATGGAAGTGACAGGTAACATCAGTGTGATACATTAACATTGTTACTTTCCATTGTTAAATTTTATATAATATCTTCAATTATTTGATTCTGTTCACGACAAGCATATTTTCCCATGTTTTGAGTCAGTAACTTTTTGTAAACATACATTTTTAATTAAGCAATGGACATTACAATTAATTGGAAATCACAGGTAAATGTAAACATTGTTACATTCAATTATTCAATTCCATACAATATATTCAATTGGTATAATGTGTTCATAATAAATATTGTTCTATTCATAACAAGAATGAGTTGAATTTTATTTCTCTTAATTATAATTAATTTTTGTATTCTAGACTGAAATTTGAATAGTTTGTGTTATTTTTGTAATATTCTTGCTTTAAGTAAACTAGCCATATTTTTTATTTTCTCTACTTAATTTAAAGTTTTGTTTTATGGGCTGCAAGTTGATTAATTTATTTTATTGTTCATAATATTCCTGCTTTTCGTCAAACTTATCCTGTTTGCTTTCAGTTCTTGAAACCTGAATATAATGTTAAATTTTTGTATTTTAGACTTCCAGTATGTTAAAAATTTACTTGCTGAAAAATAACCCAATTTTCAATGGGTTTTCTTCTTCTCACATTTTAAAGCGTATAATTGAACTGAAATTTTCTACACACGATTGTTTTTGGCACTTAAAGGAATATTTACAACCTAAATTCCATGAAGAGATGGTTGGATAGAAATAATCAACCGAATTTTATTACCTATAATATAGAAAATGTCTTCACTTGTTTAAACCAAATGGTTTAAGTATGTTGCTGGTGTACAAAGAGTTATTAAGTGTTCGATTACAAAAAACACAAAGTGTACTCCATTTCACTTTTTGATGGATACGAGATGAAAAACAAAGATTGTGTCAAGATAACAGATGCGTTGCATGAGAAATACCTGAACTATATGATGCGAGAATCAAAAGTCAATATACCAAAATTACAAGAAGATAACATAAACAGTTCAACACAAGGGGAATAAAAGACAAAAATTATGACTCGTTGATTTAGTAGATCCAAGGAACTCCAATGGCAGAGGCCTTAAATTGAAGACAAAGCTTCGTAGTCTTTACAAAGTTACTGTTGTGCATGTGTTTTAGTTTTCCTGTTTAGATTATTCTTTTTTTTTTTATTATTAGATCAGGTTGAATATATCCCTCTATATATATAACTTTTTTCCTTCTTTGCACTTGTCTTTGTGAATTTGTGGAATTCCCATTTTCGGTTAAACATTTTGCTCTTGAGATTGTCTGGTTCCTGCAAAATATTGTTTAACCTTCAAATCAGTCAAAAATCAGATTCAGAATTCAAATGACGAGGTCCATGGCCAAAGGCCTTCGCGTTACTTTTCATTGTGACGTTGATAAACAATCACACTCTAAGCCGGGCGGCCAGCAGTTTGCTTTTCTCTTACATCTACACATAAACAATCTTGTTTAACCTGGATATTGGAATTTTAGGCCATTACGAATGCATAGTTAATAATTGTATATAGGTATAGTTCCTTAAGACATTGAGATTTCTAATCGTATTCTTTGACCTTGAAAATTCTTTGAAGGTTATCGCAAAAAAAAATTGCATTTAAGAGCTCAACCAAAACACGATAAAAACAAAAATAGAAACGTTTGTTATGTTAAGATTCCTATTTTTTGCAACTATGATTTTCTCAATATTATTACTTTATTTAAATTTTTATATGTTTAGAATTAGAAATAAAATATCCATGGTTAGATGCAAAATCTTCGAAAAGTGGTTAGCAGATAAAATGTTTTTCGCCAAATGAGATCCATTTTTTAAACTCCAAAACCTTCAAGTTAAGTTTTTTTTCAAGGAAGTTGTTAAACTTTCAAGCATAATTTTGCAAAATTTAAGATTGTGTTAATTTTAAATTTATGATAATTTGTGTAGGTGTGTGTGGATTTTTATGCTAAACCTTCAGCATAAAAATAAATAACTTGTGTAAAGTAATTTTCACAAGTTAACTAACAAATGTATTTTCAGCTTCATTTAGTTCTCTGGAACGATAGCAATTTTGTCCAGTTATGATAAAAATTTCGGAAGTTACTGAGAGACGCTTCCTTGACACGATTGTGCTTTAGCATTCACATTAATTAAGTGATCATTTTTTTGGAATGAAATTCTAGGAAAAAAGGGAAATTAAAAACAAAGGGGAAATATTTGGTCCATTTCGAAATAAGAATTCGCGATTCAAAATAAAGAAGAGTAGATCAAAAGAGGCATCCGAAATCTTAAAATATAATACCGAATTAAAAATATTGAAACCACCTGCAGAAATAAGTATGCCATATACTTTATTTTTTCGAAAACAACTCTTATAATCCTTTGCATTGATTGTATTGTAGCTTTCATCAGTAGCATTTAAGTACAACAGTGTGAAAATGAGCATATACTACTCCTATGTCATAGGACGGGCCATATTGAAAGAATTTTAAGGAATATATTTCCATATAGGGAAAAACAAATGAAAGATGTTCGTGTGGCTTTGTTGGAACTCTAATGAACGATTTTTATATTTGTTTCAAAAAGAAAAGTATTATTTCTTGTTTAACACACCAAAGAAGATTTCTGTTTTCTTTAAATTCTCATAACGCTGATCGTTTCTGCCTGCTCCGTGGGAAGAGTAAAAAGAAGACTCAGAAATTCATTTCTCCCATTGTTGAAAAGATTTTTCACTTCCGTTTTCATGGGGAGGGGGGGAATTCTCAAATGCGTTCATCAAGTTTCGATTATGAGAAAAAAAAGAGTGCCGCAAATGGAGAGAGGGGAAGTCTCCCTTTTCACACAAAAAGCATGTGATAAAGAGTTTCTCAATTTCGCTTTCCTTTCATGTTACTGTAAAGGAACTGCTCCCCTGTCATAGGAGGGTAGTTCAAAACCGAAAGCCGCCTCGAGGATAGTGTTAATATCAACAAGTCCAGCGAGGCATGTAATAGTAAATGTAAAGTGTAAAGCACTTGCCGGATTTTAGGAATGAAAGAACGAGAGGGCCATTATCGTTTAGTGTCAGCTGCAGATACTTCATAACGTAATTTGACCAAGCAAATCTTTTCCACTTCAGTTCATAAAATCGCATTTCCGTGTCACAGAACATCATACTCTGAATCATACCCCACGAGGCCAGATTCGGGTCTCGATCTCTGGAAGCATCATGAGTAATTCAATGAATTAAATTCACAGACAACTGGCGCCACGTCAAAATCACGTGATTACTTAATAAACAATTCGATGTGGTGCGTGTTGACACAGGAGTTCCCTAAATGCTAGTTGTATAGTTCTACATCCAATTTATATTTAATATACTTAATATTATAACATTTCTGAGGTTATTCAGTTATTTATATTCGGTAGGAAATAATCTGAATATATTTTTATGTATCTGTAGTCGTATTGTAGTTTGTTTAATTGTGTTGTTAAAATGTCGGTATGCTAAGCCTATTTGAACTTCCTTCTGGCATTTGTATATTTATGACATAAGATTTAAATTATTTTCTGCTTTGAAAAGATATATTTTTGAACTGTTAATGGCTATTGAGTTATTTCCACCTTTTTGTTTTGATTTGTCTTATTTTGTATTACAGATTATTTCATTTATAAATATCGTTACTTATCATTACATCATCAGTTGATTTTAAAATGTTAAAATTAAAGGTCCTAATATTTATTATAGTACCGTAATTATTCTAAACCGTCAGAAAAATAAATGTGAACAGTTAAATTGTAATTAAGCTCTTCTGAATAATAGTATCTTTAAGGTATAAGCATTTTACCTTTATCAGGCTGATTCTGTTTAAGGTATCCGCCTACCTTCGAAAAGGAATTTTTTAAATTTTAAATAATTGAAAAAATAATTTTTTATATACAATATACTATAAAATATGGCTAAAAAAGTAAAATACAATGAAAATTTGCATAAATTAATAATTGTTTTAATATTTCAGTTCGAAAAATACGTAAAAACAGCAGTGAAATGCCACTTGTTCAAAACACCAAAACTGAAATTTAAATAGAGATATTTCAATTCTGTAAATTTTATAATGATGAATTGAATCTAATTTAGGATGTGTGCCTCTCTCACAATTATAACCCTGAAAATTAAATATTTATTGTGAGTCTTACTTTAACATACAGATAAACCATACAAATTTGTGATAAGTTATGACTTTTATCATCAATAAAATGCAAAGTAATCGCATTATAACAATAGAAGTTCAAGTCCTGAATTCACTTTCATAGAGTACTCCATGATAGTTTCATTATATACATAAATTTTTTCAACACGGTGTTTTGCGTTGAAGCAAAATATGAAAGTCTTGGTTTTGAGAAAAAGCTGAAAATACATTTCAACCCAGAAACTTACCTAATTAAATAAACATTTAACATTTAAAGACCCCTGATCTGTAAAGTTCACTATCTGTATTACTTAAATAAGTTATCTTTTTCTTCCTGATGTCCTTTAAAACTTTCCTACGCTTACATTTAACAAGTGTTGTATAATTCTTCAATTCCCTGATTCGACTGTAATCCAACTTTTGTATCCCTTTATAGTGAAGCAGCCTGGATTTTCAATGTTCAGCTTATTTAAGACTTTTAAGCAGCCTTGATGTCCTCAGTTAAATTGTATAATTGCATCATATGCACCCAATATCACAGTTTTCAAACAAACTAAAATTTCCCTTAGTACTCTTTATCATATTACACCATAAAAATATTCATTTGCATTTTGGGTCTTGGGAAATTCATCTTGCATGTTGGAAGATATTTTGATGGCGCTATTACGTAAAACATCAATGAAAAACAAACATTACAGTTCCATTTCCGGTAGCAGAATGCTACTTTCAGTTCTAAAATTTGACACAGACTATTATTAAAATGCTTATAATTCGAGTTCTATGTAAGATAGAAATAAAATTGAAACTGTTCTAGAAAGCTAAGGAACCGGCTTTAATAACAGACCATAAATAAAAAAAATTGACTCTTTGACTGAAAATTGCATTTTAAAGGTAGGCGGATAGCTTAAAAAAATAAAGCAACTTTGGATTAAACTTTTTCTCTTTTAAACAATATACATAATTAATCTGTAATAGTTATATAATGATTTATGATTTAAACAGGTATAATTATGTATCCTGAATAATATTTTTTTGAAATATGTTTCGCGAACAGAATTAATTTAATCGTAAGTTAATCATAATGTTTTAAGAAGGAATCAACAGTATTTAAGAAAAAGATATCGGAACATGTAAATTCCAAATACAATTTCAAATTTAGTAACGACTTCCTAGCTTTAAAATTTTCCCAATTGTTTTCTTTTTTTTCTCATGTAAAGTAATATTTATTAATCAAATACAATTTTTATTTATATGTTTTAATGTAAAATGATGAGCAGAAATTAAAGTTCTGATAATTGTAATTCATAAGATACATACCAAAATTTATATTAGTGATAATCACTCTGATATTTAAAAATCTAAGCAAAATGTTACTTTTTAAAATTGGATTCTTAATGGAAGTGATACAAAAGGAGGAAAAACAGAATTTTATGGAATAGAAAAAATTTCATTCTCTAAATCTTTAACACTAAACAGTTTTTTATATTGCCTTGTCATGCAAATGTGATTCTTGTTTCTACCCACCGACACCAGAATCTCGGTTTTCCGTTTCAATTCATCTCGACACGAGCAAGTTTTTTCAAAATACAATTCATGCACTTCTTATGGTTAATTAAAGTAGTTAAATTGTGTAAATAAACATTATGTGACAATCAAGTCCTTTTACACAATATCAGAAATAACTAACAGGTTCCATTAAAAAATTAATATTTAGATTGGGACTTTTATGAATAAATGTGATTAATTGAATCGTAAAATATATGTTTCACATATCGAATAAAGGGCTAGATAATATGCTCACCTCACCCTATGGTGAAAATTTATGAGAGTTTTTACAATTTATAATGAAATATGCATAATTATAGTATTTGTGCCATCTATCGAATACAAAAAAGTTATTCTATTTCTTTCATGTGATTGGATGTTGGAGTTCATGAATATAATAAAATTTGATATACTTCACCAAACATTTATTTTAATTTTTACAACATTTTAGGCCACATTATAAGAAATCGAAGAAATGAAAACACCTGTGTTAAAATCCTAATTATTACATAAAAATCCAAATTTGTATTACAACAAAAATATGGTGTGGCTCCTCCGCCCCCTCCCCAGTCATGAGTTTATAACAGATAACTTAAAAAATGCGAGAAACTGGTGATAAAACTTCAGACAGTCAATTATAATATTGTGAACAGTATAAGGTACGTGACAGGAAGGAGACTGTGCAAATTTAGTATCAAAATACACATTAAATTTATGTAAAAATTAAAATCTTGTTCTTTAAAAAAAAGTATATTCGGAAATATCATACTCCTGTCGTAAAGCATCTAAAATTTACTTCAATTCGTAAAGAATAATCTGGAAGAAAATATATTTTTATCAAAATTTTATTCCGTGTGTAAGATTTTTTACTTTATGATTACCACACAGTATTTATGGAAGGAAAAGCTGATGTAGAAATTTTTTTTCAAAAATGGTGAAACCTAATATCTTAAATATAAATATTTATCATAATCCAATCCAGATGGTCATTAGACTTCAAAGGGGAAAGTATTATACAAGAACAACATAAAGTTTTTGTTGTATACTACGATACTTTACTTACGAATGAAAAATGCGATTGAAAGACATATTTTTCATTTTAAATGATTACTTTAAATACAATTAGAAAATATTAACAGAAACTGTAATGAATTTAATTCCATACGCGTAATATTTGAGATATCCATTAAAAGATAATCAGAGTCATGTTTGTTCAATTTATTTTTTTAATTTGAAATTATGTTTTTAATATATTAAACATCAGCTAGAATAATAATTACAATCAAAACGTATCTATTATATATGATGTAATAAGGAGGAAAAAGACCTTTTACTACGAATTCTTTTAAAAAAGATTCTATAAACTAAAAAACAAATATACTCAAAAAACATTACCTGGAAACATTTGAAATTAGTTTTATAATACTGATTAGATATGTCAATTTATAAAAATTCTGAATTAGATAAGAAAGTTATAGAGTAATGAGTGTATACTGAAAACTTTTAGTTATATTCAATTTGTTATACTTCAGTTTTTTCGGTATTATAATTAGTTCCAAAGTTTATAGTGTGATATTAAATGAGAATCTAATTCAACATCATCAACCCCACTGTATGGTGGGTTCTTAGAGAATTAGGACTCGAACACTCGGTTCGACAGAAACATCACTAGCCACGAAATAGCAAGCATAACCATTTGTCTACCGCAGACAGGATGCTGCGGCTGAAAATAGTGTTATCGTTTTTCAATGCAATAAGATAATATTATCGTTTTCGAAAAAATGTAGTATGCATTTAAAATTGTTCATATATCTAGAAATCGGATTTTTTTTTTTTTTTTTTTTTGAGCATAACTAATTTTTTCCATATTCTTCATTTAGTTATAAGAACTCTGTATATTTCAGTCCGTTTCCTATAAAAATAGATTTGAAAATAAAATAATTAATGCATTTGTAAATAATACACACACACACACAAGTAGAGATGAATTAAATTTTATGATATAAACTGGTACAATTTTCCTTAGTTACAATACATTTTCATGAAAAAAGCAAATCTCTCTTCTCTGTCTCTCTCTCTCATCGCAAGTTATGCAATACGTATTTCCTAATGTAAGAAAATGCAACACATTTAAGAATATATGCAAGTACACATTCTCAAAATATTTCTACTTAAATACAGTTAATATATTTTAAGTATAATCTCTTTAATAAGTATGTACAGTTATCGAAACAAAAATCGTCGCTTTTAGATTTTAAAAATAATATGAACAGAGGATGCACGAGTGATATAAATGTACATTGAAATCCAAACACATATATCATTTTCTCATAGCTATATGATTATAAAATACCAGCCAACTTAAATGATAAAAAAAAAACTAAAAAAAACTATAATTTTTTTCGATATATTCATTTTTGCTTGTAACTTACAGTATCATATCACAGAATGATTTTATACAGATTAAATGAACCACGGGAAAAGCTAAATACTTATTATAAATGCAAATAAGTATTATTATTAAAATTTTATATTTAATAGTTTTTTCTTTTCTTTTTTTTTTCTTTTCAGAAATTCATGGTAGCGTGTCAACGGGAAGTTTTAGAAAAATAAATCATTTCTTTTTATATAAGGATTATTTACTTCTGCTCCTTATGACTAGTATCGTATTAATACTTCGCCAGAACCTAAGTAAAGTCCCTTTCCCCCTCCCAGTACAGAGAACTTTCATCGATTCTTACCTTCGAAATGCTTAGACGGGAGCCTAAAACTAATTCGATGTTTGTCCAATTGTTATCCCATTCACTCCGTAGCGTCACTCCGCTTACTTTTTCCGCGTTTGCGGCGATGAGGGGTCCTTCCCTTCGCGTGTTGTTCCGGCGGTTTTATAAAAGATTCCGCATCGCCATACACTTTGCAACTTTGAAACTGACTACAATGAATCACGAGCTTTTTATTCTAAGGGCAAAAGACGAATTGATGGGAAATATAAGACTGTCGGTATACATTTGAGAGGATGGTATTCTCGACTTCTACGTTGGGCGGTTTCCTTGCTTTTTAAATAGAAAAAGTAACTTGCTAAGTTATAGGGTCTAGATACTCCCCCTATAGGATATATCCCCCCTATAAGATATACGACTATAGGTACTTATTACCAAGTTTAAAACGTGATAGGAATCCGTATGAATATCTAGATATTTAGCGCTTTTTCTTAGTATATTTTATGTTACTTTATTATAAAGTACTGGAAAAGGGCTGAAATATCTGGTTGATTAGGAATTTGCAAAATATTGATTGTTCCATGCTAAAAGTGAAAGCAGATAGTTTTATTTTATCTAGGAATACCCATATTAATAAAGGATCCATGCAAAAATGATACTTGCTCAAACTGTGAATATTTTAATAAATAAAAAAAAAATTTCATCGTTTTAAAAAGGAAATTCACGATACAAATATGTTCAAAGAGAGAGTACTTCCAAAATAATGTTCGAGTTTTATAATGAAAATATATTTAATGATATACATATGTATAATATATATATATATATACACACACACATAATATATATATATATATATTATCCCCCAGAATCAAATGGTGTAAAATGCAAAGTTTATGCAGATAGCAAAACAAAAATATGTGTTTAAAAAACTAATAATGTTTTAATAAGATAACCTCCTTAAAAATATTAATTACAGTTTCAAACTAGGACTCAAGAATGTTTAAATTCAGCCATTAATGTTTATTAATGATCTATTTTTATAAATTATTTTTTATGCGAAACAAAGTAAGAAGAAAATTGAATTTTAATTTAACGTCCTTAAAAGTTTTCATCATATTACTATTTAAATATTAGACTATCGATCCATTATGAAAATGATAATTTTTATTTTAAAAAAGAAACCTGAATTTCAGAAAGCTGAACCCGTGATATAATGTAGCTTTTAAAAAAATATCAATTAAATTTAATTTAATATTTATATAACTAATTACATGAATATTAAAGAGCGTAAGTTTTGTAAGCGATGGAATTAAATTATTTACAAGAATTGAGGAAGAATAATACAATTATATCCATTCACTTAGAAAGTATAAAGTAAGATTTAATTACAAAAAAAAATTTTGTTTGTCAAATGAGTAAAAGTTTCCGGAAAAATTTAGGTGAAAGTTATAATTAATTAAAAGCTTTAAAGACATAGTTTCCCCTTCGACCAATAATTCTCTCCTTAGATTTACTAAAATATAACACTTCAAACTCTAATGTGAAAGAAATTTAAAGTCTAATTAAAGCAAACAGGGATTTTGTTTAAAAAAAATAATCAACTAATTTTGCTAGAAGTTCTCAGCTGGAAAACAATTTGATTGGAAGCTATTAATATGTGTGTGTGACGTCACTGATAGGATGCTCACAACGTGAATCAAAAGAGCTGAATATTTGCTCTGAGTGTTTGAGAGGAGACAGAGGATTAAAAAGCTTCCGTAATTGTAAGCATCCACGATTTCAGAGCAGAGGGCAGAGCTATTAAGTTTAATGTAGTAGTTTCTATTCGACATTTGATGGTAAGTTTTTGAAAGGTATTTCATTGTTCTTCTCTCTCTCCTTTTTAAATTCTAATATTTTTCATAAATAATTGTATTATTTATAAGTACAGTTAAACACTTCGTTAATCTGTGAAAATATCTAAGATATGGATATACATATAAGTAAATATCTAAGATGTGGATAAATTAAGAATTTTTACAAAAAATGAGGAGAAATAAATTGAGTGTGATCAATATTTTTACAGAATGTAATGAATTCTTCTTGTAAAGTAGCGAAAAGTACGAAGTTTTATCCAAACGGGCCTTAGCATAAAAACAAATGAAAATAAAAACTTTTATTTAACCTAATTACTCTATTTTGCTATTTTGGTATATGTAATATATTAATTATTTTTGTGTTTAAATCTTATTCGAATGCATCAAAATGGTTTAACATTTCTATAATGAATTTCTTTTTTCAAGAAAGTATAAAATATTATTACAAGACACAATTTAATGTCTCGTTAATTATTATTTTGATACAGCTGATAATTATTTTAAATTTATCACAAGACCAGCCAGCAGTCTATTGTGTAACCTTAGTTTAATATTTATATAAGAGAATCTATTATAAGTTGTTGTTCGTAAATTTTAATTATTTCTGAAAATTGACAGTTAGTAAATTCTTTCATTGTTGTCAGGTTGTTTTGTAAAGAAAGACTCATGACTAGTAAAAAAAAGTTTAATTTTGAATACATAAATACAAATTTACTATTCATTTATTTCTGTAAGACTTATGAACAATATTTTTTTCAATATTTGATATAAATAAAAGGCATTTTTTTAAAAAAACAACATTGTTTAAAAAATATGTACATATTTCTATTAAGTATGAGAAACAGTTTAAAAGTGTTCAAAACAAAAAAAATATATTTGTATACAATTAATACATTACAATTTTTTCTTTTATTCGAATTATTGTTTTCATTCCTTTTTGAGATTAGGCAAAAATGAGCATGTAACTTCATTAACAAAACAAAACTTGGAGCCAGTGAAATAATTTTAATACGATGTTTTGATTTGTAAGAAGTTTTAGAAGTAAGATACATGTTAAAACTAATTTCATCCAATGTAGTAAATGTAAGTTACTGGTTACGAAAAAAACTTCTAAACAGATACATTCACATTTGGAATAGTTGATAACTTCAAAAGAGATTTTTGTTGACATTTAACAAACATTTAATCAGTGAGGTTAGTTTGTGTTTCCATGTGTTTTATACTTGAATTTTCTGCATTGAAAGAAGAATTATAAAACTTGTGTGTATATACCTACATGATTCTATATCTGTCAAAAATTCAAATGCTTGTTATTTTAAGAATAAAAAAAATTTAATCTTCATGTTGCTTGGTTATAGGATACGAGGTAAATAACTAGATGGAAATATTAACAGGTGATAAAAATTGCAAAACGATATTGAAGATTTAATTCTGTAAAATTTAAAATTAGATTTGATGATTACTATTTTTTCTTCTTTTTCAATAAATAGGAAATTAAGTTAAGTGATACATTTTATATAAATTGTGTTTACCGGAAAGAGGTGTACATATGGTATGAAGAGAATGTAATTTCTTACAACTGTTTTTCATATTTTAGAGGGTAAATTAATAGTCTTCAAATGAATAAACAATTTAAGGAAACTAATTACACAAGCATTTTTTTTTCCAATTTTGAGTGATTGTTTATTGAAGTCATATTTAGAAGCAACACGAGAACTACTGGCGACAGACCTCGCACATTTGAACTACCATCAAATGCAAAGGGTGACATTTCAGTTTCTGTTCAAACTTCCACAGCACATCAACTTCAGTTCTCGACAGATTTAACCTGCATCATCTCCGCTACATTGGGAGTTTTTAGCTGTATCAGGATTCGAATGTCAAAGTGGATGAAAATATAGCCTTCCACAGGATCGCGACCATGATTACTCAGCTAGAGCAACCACAGTTTTCATGTTAAAATACACACCCGTAATTTTTATGACTTTCTAAACTTATTGAGAAAAACAAACATATTTTTTTTTCACTCTCCCGTATCATGTTAGAATTTTCGTTCAATTGTCAAACAATTCTTACAATTCAAAGACAGAAATGTTGTTCATTGAAATATAAATATTCTAAGGCCGTCCAACACTACAACGACGAGTATACATAAGATCAATTGCGTAAAATTCCGGATGTAATTAGTCTTGGCAAATATACAGTTTTTAAAAACTGATTTGATACATTTATACTACTAAAAGAATTTCTTACCTCTCCCATATTTTAACCTATCTATTTTGTTTTCTGTTGTTGCTATCTGTGTGCTTAGGTTCATATTTAATTTTAAAAAAAAAATCACTTTTTAAATTATGCGTTCATAATATGCATAAATACATTTCCTTTAGCATGCAAAAGGATATTCGAATCTTTCGAAAATGTAATAACTTCATTAACAGCACAAAAAAGGCAAGATCGTAGCATAAAAATATGTTGTATAAGTAGATATAAAATGCAAGTTCTAGAAGAGAGCAGCCCTATCAACGGAGGAAGATATTAGCAAAATGCTCAAAAGATTCGTCTTACAATAAATAATTTTTACAAGATTAAAATCGTTATCTATTTTTCTAAAGATTAAAATAAGTTAGTAGTAATTTTTTTTTTCATTCAAACTACCTTACTAAATATGATATTGTGAAGCCTTGTAAAATTAACTCTTTTAATATTAATTTAATAAAAACAAGACTGAATGTTATTAGTTGTTATTATTAATAAATAAATAAAATATTTCCCTGTACCAGCCATTACTGAAGAAACGAATATGCAATTCAAAGCACTATTAATATGATTTTTTTTCATTTAAATTAAGGGAACTTTTTTAATCTCAATGCATTAGAGGCATTTTTTTTTTATTTTTCTACTTAGTGGTACCACGTTGAATATTATTTATTGAATTTTTTTTCGTTTTAAATAATAAAAGTATTCTAATCTGAATAAGTTACAAGCATATTTTTCATTTTTCTGCTTAAATCTGCTAAATTATAATATCATATGAATGGACTTTTTTACTGAATTAATTTAATTAATGTTATTAAATAAATTCAGTCGAAACAATTTTTTAAACGTAAGATCGATTTTAGGCAAAGCTATTTGTACTTGATTGAAAATATTTTAATTGAAGTTTAAGAATTTATTTTCCAGAATTAAAAGTATAATATTTATTTTGATATCTGCTTTTCTTTGTTTAATTAACTGATTTTAATTATTTTAAACGGAATACATTAGAACCCATTTTTCCCCCCTGGAAATGCTGCTCATCACCTGTTACATTTATTTAATGCACTTTTTTCTTTTAATTCTTAAAATGATTTAAATAGGAATAAATTAAAGGCAATTTTCTTGGTTTTTTGGTGAAGGCTCTCACATCGGATGTCATTAAAAAATTTACTTTTTTCGCTTTATTTTATCTAACTATTTTAATCCAAATAAATTAGAAGTACCTTGTTTGGTTTCTCGGCGCAAGGCCTCCGCATCAAATATTATTATTTAATACATTTTTATCGCTTTAACTAACAGAATTATTTTAATCTGAATAAACTAGATTACACTGATTAACATAAAAACTTTAAATTATATAACAGTTATATTGATCAACTGTAAGTTATTGCAAAATTATTCAAACTGTTAATATTTGAAAATTCGGTTACAATTTCTAAAACAAATCTTTTTTGAACAAATTATATATGAATAGAAAATGAATTTAATAGCCTTTTCTTACCCAATAAGTTTAACTATGTTTTTGAAACTAACAATATTGTATTAAACTTATTTGAAGTAAGGCTTTCTATTTTTTTCCCCTAATGAACATGTTAAGTGATTTAAAAGTTAAAAAAAAAACTGTTATCTACAAATGCTTAAGATGGTTGTGTTTACACACAAGACAAACTAAAAGTTTTACTAAAGTGAAATTAATGCAACTTATTTAATCTGAATAAATTAAAACAAAGTTTAACAGATAGTTCCTTTTCTGATGTGCAGTGTTGCAGGATTGAACGTTTTTCAGTCGAATACACTTTTTTTGCGTTTAATGAAATGAATCATCTGATTTGATATGTTTTGTACAAATTAGCTCGATTTCTTTAATATAAAAATACCTCAAATAATTGAATAATTACTTTGATCATTGGTTTGTTGAAAAATTATTTATACGTCTGATTTTGAATATCGAGTTAGAACTTCTACAACAATTTTTTTCTAACGAATTTTATATGAAAAGGAAATAAATTTAAGTCGTTTTCTTACTTGTTGAGTCTGACTATAGTTTTTGAATCGAACAATTATGTACTCAATATTTTGCTAAAATTTCTATCTATATTTTTCTAAACGAACAAAAACATTGATTTAAACTTTGTATAAAAATGGTAAATATTAGTTATTTTTCTTAAACTCACATACGCATATATTGTACTGTAAAGAAATAATTATTTTTAAAACTGTTTCTAACACACAATTGAACTTTTCCCATTTAATCAACTGTTTTTAACAATTATTTTAACTTTACTTTCTTTTGTGAACGTATTTACTTTATATTTAAACATTTAAAAAAAAACTCTGAAATGTATCACGTATTTTCTATAAGATTTTTTAAAAAAACTTCCTTATATATATTTTTTAATATTTGAATATTTTACTGTATTAATGTATTAAAATTCAAATAGAATCCATATTTATAATTTAATTGTTATTATTTTTTTAGTTTTACACAATAATTAGTTTATTAATGATAGAAAATAATATTATTTTTTTTTTTATTTTTCTAACATTACGAAAAAAATACTCTAACAATTATGTAAAATATGTTCTCTAACATTTAAGCATAAAGGAATATTTTTTCGTAATTATATTTTAATTATGTCATTGATAACAATGTAGGAATAATTAATATTAAGTTAAATTGAAAGCACTCGTGATGCTGAAAAGTTAATATCTTTCTCTACTGGTAAAATACGATAATACATTTTTCAAGGATAAGACTTTCATTTTCTTACATGGCAATAGAATAATTTCGAAAATATATATGAGAATACTTATATAGTCCAAAGTGTAAAGCAAGTAATTATGTACTGCTACAGATCGAAAACTTTAAATAAATATGTTTTTGCTTTACTTAACATTTTGTAAGTTTTATTATATTAACATTAGACTTTATAAATAATTTATACGGGTCATCTTAAGGTTATAAAGTGTAGAAAATAATTGTTAAAACATATAATATTTTTTATAAAAAGAAAGAAATTTTAAAAAAAATAATATTTTTAATTGTATAGAAAATTTTACACAAATCATAACAAATTTTTAAAGTTTGAAAATAAATTTTAAAACAGAAAATATTTTTCTTAATGTTAGAAAAATAAAAACTCTTAAACGTAACAATTTTAATATTAGGAAATAAAATTTAAATATTAATAATAAATATCATTAGGAAATAAAATTAATTAAACATAGCCATGGGATATTCCGTATTCAAATGCTTTTTCGATTTCCTTTTCCATATGCTCGGATTTTGTATCCATATTGTTGGATCTTGCAAGGACATACGGCGATTCTATTTTTAATTGAATATTGCGATGCTTAAAATATTGATTTTCTTATATTGTTTCACGTTTCGTACAATTACAGCCAGAACATTTTAAGACGCGATGAGTAAATTGATAGTATCATTCGTAAAATACTCATATAATTTTCAAATCAATCGAATTTCTGCAAGTGTTCTCGGGTCATCCAAAAGTTTACCCGTGATAAGAAATGTTAGCTCAATATGTCTCAACGTATTCTCAGACTCCGATGAAAAGTAGCATATCGCGTCAAAATAGTAAGTAATAAATTCAATAGTACTCACATAAATAAATTATTCAATATTTAAAACTAAAAAAATGCAAATAGTTAAAAAGGAATCAGTATGAATCATTATACATAAAACAAAAATATTCAGATATTAAGGAAATGTAAGACAATGACAAAAAATAAAAACCTTATGGGAAATAGTACATTCCATGTATTTTTTTAAATTTGAAATATAAAATAATAATGCTCACGGAAGAAGGTAAAGTTAAAACCGAATTCCAAAACATTGTATTAAAAGTAGATGCAAAAAAAATCTTAATTACTTTACACTACTGGATATGTGTATGAGAACCTTAAAAATAGCTAATAATTACCATTAATACACAAAGTTAAAATAAATGTTTCTGCTCATTAAGAAAAATGTGTGTATATATATATAGAAAGAAAGAAATTTTAGAAATATATGGAATTAAAGTTTATTAGTATAGAAATATACAGCCAGACTCAACGAGTAATAAAATGACTTAAATTCAATTCCTATCTATACAAAATGTGATAGAAAAAAGCTGTTGTAGAAATTCTTACTCGATATTTAAAATCAGACAAATTATAAGTACTTCTTTAAAAATTTACGCTTGATCAACGTAATTATTCCATAATTTGAGGTATTTTTATACTAAACAAATCGAACTCATTTATTGAGAACATACTAATTCAGTTAATTCATTTAATTACACGAAAAAAAAGTATATTCAAATGAATAATTCCCAATACTGCAACTTTGAGTTTAAGGAAAATTACTAAAAATTGTTTCAATTTATCCAGATTAAATAAGTTGCAATAATTTAACTTTAGAAAAAACTTTTAATTTATTTTGTGCATAATCACAACTATCTAATGCACATGTAGATAACAATCCAGTAAAATAAAATACGTGGCAATACTTAAGGCGAAATTCCTTGAGGAAATAATACACTAAGTAATATAGAAATAGTATATTAATTAGAGTTTCCTAAAATGACAAAATACAGAATAATAATATTTACGTAAAAAGGTAAATTTCACAAAAAAAAATAAATAAAACTTTTGCGGTAAAAGCAGATTACTATCATTTCCTTACAATGAAATAATTATCATTTCTGTACTATTTGATTTGCAGCTTTTAAATAACTAGACTGACACTGTACAACATTTCTTATTTGATTTCATACATATTTACTTATTATCGCCTTCAATACACAACCCTCCTTTATTCTAACGATGCTCTTTAAGAATCTTTCATTGCCCGAAACAGTGCTGGAAGTCTTCTTCGGTCAGCTCTTTCAGGGTGCATTCTTTTTCACAGCTGCAACTGACTCAAATCTTGTTTCTTTGAACACAGATTTCACCTTCAGAAGCAGATAGAAGTCGCATGGCGTAAAATCCGTCGAATTAGGTGGATAGTCAAACACTGGAATACTGTACTTGGCTAGAAACATCTTGAGAGACAATGAGAAATGACTTGTCCTTCCACAATTCGATTCGTTTTTTCCCTTATTTTTTCACGGAGTTCAGCAAGAACTTAAAAATAGTAACGTTGATCAATAGTTTGACCTTCAGAAACCCGATCAAGATACACAATCCCATAATTATTGGGAAAAAAGCAATCATAATTGCTTTGAATGTTGATTTGCTCAATCGAGATTTTTGTTGTTGGTGAAGATGCGTTTTTCCAGTGCATGGATTGGAGCTTTGTTTCGGGATCATAAGTAAACAACCATGATTCGTCACACGTTATTATTTTTTCAAATAAGTGTGGGTCATTTCTAATAGCATTCCAAGTGTCACTACACTACAAACATTTTTTAGAGCTTCTTGCTGTTCAAACGTAAGAATTTTAGGCATCAATTTGGTACAAAATTTTTGTATGCTAAAACTGTTATGTAAAATTAGCGGTACGGATTCTTTGCTAATTCCTACAGTCTCAGCAATCACCCGAATACTTAATAGACGGTCAGATCCAACTAAAGTACCAATTTTTCAATTTGTCATTCGTTTTTTACGTGGTATGGCAACTCGGATGTGAATCCTCTTCTACGACTTATCAGCCATTTTAAAAACGCTTAAGCCCTTTTCGAATACGTGCACGCGTTAAACATTCATTGGCATACACTTCTGTCAATAAATTATAAGTGTCAGTAGGGTTTCTCCGAATTTCGTGCGTAATTTCACAACAATTCATTGCTCTATCGTTAAAATTATCGTTTTTCTGGCGAAGCGAAAAATAACTCTAATACGAACGAAGACTACGGCTATACGGATTTGCTTACAAAAACAAGATGCATTGTATTCGAAAGAGGAATGTTTCATGCCAAACAGTTGTCGGTCTCCAACATTTTGTGCAAACGTAATTCGTCTGCATAAAAGTCAGTCTCGTTATTTTATGGCCACATCTCGTACATCCTATGCGCATGAGATATCCGAAGATATAGCTAATATTTATCATTTTATCCAATGTTGTCATTTAATCTGTACATTAGGGAAAATATATAAGGTTTTGCTTCAAATAAGTTTAGTATAATATTGTTAGATTCAAAAACATAGTCAAACTTATTGGGTAAGAAATCCTGTTAAATTCATTTCCTATTCATATATGATTTGTTAAGAAAAGATCTGTTGTAGAAATTATAATTAAACATTGAAATGTTAACATTTTGAATAATTTTGCAATACACTTAACGTTAACCAATGCAATGGTTATATAATTCAAAGCTTTTTTTTAAATTAATTAATGTTATTTAATTTATTCAGAATGAACTAGATCTATTAGTTAAAACAAAATAATGTATTGAATGTTAATATTCGATATACCTAGATAGACGAGAAGCGGTCATTTTGAACGCTTTCATTCAACAAATGAAAATTGCATTTTTGCAAGTTCCACAATACCTTCAACTACTACATTTTTTATTCATATCACATTGGTTACGCACTCTGATCATGCTTCACTGTATTATACTTTATCCCTTTTCAAGATATTTCAATGCATACAATCAAATATTCATAAACTGCAGTAATAAATGCAAAATAATGCACATTACACAATGAAATATTATTAATATTTGAATTATTCAAAATATTTTAAATGTATATCGCATATAATGATTGATTTGTACATTTTATAGTCAGAAAAAATATTCATCGATTTGGCATTGCTTACATTTTCTGACTGAGGTAACGGATGCATCATTTGTGTCTAGGGCAAAATCAGGATGCTTAAATTTCTTGGAGGAAACATAATTATTCCGTAGCTCATCACCTAAGTTCAAAATGTAATCACGTTGCTTGATGTTTATGCTGGTAGTTTCCTTATAAATGATCCAGGCATTGATAGCAGCTAAATCATGAATATTGAAAACTTTGACCATCGTAGGGAATCGGATTTAATCATTCCTTTACCATACATTTTATACGAAAAATAGCTAATATTTACCATTATTGTACAAAGTTTAAATTAATTTTTGTATACATCAATAAAAATATGGATGGAAATTTTGGAAAAATGTTGCATATAAGCTTTTTAGTTTCAAAGAAGGTAGTCAAATTCAATGAGTAAGAAATATGACTTAATTTTTTTTTCCTATTTATGTAAAATTTATTTAGAAATTCTAACTTGATATTCAAATTCAGCCATATTATAAGTATTTTTTTTCTATAAACTATCTGTTTATCAATGTTATTATTCTATAATTTAAGGTGTTCTAAATTAAACAAAACAAACCAATTTATTTAGAATATATTAATTCAATTAATGCATTTAATTAAACTAAATAATTTTTTCGCTATTAAATTTGCTATGACCTAACTTGCTTTTACAATGTTATTATTTTTAGTAGCTGTCTTTTTTAAAAAAAATTGTTCAGACGATAGCCCTTTTTTTTAGTTCCGGGATTTTATCTTTACGTCAAATGCCGAAATATATTTCGTATTCTGTAGCGTGCTTTTGATTATACTGTCGTTTCAAATTGTTGTCTTTAAAAACTGACACAAAGTCCCTATACATATTAAGCAATGTGCTTTATAATTTTCCTCAATAAAAAAAAGCCTTTTTCCTTCCAGTTTTCACTAAAACCTTTTTTTATATCATCAATTTTTTTTTTTTATTCTGCTTGTTTTTTTTTTAATGACAAAGAGGTCATCTAAAAAAACTTATATATTTTAATTTTATCAGCAAATATCCATAATGAATATGAATTATTCATACCTTTTTAAAGAATTTGATACAAGAATTAGGAAATTAAAATACAATACAATATACTGCATACAAATATTGTAATTCTTCAAAATATTCGCCGATGAGTGGATACACACATTATTCGAAATGTAAATTCTCGTGGTATACTTTAATGTTTTTATTTAAATTTTTATTTCTAAATAAATGACAACGAATCGATTATACATGGAAAATATTGCAAACATTTAATAAAAAATGTGTAAATTTAAATATTTTCATAATTTGCGTTTGTGCACATTTTAAAGGCTTTTGAGCCGCACTTTAGACAAGCAAGGTGTAGACTGACACAGTGACTTACTGAATTCTTATTGAAAGAAAATCTGCCTATTTGTGACCATTCCATTTGTCTTCAGATTGAGAGCCACTTCTTGATTGAGTAGCCGCTTAGTTAAAAAGAATTGATTGAGTTGCCACTTTTCTTCTAAGTTCTTCTTTACTTTTCTTCTTATTTGATTTGATCGAGGAAAATGGCAAGCTAAATAATTTTAATTTTTTTATATATTAGGTTATTTACGTCATTTCACACAACTGTATGAAGAAATGCTCTTTATTCTGCTCATTATTTATTGTCAGAATTTTAAATTTCTATTTGATAAAAATCTTTGATTTGTTTCGTTTAGTATAATATATTCCAAGAGGACTCAGTACTATTGGAGCTTCTAATTATGTATTAAAACAGAGAGTTTCCTAGACTTAATAACTAGTATATATATTGAACTAAAAATGCAATTTATGATAGACATTCAGAAGGGGGGAGATGGATTTCTAAAGATAAAAGAAAGAAGGAAACTTCTGCACTAAAAACAAATGCTACCATCCGATGATTGGCATTTATGGATTACGCAACTAAGAAGAAGGATGAACTGCTTGGCATATTTTATCAGAAAACGTGCTCTCTCGCTGTAGTCTCTAGACACGTAATTTGAATTGGTACCCTGCTAAATAAACAGTCCAGATGCTCCTTTGCCATCTGAAGGTCTTTGTAATCTCTCCTCGTCTTACTGTGCTCTTTCCAGTCGTGAACAGCTTTCCTAGGCCATGCAGGGCACACTACGAGTTTAGTTTAGTTTTTATTAACGTCGCACTAGAAGCAACACAAGGGCTATTGGCGACGGACCTTGTAATTTTGAACCACGGTCAAGTGACGAGGATGACACCTGAACTGGCACCCCCCCTCTCCAAACATCCACACCACGCCAAAGGGAGGACTTTGGGCCCCGAACAGATTTAACGTGCATCAGCCCCGGCTACACGGCGGGTCTTTGGCGGCCAAGGATCGAACCCGCGACTGAACGAAAGCCGTCGGTCGCTATTCCACGACCTTGACCACTAGGCTACCGCGGCCCATGTGCACACTACGAGAGATGAATTCTTCCAGACTTGTTTCTGTCACGTCGGGAATGGAGAAGAGTCACCATCCAAGCCATATCTGTATTGATAATTTTATTTTCGGTTCTCATATCAGATTTCTATGTCATCGTTTGGATACTAATGACTCGTCCGATTTTTAAAAGGGATAAGAAGCATTGTCGAGATAAAGAGTTCGTATTTTTCATAACATTTTACTATACAAATTTATTACAAAGTACTAGAAAACACCTTCAAATATAATTGCTTAAGAATTGTACAATATTGACTTAGATTTATGGTGAGAATGTGAATGCAAGTAATTTTCTCTGCGGTCATTTTCCTACATTCACAGACACTTCATTCAAATTATGTCAGTTTGGATTGGTCAGAACGTGCTCATTTAAATAGACGAAGGAAAATAACTATAATTGCTTTATAAATATCAAAATGTGTATTGAATAATGCATTATCATATTTGTAATATATATCTCAGGTTATCAATATAATCAAGAAATATTTGACTTGAGAATGTTGGAGTCTTAAAGAAAAGAAAGGTAATAATATGGAGCCCGAAAAATTCTAAAAAATCCTTGAGATAGAGATGATGCAGTAAGCAAAGTTTATACAGATAGAAAAATTGAAATTAGTGAGGAAAGAACTAAATATTTTTTATATTAACATCATTAATAAAAAAGGATATTCTTCTATTAAAATTCGAATTTAAATATGTATTCGAATTTGGTATGACTGTATTAATACTCAAGAATGTTTTAATACAGCCACACCAAAAGATGTTGACTATGTAGGCGTTTGTTTGTTTCTTAAAATTTCGCGGATGATTATCTTTTTATGAAAAATGAAGACGGAAAACAATTTATTTTTAATTTAATGTTTTTGAAAGGGATTTTAACTTATATTACTTTTTAAACATTGTGTGATCGTAGGATCTTTTCTGGTGTCATAAAAGCACGAACATTCACTATTTTAATCATTTTTTTATTATTGAATGACACTTTACATATATTTAGCACAGAAAGAAAACAGGAAGCACTAGCACTGAAAGACAACGTAAAGTGGACTTCAAAGTCCTTCTACCACCTAATCTACCTAACGCTAATCAGTGCGTCTTAAGCTTTCGGGTTTCGTCTTCAATATCCTCAAGCTCTAACGAGCTCTATATAACTAGAGGGGACCATTACCTCACTCCTCCTCTTTCAAGAGGGCGTCACAATAAATAAATAAATAAATTTTACAAATACTAAGAAATTTATAGAATCTGTATCTTAAAAAATATAAGAAAAAATATTAATGATTCAGAAATTCAATCATGAACTAGAATATAGGATGTTAAGAACTATTTAGTCTTTTATTTTTAAACAATGTTAAAAAAAAAGAGCAATATAGTTTAGGTATCTGTCCAATGAGTTGTTGCAGTGCATCAGCTTCAAGTGAGTCTTACCATGATGATAACTGACACTGAGAGTTTCTATTTACTTACATGCTCGTAACGATGCCAGTACACAATTCTCGACATGAATTTGTGATTGTGGGTTCTTTTCTGGTGTCACGAAATCACGAGCATTCACTTTTTTATTCCCTTTTTTTTATTATCGGACAACACTTTACATACATTTAACACTTCAAAATCCTTATACGACCTTAACCCATTCAATCCCAGCGTATCATATTTGATACGCTCCGTGAGTGTCTTCTACGGCCCAACGTATCAATAGAGATACGCTCGATAAGAATCTTTTATTTGATCTTTTTAATGTTACTATATGGCGTTACAATACCGCGAAATCTATTAGGTAGATTATTTGGAGTGTTCACCTTGGTGATACGGAGTTAGATTTCACTTCTGGCTATCAGGAGGGGGAAGGAGTATTTATTAAAAGTAAGTGTTGCGCTGCGGCTCCTTAAATGTAATGACGTGATTTTAAGGGTGCACTTGCTTTCGTTTTTTTTTTTTTTTTTCCTTTCTTGCTTTCTTCTTAGAAGTTCCAATGAGAATTTATGGATGTTTATGGGGGTTAGGGTTTTTAGTAGCAGATGCTCTCAGCTGTTCTTTTCATTCGATCGGTTTTTATTTGTAGCGACAATCATGTCGAAAAGAAAGTTTATATCTGATAGTGAGATTTGCGAATTAATGAATGAATCTGATAGTAATGTTATCAAAAATAATTCAAATCTGTACATAGCCATTAAATGAAAAAAAGGACGAAGAAGATGTGCCTTTGCTAAAAATTTTGCGTAAAGCGTAAAAAATTGACAAAATATGTACGTAAGACATGTGACGTTGGATTATGCATTGAAGAATTTTTTCTTATAAAAATACCAAAACATTCATACCAAACATGATTCATTTTTTATATCTTAATATTCCATGTAATGGTATATTATTACACCACGAAATTTATGTAACAAATGTCGGTATATTTTGTATTTTATTAAATGATATGATTTTTTATGTAATTTTATGTATTAAACATACAATTTTCAAATAAATCTTTTTTTTTTCTTCTTTCGTATATATTAAATTTAATGCATTTTAAATAATATAAGTAAAAACCAAAATATTCTAACGAATAGCCGATTTTAGAGGAATATTTTTCGCGAATTAGGATTAGTATCTAAAATCGTCTGGGCACAGCGTGACACTCCGCGGTAAGAAGCAGCGGGCCAGAGAAGCACTTTTTTCTCCCTCCGGTATCGAAAGGGTTAACGTTCCTCGGTGTGTCTTATGCCTATGGAATTTGGACTTCATCAGCCTCAGTCCCTGACGAGCTCTATACAACTAGAAGGCGTTAGGGCCTCATACATTGGATTGCCAATAAATTTATAAAAAGTACTATTTTCAATGAAAAAACTGAAAACCACATAGCCAAATCTATTATACAGGAAGCTTGTAATCCACACTTAAGTTAAATTTAATACTAATGAATTAATTTTATAAATAGCAAATAAAGATTGTTATATATTTAGTATGTGATGTGAAGTAATTTAATTTCTTATAATAGTTTGAGAATAGTAATACATTTTGTAAAATTAGAATTTATTCAATGAGAATATTCTAAAATGTTCGCGCCTCAATTTGGAAGAAGTTCCAAGAAATGTTGCAATTTACTTCAAGGTTAATTAAACGTTTTATAATAAAAAGGTTTCATCGTCAATCACGATTTTTCTCTTTGACTTCCGAAAATCTAGCATTCCGAACGCGATATTAATAAATTTAAGTCTATTCAAAACAAACGAAGTTCTTGTTTTAAAATTCAACTTTTTTTGGTACAAATATTGCAGAAAATAACAGAAATTCTTCTTAATAGGTGAAAGAAGAGGTTGGAAATAGCATTTGCTTGCAATGAAGAAAAATCCAGAGAAAAAAATCGTAGTATGTCTCAAAAGTAGTTCTTTCTCAGAAACAGTTGGTGAGTTTTTGGGAGGAGATTAAAATTTTTTATCCTTTCTCTTTTAAATTCACAAATTTTTTAATTGATAATATTAATAATAACATTTAATGTTATTCAGAATACAATTATGAAACATTGATTTTTTTTTTTTACTTTTCTAACATTTTTCAAGTGAAAAGTTTAATTATAGGTTGATAAACAATATTTTTAGCAGTTAAACTCACAACATTTTTTATTGAATGCATACAAATTAAAAGCTTTCAAGAAGTGTTAAAGTTTCTCTTAAAAATTCTTGATTTCAGTACATAATTGAAATAGTTTTAAAGAGAAAACGCGTATAAGAGATATTGCTAATACAATATACATTAATATATTTCTCAACTTAAAAAAATTAGGTAATTTGTCAGCGCACAATATGTCTTCACTGAAAACCCAAAATTGATAGACATTGGCTCCGATTTACTTCTTGAAACTACTACTGCGAAGTGACAATTAGAACCTTCGATAGCACGCGAGAAGGAAATAGACTCCCTCAAAAATATACAAGCCCATACAGAGATAAGAGAGATGAAGGAAGAACAAGAAGGAATATTTAGAGAATATACGATTCATCAGAATAATAGATTAGAATTGAAATCAACAAATGGAAAATGTGAGATCAAAAGAGAATCTTCCGAGAGTACTCTGGAAAACGTGGCTCAACAAATATATTTGCGCCCTTCAGACAAAGGTAGTAGAATTTACAGGAATGTTCCAATTGGAGAGATGGTTCTCGAATATCAAACTAAGCAAACCTTAATTTTCAAAAGAAAGAACCCCAAATACCTAGCGCGCAGTGAAAGGGGTGATCCGAACTGCTCGGCGTCTCTCCCCGTTGGAGGAGAAAATAACTCAACATATATGAGAAACAGGGAGAACCCAAAGGAACTCGATTACTCGGATGAGGAGAGTTCAACTT
>BMAW01075796.1:330510-342085 GCA_019974015.1 Nephila pilipes
TTAAATTCTAAAAAGAAAAATCCGAAAAACAGGGAGAACCCAAACTTGGTTGGTAACTTGGTTGAAGAAATGGAACCTAATTCCCGCATGTCTATTATGAATAATTGGGTACCGCTTTCTAATGTCCTGCCTCAGACGACCGTCACCTCTAGACTGATGATCCGTTTGGTAAGAATTTTCCGCGTCATCAGAGATAAAGTGTCAAAACTCTTTAACCGGGAAATGTAATTTACACTTGTACACAAAGATCAATAGCTGGTATGAAAATTACAATGTTTCTATGTATGAGGAACATTTTTAATTATTTAAAAATTATATGAAAAATTCAATTAAGAATTAGTTAAATATCATAAATCAAGTAAATTGTAAAAACTGACAAGAAGAATTCCACCCAATCGATTGAAATTTCTATGAAATAAAAGTTATATATTTTTAATTTTAAGTAAATGTGACAACTTTAAAAGTTTATAATCAACGAGGTGTGCTCCCTAATTGTTCTGACTTCAAATTGAAAGGTTTGAAATTTAAAACTAGAAATATTAAACATACCCATGCTAACAAAAATGATAATTTATTTTAAAACATTTAAAAGCATTATTTGAAGTACAGACAGAAGAGAGAACCTCAAAACTATAAAATGATTCTTCACATTCTCTTCGATTCCTTTTCTTTCAGTGCTACCTCAAATAGCAGTAGTATAAGGATTAGTTCACTTCAACTTCATTTAATTTACACTGGTTGCTTTGCCAGAATAGCCAGCTCGTTCTCATAGTGGCAGAACAGCAGTAGGCTGGAGGTGATCAACAGTCGCATTACTTAAATCGTTCAACTTAAAAAGTATTTATTATTATATCCATGTAATTATTCCACATGAATTGGACTCTTAAGAATAAGAAAAATCTAATTGATATTCATTTTTCTTTCTAAAATCATAAGGAATTATTTTGATACTTCTGAAAGAACACTTGTGATTCTCCATAATTTGTGTTTTGAGAACGAATGCAAAACTAACCACGATCTTGCAAACAATCCAAAGTCTTAAATCAAAGACAGAAAATTATTATAGAAATATTTTACTTCGCTTTATTCTGAAATGCAGGCATTTATGTAAGAGATTGATCCTACGAAAAATATCTAAAGTCCTAAGTATAAATACAGCTATTTATTTGCCTAAATGTTTTGGCCGTAGTAATCTAGAGATCATGGTCGTGGATGGCAAGGCTTTCATCGAGTCGTGGGCTCGACACTGAAACTACTAAAAATGTAGAGTACAAATATTCTGTTAGTTCTTTTGAATTGTGACTGTATATATATATGTATACATGTGTCCTGCCTAAAGCATGCAGCCTTTAGTAGGGGATGTGATTTCCCTTGACTTATATGTAGATTTCATATCGTCTGGCCATGATGAGAATGAGGTTTTCAAAGAGTTGTTGTTGCATTGCAGCCTATTCATCTTATACTGCCAATCAGAGACTTGAATCGTTACTGCTGGAAAGTTACGTGCTGCCATGCATCTTCCTACTAAGTCCCATACATTCTAGGTGGGATATACGTTCGAAGACCTTGCCGGCCAATTCATACGTTCGATATCTTCACTGACCAAAAGATCTTTTACAGTTACTGCGAGCTGAACTGGAGCATTGTCGTTCATGAAAAAGGACTGCGAACCCATAGGTTCTCTAAATAGATGCACATGCCGAAAGATAATCTCGTTACAATAGCGGGTGTCGCTGACTGAACCTCCTTCAAAGATGTGAAGGTCTGTACGACAACCAAGTATGATGCCTCACAAAAGAGAACACAGCGACCTCCGAACTGGTCTCTTTTGATAATGTTTCGGTGGTTATTTCAGATTCCCCACTCTTGAAATTTGTGTACTTCCAAAATCGCTACTCAGGTTAAACCTGCTCTCATCCTTAAAGAGTACTTAACTCCTTTGATTATCTGTCCAATTCTGGTATTCTCACCACCATAGAAAACGCTTTCTCCGATGAGTAGGCGTTAAAGATATAACCCGTAAAAGGTTGTTGCGCAAACAGACCATCACTGTGGAACATCCTGGCCTTGGTAAAACCTGATATCGTTCGTCCAATCTCCTGTGCCGAGAGTCTAGTGATTTCTCCCGTTGTCAACCACTTGTTTCTTCTGATCTGAATGGAATTATAATTAATTATTGTCAGCTGGTGTGGCTGCTCGTGTACTACTACAACTGAAGCCTAAGATAACGGTTTATGTTGTGTGAAATTCTCTCCAAAATCGTGAAACGTTGGTGTAAGTAATCCCGAAATCTGCAGTTACACTTCGACCTTGATCTTTCCAATGCTTCGACCTCGGGTAAATTCATCCAGGCAAATTCCAACTTTGTTTTTCTTCTGGTAAGTGTTACAGGGTTTTTATTTTCTCACATTTCGTGTCGTCTATGTGTTCCATGGAGCATAAAGTTTGTTAAAAAGCCACTTGTCATCACTCTGTAGACATCGACTAACAATGCTGCGTACAAATTTCAGCTTCCATCGTCAATGAGCAGTTATCAGGGTAGGTGAATTAGCCTCACAACTGCTGAAGAGCCTCCATACTCAGTAACATTCGGATAATTGACGTTGAAGGTATATTTTTCGTTGCCTCTGGGTGCATCCGGGTTGAGGGTTGCACGTGTTGTCGACTTATCGCTTCTCCGTAGCCGTCGTTCACCTCTGTTACCTAAGATATGTAGTAACTACACCCACTCAAATAGTTCATAAAATTAGCCGTTCCAGAAGCGCTGCTACCTCCAGTATGGAAGTTAACGAACATTTTCTTTTCGATGCTGAATAAATTGCTGCGTATCGACATTATTTTAGGATTTGTAATGCTTTCCACTTATCTCTGACATCCTATATATATATATATATATATATATATATATATATATATATATTTATACTCCACTGTTGCCATCGGTGTTTGGTTATTTTTGTCGACGTCAATAGTATTTAGTGGTCACATTTGTGCGATTACTTATTAATTTAGGCAACATATTTTATTAATGTATTATAATATGGAAAAGAATTCCTGAGATATTTAAGAAAACTTCTGAATAAGTTTATTTGAGCCATGCTCAATTATATCGCTCTTATTTTCTCTATCTACCATTAACTCATTCTATTTACTATTTTACATTTCATGTCTAATTAATCTTATTTTTTTAAATAAATATTTTCCTGAAAGATTTTCAAAACATTTCCCTGTAGAAAATATTCAGAATATAACGATTCTATAAAGAGATTTGTATAATAAGTAAACTTTAAGATTACTTTTCCATGCAGAAATTATTTAGGATGTAATGATTCTACAATAATATTTGATACAATAAGTATACGTTAAAGAAATAATTAGAAAGAATGTTAAGTAAACATTAAAAAAAATGTTTTATTGTAATTAACACGAAAAATAAAAACACACACATGCAAGTTTATTTTTTGTAACCAGATAAATAAAAACAACATATTAAAAATAAATTAATTTCCAAAGTTGCTTTTTCTGTAATACACAAATCATATAATTACATACTTGCGTATTATAAGTATTAAAAAATATCCATTTAAAAAAAAAAAAGAAATACCGCAATTATTTAACTTGTACGAAATAGCGTAAATATTAATGGTGCATTTAAACTTCTTAAGTGATATTAGAAGAAAGGATGAATAGATTTCTTGAAAGCTTTTACTGTATGAAAAGTTTCAGATTAGTCCTAAAAAGCATTTTTTGCAAAATTTTTAAAAAAATGCATTCTTAATGTTATTGACAAAAAATGTAAAATGTTATAATTTTGTTCAAATACTTAAAGTGTCATTTAATCTTTTTTCCAAATTACAATTTTTAATATTCAGTTCATTTTTATGGAATTTTTAAAGAAGTATTTATATGAACAAATCAGTACTATATATATATATATATATATATATATATATATATATATATATATATTATAAAGATGCATAGCTTTCCGTAAAATAAAACTTATTGTATTGTTATATTTATAAATATAACTTTACTCATTTTAGTTTCATTGAAGGAGTTTAAGTTTGTAAAATATATAATACAAGCCTAAAATATTAAAAAGAAAATTCTATGCAATGTTTCATTCTTGTAACACTTATTCAAAATTACATTAAATTTATATCTTCACTATTTTAATTCACTAATATTGTTTTTTCGGTTTTCTAAATAATTCAGAATCTATGACAGATTCTTAAACTATTTTAAGGTTATATAATTGCAACCATTTTTTATATAAGACATCCACAGATCCCAAATACTCACCAATTATTATCTAATATGGAATTTACGCTGGCTCCTTTTAGGTATGTATAAATTATTCATAGTTTTCTTTGATAACTTATTAAATTTTATTTTAGAGTTTATTATAAATTATTTACTATCTATGTTGCCATAATTTTATTTACAATTGTAACATGATTTAGGAATAATGAATGAGAAAAAAAAAACTGTTGATATAGTAATGAAATATGTTTATTCATTGTATTTTTCGGTAAAAGAAAATACATAAATCGTTCTCTCTATAACAATTGACAAAAATATGTGATTACTTGGCTAAAAATGAGTTTCAATAAAAGGTATATTTTCCTAAGGAAATACACTTATGAAATCGTAAATGTCAAGCATAGACTAACATATTCTCTCCCAATCCTGTAGAAGAGAGTTTAATATCTGGCTGAATTGTTCGAAGGAGGTATTAATGATCAGAAAATCTGATTTTCTTTGGAATGTTTAAAAAATGTTCGATTTTTCTTAAATCTGAGGATTATGTAGCCTATGCATTCGAATGATTCTTTGGTCGAAAAAGAATTAAGCATCAAACCTAGTACGATGATGTTTGGTGACATCAAAACCTAATCAATTTCTTCACTCTCTATTTCTCACATTACCGTAAATTAAGATTTATTTTAAATTCTCCCTTGATTATAAATAACCTAGAACCAGATTGCATAGTAAGGATCGTACTCATCTGCGAATAGAATGTGTCAATCCTTTCAATTTTCTGAAATAAGACGGAGGGTGTAGCCTATTGATCAAGACCGGCATTGTTTCCATCCAGTCGAAGGCCAGAGTCCTGATTCTCGCAGGGTATATCTGATCCGAATAGCGGATGCACCTGAAATCGTTCGGAGTTCAAAGTCTTTAGGATGGCATGATGGGGAATTTAAAAGAGAGTGTTGCCAGCTCTATGTCATCTTCATTATTCGACTGAGCTTTGAAATTATGAGTTTCGTTGCTAATACCCTTTCTGTTCTAATTATAAAACATTGGACTTATTATTTAGAAAAAAATATTTAAAATTATATTTGTTTTTATAGCTGCATATTCGGAGAGACTCTCAAATTTAGTTTTTGGAACTCACATTTTAAAATTATCTGATCTAATACTTAAAAGTAAGTTAAAATAGACTGCGACTGAGCGTTCATATTTTATTCTAGTGTGGGAAAATCGAGCAATGCAAATTTATTATTTACGCTTTATTAGAACTTGGTAGGTTGAATTATGTACCAATTAAACATAAGAAAAATACCTCAGTAGAAGAGTTAGAAAATTAGGCCTGTTAAAACAAAATCATATCGGAAGAAGCCAAAAATGAATAACCGAAATTAAATTGAAAAGTTTAAGAAATATTTATATTTTATATAAAAAAAAGAGAAAAACGTCGTTTAAATATGAGGGGGGGGTATTGTTGAGGTGCATAATGATACTAATTTTACGTGGTTCGCAGAAAATGCTTTTTTTTTCCTTATAATTCTCTAAAAATTCATTTTAGAGACTACAAATTTCAGGGATACCTAAAACTTCTTCAAATGTGAATGATTTTGTAAGTTTATGCAAGTAAACCTACCAAGAAAATGAACTTAATAATGATCACACAAGCATAAAACAAATTTGTGTACCTTTTTTCATTGATGAATTTTATGTAGCATCATTGCCAAGAAACTATAACTTGACAGAACTATATCAAAGAGCATTTATCGATAATTTAGCAAAAGACTTTTGAACAGGAAGATATTCGTTTATAAAAGTTTATACATTTAAATTAAATGCTTTAGAACACAATATATGTGCACAATACTTTACTCTTTTGAGAAAAAAAAGAAAATTTTCTCTGTTTATAATATCAAAATCCCTTCGCAGTGCTATCTATTAAGAAAAATTAGAACTATTGAATTATATTAACAAAAGTTCGAGATTTCTAACACACTCTCTTATTTAGGCAGTTTCTAAAATGTATCAAGTTTTTCTTTTAAGTTTTAAAATTGTGATGTGTAATATTTTTATCTTGACAAAATTTTCTCTGGAATGTCCATTTACAACCTATAGGTTCATTTCCCTTTTGGTAACTCTACGAGATCCTATGCAAGATTTCATTTCTTTTTCAGCCGCTTGTAACTATTTTTTCCTGTTACAGCGGCTAAGAAGCTTTTTATACATTTCAGGATCATTTTTCTTTTCATTGGCCAATCTTTCAAAAGCTTTCTTTTATTTTTTTGGCTGGATCTCCTGAGTGATATTAGAAATTCATTATTTGAGATATATTTCCTTGTTCATTATTTAATTTTCTTTGATGTTAATTATTGCTATTGATGGTTACATTACTTTCTATTTTATCATCTTCGATGAATCTTGTTGTTCTGCTCATACTTACCTATTTAATTGTGGATATTCTATAATCCTTGCTTCTTTGGTCATAGCCAATCAGAATCCCTTCAACAGCTTTTGTATCCGATTTTCTTCTTTTGCTTTTAAGGACATAAGCGAACTCTCTTAGTGTAGAAGTTGTTGCCTAAGTTGAAAAGATAAGATTTTGGGTAGTTGATAACTTGAATAGCTTTGTCTTATTAAATTTTGTAGGCAAAGTGTTTTGAATGTTGACTGCTTCAGCTAAAATCAGATTCAGAAATCAAAATGAACGGCTTGAAATTAATTAAATAGACTTTTTTTTTTTTCTTCTTTTTTTTTTCTTTTTTTTTTAATTTTACAGTGAAACTCATTTTGGGAATTATTTTTACGTATATAATACTGATAAATAACATGTATTTTGCAAACATTTTTCATGTGCGGCATTTTGGCTTTGAAATAAATTTTTCTGATACTTTGTGATGAAATATTTTTTCCTTTTGTAACAATGACTTTAATGAATCCGCAGTATCCTTTAGAGATGAAAATTTTTGCTTTTTTTATTAGATGGTGGCTGACACTAGAGTCAATAAAAATTAAAACTTTTGATTTACTTCTTATGTACAATTTGTAAGAAAGGATATTTTTCATTTTTATTCTGGAGCACTTTCATGTTCGATACGTGAAGGCTATTTTGTTTTTATGTATTTACATGTATACAGACTTTCGTTCATAATTTTGACTTTAGTTTTTATTTTGTTTTTGTGGTCTGACTTTGAAAGTCGTTTTTCATAATTTCAAAATTTTTATTTTCCAATCGACAGCAAAACTCTTGCATGTTACCAAATTTTTTGCAGAAAGTATCAAATTTTTCATTTTTTTCCCGATTGTTCTTCTTTAAATGTAACGTATGATTTAAAAGCATGAGCTTAGTTCCGATCTTGTTCCTTTTGAAGGCTATTTTTTTTCTGTTAAATTGTTTTTATTCAATTTCGGAGATAATTCATTTTCCGGTCTAACTTCTAGAGTCGTTATTCAAGTGTCGTACGACTTACGAACTGAAACTAACAAATGAGCAGCGATGCTGTCGTCTTTGATTTCTTCCTCTACAGCTTTAAGTTTGTCAATTAGCTTATGTATTAGAGCGATGCGATAGTTCATGTTATGTTTTTAAACATTTATCGCATATAATTTTTTTAGAAGGATTAGTTTGCCAGATAGGTTACTTCTTTCATTGGTAGATTTATGCTTATTCTGTGTCGCTTTCGCCATTGTCTCATATTTAACTTGAATTATTAGAGAATCTTTTATAGAGAGATTAATTATTGCTCTCGCTTGCCTGTCTCTCTTCATAATTGTCTTGTTTAGTTTCAAGTACTGATCGTCTTCTATTAGATAAAACAAATCCTTTTTAAGTAACAGAGTTTCCACTTTGAATTTCCAAACAGAATTGTAGTCAGAATTAAATTTAACTCTTTGAAAAGCCAATTCTTTGAATGAAGACATTGTTTTTGAGACAAAAGTTTTCAAAAGCTTTAAGTTGTATCGTATTAATTATCTAAAATTTTATAGTATTCAACACACATAGTTTGTTATTCAATTCAGTCTCGTAATCTGTAGGTTTTTGCAGGTAATTTTACCAAGCGAAATCAACCAAATATTGATCTCGATAGTATCAAACAAAATTGTTTACCCTTTTAAAGTGATGGATCTTATGCAATATCAGTAGTATTGTATTCATCCAAAAACTTTTAAAAGAGGAGATATTCATTTATTATAAAGTTTGTACATTTAAAATAGATGCTTTAGAACAGAACAAATATACACATTGCTCTACTCTTCTGAGTAATAATGTAAACATTTCATTAATTATGCTGTAAAGTCCCTTCGTAGTGCCAACTATCAAGAAGAATTAGAACTGGCGGATTACACTAACATAATTTTGTAATTTTTAATAGAATTTGCTTTTTAGGGGGTGTCAAAGACCCAGACAACTGGGACTTTAGATTGGTATTCTCAGGACTTTTAGACAACATCTGCCAGTTCACAGGCATCGAGAATTAACCGTTATCGCGGATCCGAACCACTTGCAGGTGGACTCGAATGACTGGAGCTTGAAGGAGGCCTCTACTGTTCCTTTGGCGTATATGATTTGATACTATGCTCTCGTAACAAGAGGACATTCGCAGAAAGAAGAGATAGTCTTCATCCATTCTGATAATAGCGCTTTGATCTATCATCCATAACCATTGAGCTTCAATTTTAGGCGTTAGGTCTTCATGGGCGTCAGTCAATGTCATACAATTCAATGAGAAATAGAGCGAATAACACATTCTGAAAAATTAATTTAAAATCAGTCTTTTGGGCTTTAAATGTGTAGTTTGCAGTGAAAATATTAGTTTTACTCCAATAATTATTTTTTATTATTCAGGGAACTCTCTTTCATAATATATATTATCTATGTTAGTTTAACAGCGGTTATCGCAACAGTTAAAGGAAATGCTTTTATCATAACAGAGTAAAATATTGAGAAAATAAATTCTGTTTTATATGTCGCTTATTATGAATAAACTAATTGCTCTCGTAAACCAACCTTAGAATACCTATTTACATCTTAAATTAGTTAATTGGCTAAATACAATAAAATGCACCCGAAAGAGATGAATATAATGAAGATTTTGCCTTCTACCTTCGTAAAGAAGCATTAATAAATTTTTAAAGACTGAGAACCCCAAAAATAGAGAATTAAAACAAACATAAAATCAATTTAAAAATTGGATTTAAACTATAATTCTGACCAAATCTTTAGTTTTACTCCTTTCTGATGTAGTTTATCTAATTCTAATAAGCACACAATAATCCAGAGTGAGGAGAAAAGTGGAAATTCCAAATGATTAGCATTATTTCAAAATGGATGACTTACGGAAGATTAAAGTTTGATTCTCGTAGCATTATGAAATTATCTTTATTTCATTTATTTAGTCTTTTTTGTGTTAACTACAAGTATCCAGAAGTGTTAACTTCTTTTATTATTATTATATTTTTGTGTTAGCTACAAGCTCTGCAGAGTGAGAACTGAATTTATTTATCGAAAAAAAGAATTGTTTTATGAAATCGCAACTTGAGACATATACAAAGGTGTGACTCCACACAGTGGTACAAAGCAACATTAAACAGAAACGGGCAATATATATGTAATTTGTAACTCGCAACGAATGAAACTGTATCAAAACCGAAAAGGAAAATCTTTTGAGTCTGAGTCAACAGTTATAACGATAAGGTAATAATACCTCGTAACTCTTTTGTCTCTCATGACATAAATTCAACAGCTCTTGTATCTCCTTTATATTCTCTCTTTCTGGCGACTTCGGAGTAGAATCATATAAATTTTTAATCTAGAAAATGTAATTCATCTCATTTCTTAATTTACATTCATAAGACAACTACGGTAAATAAGTATACGTTCTGTGGGATAATCAGATTATTCAAAACAAAAAATTTTGCAAAATGAAGCAATGACAATTAGAGCAAATCTCACAAACTTTAGTATAAAATTATTTATGCCCTTTCAATACACTGAGTGTTGAAATCTGATTCGGTAGAGCTTTAATAAAGAGATAAGTTTTCAATTTCTGATAATAACCAATACATTAAGAAAAAAAATCTGAAAAAAAATCTTCTATATTCTCGAGTCAAGACATTAGGACCCATGAGGACTTCGTGGCGGACTCTGGAGGGTATTGAAGTGTCATTATGTAAATTGTATCTGATATCTAAAGAAATTTTTATATTATACTGGTTTCTCAATGGAATCTTTGTTTCATGATTTGATTTGTATGTATTTTTAATAATTATAAATTGGAACAAGAGCTTACTCTAATATCATTTGGATTGGTTACTTATTCAAAAAGGAGGTCTTGTACATGGGGGTTGTTGCTTTTCGGGACATTCATGCATTTTTGGACTTTCGTTTCAAAACAAATCCACCACACAACATTAGGATTACAAAGTCAGCTAGTAATGGTCTAGTTGTGAAGATATTTTGAAACATTTCTGTATTTTTACACATTTACACGCACATATTTCACTCAATTGAATTTTAAATAATTATAACAAACAAAATTCTGATTTATGTATCATTTAATATGGTTTCTGGTCATGATCAGTTCATTGGTGGATTTTTATTAAATATTCTATATTGAAACTTTTTATACTCAAATTAGTTAAGTACTTTTGACTTTCGAAATTTATCTGGCAACAGTGCATGGTGGTGGACTTCATCACTTAAAAAATTCCTTAACCTAGTGCACTCAGATTCATGATCACTTGTCAAAGATATGATCTTTTGAATCTTTAGCTTTACAATTGTGAAATTTGAATTAATTTTTTAAGAAAAGCATGGATTCGGGTATGTAGTTTTTAAAGTTTTTAACTAGAAATATTTAATTATAATGTTTTATTGTTTAGAAAAAAATCTTAAATTTTTAATTGGATAATTTTAATCGGATAATTTTTATTTGGATAATTAATAATTAAATAATTTAACAGATGGTTTTTGTTTTAAAAAATTTTAATTGGAAGGATTTTAAGTGAAGAATATATTTTATTAGTTTGGAAAATAATTGTTTTTGAAAATAATTAGTAATTGAGATCTCACCATTCAATTTTTCTTCTTTGTTTATTGTTTCTTTTCTTTAAATTACAATTTGAATTTTGGAGTAATTTAATTTACCCAACAAGATGCCTTGGGGGAGGGTTGGTACCATAGAACTAGTTTAACCCCACAATTCAGTCCCCAGTCTGAAAATGCATGTTTTGTTTTCTTGGGTATTCGAATTATTCGATTTATTCTTTGGTTCAAATTAGTTTCAAATTTGATTTAATTTTTATTTATCTCTTAGTTTCAAAT
>BMAW01075796.1:342095-378221 GCA_019974015.1 Nephila pilipes
TTAGTTTCAAATTTGATTTAATTTTTATTTATCTCTTAGTTTCAAATTTGATTCAATTTCTACTTTTTTACATAGTTCTATAAATGTGTTTTTTTGTTGATTTCGGATTTTAATTGTTCTCTTACTTTTATATTTTTTAATGATAAATGCATTGCTTTATCTTATACATTAATACATATATATGTATGTATATATATATACATATATATATATAAAAATGTTTTCTTCGCTAAAAAGAAGTAATTCCAGAGGTTGATAAACACATTTTAAACGCTAACAATAGAGAATATTCCTCATGTTTCGCATTACATTGCAATACGCTTAAATCACAATTTGACTTCTGTTTTTTTTAGATATTATTGCGAAATAAAGCGGTATATACTATTCCAAGTATGGATGTCCTTCTGAATTATCTTGCTGACGAGAAATTGAAAACCTGCTTGTTTTGTTTAGCTCAAAAGGTGAGTTCTTCGAAATATGAAAATACAATTTTTCTGGTAACATTACAATAGGTAATTACTTTCATTTCTTATACCTTTTAAATGCCAATTCATTTTGAAGTACTGAAGCCTGAATTACTCTGGTCTCGTGTTTGTGGCAGATAGTTGAGCCTCGTATTCCATGAACCCCCGTCGTCTTTCGGAAATATAACTTTTGCAATACCAACCAACAAAATTATAAAATTTTCACCAACTTACATAAATAGGGAAGCATTAATCTGTACATTCTCTCATGAAATCATTTTTTTGTTGCCACCCTTTCAGAAATGAAAACGATGTGCATGTAATCAGTAGAGACGTGCCACTGACCTTAGGAGAATGCGGTAACAATTCCGATTTCGTCCATAGTTTAAAATGACGAGGTCCGTTGCCACTAACCAATGTGCTACTTTTAAGTGCGGCACTACAAAGCACCCAATTAATCTTTTGGGACGTTGTGAGGTATTCCTGTAGTGTAATGACATAAAATTCTATTATTCTAAAAGACAATATTGTTTTATATTTAGAGGAAGAGAAATTTTCGTAATAACTAATTACTTCAGATACATTTTCTAAGGGTATGATTGTAAAATACTTATAGTTCCAATCTGCTGCGTAGGCATTTGCTAACAAAAGGAAATGAAAATTTAGACTCATTTAATAACACTGTACGCTCATTTTGGGCTCATTTAAAACACGAGCAGCCGTCAACAGATAATGAATGCTGATATAGAATGTACCCAAAAGATAAGCAAGTAATCGAAATTCGAATGCAATGTAAAAAAACTATATGCAGAGATAATTATGCTTTCTACATCATGTGTCTTATAAAAAGTTTCCCAGTCCTTTCAGATGTGTTTTCGGATTGAAATTTGTAGAGTATATAAGGTTTTTATCCCTCGAATCCCTCTTAATTCAGCTAATCTATCTCATTTTCTTATGATAAAGTCTTAGGTTTCAAAGTACTCTTCCTGATTCAAGCACGTTTTGATTATAGCAGATTCAAATCTTGTAACTTTAACAAGTATCACTTCAATCCAAATGATTAATTAGGATGATTAAACCTAGTTTACAAATATTTATCAACTTATCATTATTCTCTATCTCCTTTTACTTTCATTTCAGTTCAATTTCATGTTCTCAAATTCGACTCCTTATGTTTCTTATCTTCATCTAATTTCCCTAATCACGTTCCATTTTTCTTGGCAAGGAGTTCTTATATTATGAAATTCAGACTATCAAAATGTCTCTTATTTAGAGAAGGGAAAATCACGAATAACCCAGTGTCACAAGTTATACATACTTTTTTAAGAATTTAGAGAAAACAATTTTTTAATATAATTATTTAGACAATTGTGAAACAGTAAGAAAAATCCAATTTCTATAATTGTTTCCATTGATAATGAATCTAACACATTGATATAATAAAAGAAAATTATTTCAAACATGTGCATGGAATATGATTAACGATTCTGATTCTAATATGATTAGCAGTTTCTGAGAAATCTCACGTGCAAGTTGAAATGTTTCGTTTTGAGAAGGTAAAGGAAAATTTTTTTTAAAGAAATCCAGTTAAACAAGGTTTAGTTTTTCTCGATATCTCTGGAAGCATTGATAGCATTGTTAAATTTTTGACACCAAAATGTTCCAAAAAGATGGGGTTCTGGCAAAAAGAGTTTTCAAAACATTGAAAACTTTGAAGCTTAGGGGTCCACTTAAGTTTAGCAATAGCCCGAGCTTAACGCGGGGTCCACTTAAACTTAGTAATAGCCCGAAAAAAAAATCGTTTTCTATTATACAATACAATATATTTATGCGCAGAATATGAAACTACTTTCTTCAAACAATGATATCTTTAGAAATTATTTTTGTAAATTTTAAAAATAATTTAAAGCAAAATTTTGTACAGGTCCTGGGTTCCTTTTAAGCAATTATTTATAATATTTTAAATTTCTCTATAATTCTATTTCGTTAGAAAAATGCAAAGCGAAGCCTTATTTATACGTCGAAAGGTTTGAGAATAAATTGAATTTAGGAAGGAAGTCAGAATAATTTTTAAAATATATAAATTCTTATCAGTTTATAAATCTTCCAAAGCGTGTTTAGTGGTCTTGAGATTACAGTATTTGGAATGCGTTAATCTCATACGGATACCATTTTAAAATAGATTGCAGAATTCTTTCGTACTGTCCACCACAGAACCACCAACTCTCGTGACACCGATCGAGCACTCACTGAAGTATAGCTGGAACTGGAGCCTGTTTCAACCACAGCAGTAGTGATTTCGACACTTTCATTCGCAAATGGTTTCCTCCCACTTCCTGGCAGAACACCAAAATCTTCAATCTTTTCAAATTTCATAATGATCTTCTTCAAACCAGTTTCAGACATGGGCCCTTTCCGTAATCCCTTCAAAGGACGATATTCATGCCGTGTAGCTAAGCTATTGCTGCCGTTCTGATAAAACAATTTTACCATAAAAGCTCGATCTTTCTTCTGAAAGGACATGATTAACGATGACAAAGACATCAGGTTGATTTTTGACTCTAATCGACGCAGAATGAATTTTTATAAAAGCGCCATCTTGTGGTGAGAATTTGAACTATTTTTTTATTAGAGAAATCTTTTTCTCATTGTCCATATAACGTATATACCAAGTTTCATCAAAATCCAAAATGCAGAACGGGTTTTAAAGGCAAAATGATCCTTTATTATAGGAAAAATTGCAAAAGAACGGAATTATTAGTATCCTTTTGGGCCCCTTCTAGGAAGAATACACGATGTGATATGAACAGGCATTGAGACATACAAGTTTCATATGATATCCTACAACATCTCGTTCCACGGTTGTTGTAAATACGCATTTAATTCATCCATACTAGTAGGCGGTCCACCTTGCCGTCTGAAATCAATAGTAGAAATGACGATAGGCAGAACTGTTTGAATGAATGGCAGTTGATTTAAATGAATTTGGCTTGGCTTTAGAAATAAGTAAAATTGAGATAAATTAAAAATAAAGGAATCAAACATTTTTACTATGCACACACATATACACACATAAGTAATTGTACTTCTAGTAATCTGACTCTCTATGAAAGGGCAGGTTCCAGAGTCCTGCAGAGTACGCACGAAGCAGTGCGCGATCAATTGCGTTCTAGAGTCCTACAGTGTATTTCATTCGTAGAAAAGAACTCCCCGCTATTCCATCCAGGCCCAGGAGGCTGCGAGAAGCTCATTTTTTTTTTTTTTTTACTTTTATTTTTCTAACGAAGTATTGCAGAAAACGAAGGGCAACCGTGACCGTTTCACAAATTCTTAGCCATAAAATCCTCGAGGAAACAAGGAAACAGCATGTATTATATGTAATTGTATGTGTTATATATAATTATGAACAATTTAAACAAATGTTATAAATAAATACCAACTTATTAATAATCTAAACATTCCTCAAATAGTTTTAATAGTTTAAATTTAAGAACATTTCCTTTAGTTGAATTTTTTTTTTCATTCATAAGTAAAGTACCATAGTGTCCACTAATAAAAGTATTCTGTAGTTCTTGTAAAATAATTCCCCTTTGAAGACATCTGGCCAATTGGAATGTCAAGTTCAAACATAGCATTTAGAATCTAAACTGGTTATAAACTGCTGAATCGAGTGCCTAAAAATTAAGTTTTTACTCCGTGTGTATATTATGGTACAAATGTTTTCTTTTTTAGATATTTTTAAAAACATTTTTGTGGTCTTGTACCTTCTTTTTCATCAAGTTTGGCTGCTAAACATCTTAAATTCTTTCATTTTGAGTTGACATCACAGTAGAGCACCACGAGGGTTATTGGCAACGGACCTTGCAATTTTGAACAATAATAAGTGATGAAGATGACGACACATAAGATAGTACCTTCATCTCAAAACTTTCAAGACTTAACGACTTATTTCTGTTTAATAATGTTTCATTATTCGAAAGAAGGGTTTTTAGTAGATTCAAGACTCGAACAAGTTGCTCAACTTGAATGCTGTTGTCATGGAACTCGCAACCATGATCGTTCCATAACAGCGGCTTTGCTTTCATTTTAAAAGTACGGGATGTTCTCTCTATGTTCTCTGTTCTATGTTCTATGGAATGTTCCCTATCTTCATCTTTTAATCTACTATGGGCTCTATAGTAGATTAAAAGATGAATCAATTTCTAGAAACTGCGAGGGATCTTGATATTGTTTTAATGTTAAAGAATTTGAGGTACTATGACAGTGAAAAGAAATGAAGAAAGGGGATTAGTATGCATACACCAAACAGTTCTAAAGATTAATGTGTTTTTCACACTTTTTATAAATTCGTCTTCTCCAAAATTTATTGTTAAACATGTAAACTTGAACTGGTAATAGAATATTTAAACTAAGGTTGGAGTATGTATGCTTGTTGGAAAAATAACATTTTGAAAATTTTTCTGAGCAGTTAATAATCTGGATACTATTTTTCAATATCTTGCATTTGTAGACAAATGAAATTCGTTGCAATAGAAATTAAAAGAGAAAAAATAGAATAACATTGCCTCCAATATTTTTATTGGGAAAGAAACTTGGGGAGTTAATTTTCGACTTTGGCGATGGCTTTCTTCAAACCCAGATAGTGTGACCTGCTAAGCGTTTCTTCCCCCTTTTCTTTCTTTTTTTTTTTTTTTTTTTTTTTTGTTTTTTTTTTTTTTTTTTGGTCTTTTGAAAAGTCGGTGCGAGTGGCAGCTGTAGCCATTTGTTTTCAGCAGGGGACGCGGCATTGAAATAATCATAGGAATCCAAGTCTTGATTTCAGTGGTCTTTTTGATTCGACTGAAGAAAGTAGCTCGATTATTAAGGGTCGTGAAGTTATTTTAAGTGCTGTGGAGGGGAGCAGCGCTATATGAAACTTATCTTGTTTGAAAAATTTGCAAAACTAAATAGCAAATCGAAGGAGAGAAAAAATTTTAATAGAAAAACTAGAAAAAATAAATGTTATGTTGAAAAAGAAGATCGGTTAGTTAGACGCGACATAAACAACACTCTATAGCGAAAAAAATTGGAAAGTAATAGAAAAATGAGGAGCGACCTTCCGCTTGGGTGGAAACGAACAATGAAGGTCATCTCGGCAGTGAGAGGTGGAGAAATCCACAGTGGATTGAAAACAAAAGCTGAGACGCCGAGGCATCGAATAAAAGCGCGCGCGAAGACTCCAGCGGGGGAAAAGATGGATCGAAGGACGAAGGAGTAAAAGGAATTTAAAAAGAAAAAAAAAGGAAGAAAGAAGGGGAGCGTTTCACCTGAAATGGGAGAAAACTCGCTGTGACGGGTTGGTTTCTGAAACAAGTATAGTTTCTAGTTTCTTGCTTGATAGTTGATTTAACTATCAAGCGAAAAAGGTTGTTGGTTAGTTGATCACCATAGAAAGGTTGCTTTGGTGATGAACTAACCAGTGAAAAAAAATTTAAAACTTTCTTATAGTTCGGGGAATAGATTTCATTTTAAAGTCATTGTGCGAAGAGGGAAAAATCTGGAAACTTTTGCGATGATGAGTTCTGCTTTGAAGTAATTGGAGAATGTTTATGTTTGTGAGGGTGGATGCTCCTTAAATTGAACAGGTTTTAAGTGTAAATATTGTAGATGTAGCAACCTTTTGTTTCTGAGTGAAAGTTTAGAGGATTTTCTAAAGAGACCTTACATCAGCAAATGAGTTTTTCAAATTTTTTCTTCATTTGCAGCTTGTGGGGTTTGAAGTTTGATTTCCTGTTGAGAATTTCTCCCGAGTATTTTTTTTTTTTCTCTACCCATGAAATATTTTTCCTGAGTCATTCCATGTAGTTTAGATAGCTCCTTCTTTGATGATGATCATAGTTGACTTTGGCCGATTGATGGAGGTTAGCCATTGGATTAGCCATTTTTGAAACATTTTGAAATGTTGTAATTAAAGATGTGCAATGTGAAGGCAATTAGTTTGGCCAAAGAATGGCTGCGTCTACTGCATAACGCTAAGTGTTTGCTGTTGGAGGTGTGGGGAAGTCACTGGAGTGGACATTGTACGGGAAAGAACTCAGAATGAAAGAGAGAACATCTTTGAAAAAGGTTTCGGAGAGAGAATGGTGAAAAGAATAGTTTCTTTGTCGCATTTGGAGTATCTTATCTACCTTTTCCTATTTTATCTTAATATTCACCGTTTTCGTATTTTTATATTTTCAACGATATCGAGGGAATCAAAGAATTTAATTGAAAGGTTTTTGATTTAAAGTGGTTTCCTTGTAACCTTATAGCTGAAGCCAGCTGAGTATTCATTTTTTACTCTATGGTTGTTCTAGTACGATATTGATACAAACATACAATTTACAAATCTAAGCCCAAATGTATTAATTATTTTAAATATTAATTCCGTGTTACAAAGCAGAAAATATGACACAATTGAGTATAGTAATTGCTTTCCAAAAATACATTTCGGATTTTTTTTTCTCAAACATCACGGAAAAAAATGTTAATAATTAAGACTATCATTTATATTAACTTTATTTCTTTAAAAGTAAAAAAAACCCCAAAAAACGTATATTTAAACTGTTGGATTTTAAATTGCTCTTATCGTGACTCAACTGATGCATGCTTACAAACTATCATCTACACAGGTATTTACATTCTAGGGCAAATTCTAAAATCTGCTATAGTACTTAGAAACATAAAATAAAAAGAAAGTGGGAAGAGCAATTTAAAACTTCAAATGTAACGTGCTTGAATGAGTGGGTGTAGAAAATACTGTAAAATTGCTGAATGTTTATTTTTCTTGAGATGATCAAGGAGGAAAAAAAAAGTTTTTACAATGTTCAAAAATAAAGCTTGGAAATATTTTAATGAGTTAAATCATTTTTTGGACTCCAACCATGTTTTTTTTTGCTTTTCTTCGTGTAATTTATAAAACTAAAAAGAAAAGTAAAAGCAAGAAACGAAAGCAGACTTTCTTTATTTAAAAAATGGTAGGAAATTTTAAAAATGTTTCTTTTTAAGGGATTAAGCAAAATTGAGAAACCGATGTATGGAATTTGCGGTACGATTTGCTAAAGCTATTTGAAGGTCCAAAACGAGAATTTCGAAACTACGGCTTGTAGACGCATTCAGCCCTGAGAAGCTACAAATGCGGAGCAACAAAATGTACAAATGTATTGATAAAATGTCGGCTAAAGTATTATCGTGATATTTCAAATACGATTTTAGCGTATTATTTATTTATGAACTGTGATTGTTTCAATTCAACACATTCTTTTGCAGCAGAAATTGTTCTGAGATATTTGCTTTTACTTCTCTCTTCCTACGAGTTCACTAGTGTGTGCAAACTCAAGATTGAGAGCAGTAATTCCTCTACATATGAGAATGGCTCATAAAGCTTCTTTTTGGACGAAGATAGCATTTCCAATCTATAAGTTTGGTGTTACGATTGTGTCCTTTAGTCTGTTAAACAATACAACAATGAATTTGTTATTAATTTACAGATTTGATTTGATTTTGCTGCCATTTGTTGCTAAATCAAAATTTGACTGCTGCTTCCTCGAGTTGCCAAAGCTATCTAGCGTTTGTTTGAATGAGACCTGCATTCATCATCATTCAGGGGAAAACAATAGACAATAAAACGAATGATTTCTTTGAATCTTCTCCAAAGAAGACGCAGGCTTTCGAGAAAGTTACGCCGACGATTCTTAGGGGGAAGAGGGGATGTATGCAAGTAGTATAATACTAAAGAATTTTTAGAAGGAAAAAAAGATCAATGAATATAACTACATTAAGTTACCATTTTTTATTCAATATTACCTATTTCTACGAGAATAATAAGAGTCTTCGAAATCAACCTTGTGTAGTTAAAGGTACTCAAATGCTCTTACTTTCTACTTTCACGACATTACAGAAGTTTAACTTCGAGAGTAGTTGTACTGATTTTATATTATAAGCAATGGAGCTGATACAAACAAATTCAATCACAGCAATAAAGTTTTATTTTTTGAAAAAACTCCAAGTGGAATTCGTTGCAAAAAGTAAATTATACAAAAATGAAAATTCCCAAATCATACGGTGATGGGGAGTTTGCTTATGGAAAGGCTGGTAGGTATAATTTGTCCTGATAAAAAAAGGGAATTTTCTAAAATTAAATGAAGTTTAACTGATTATGGTGAGGAGATTTGTCGAAATAGAGAAATTTTTCTATTGAGGCTTGGAAAGGAAAACTACTTCAAATACAATGACCAAGTTATTGATAGTTCCAATAAAGCGCGATTTAAAAAATTATTAGATGTATTGATGATGAATATAATATTTTTATATTTTCAAAAGAAATATACACTTTGAAAAGATGTACGGCATTGAAGTAGTATCTTGCCACTTTTTTCCGAAAACCTTGTCTTTAGTCTATAGAGAAATATAAACTTTGGAGAAATTAAGTCTTGCAACAAAAACACAAACAAGCAATGCCTTAAAAGAAAGATTTTTAATAAACCTCGAAATAACGAGAGAAATAATTTATTAGATATTTAGTGTAAGCAATTATTAATTATGTTCATTCCCACGCAAAGACCATGTTATGATGGGGAAGATTTGACAGAGAATGTAACAATCATAAAAGCGTCATTGATTTAAAGAGAAAGGAAGAAGACATGGTATTTTTAGTCCTTGCGATTTTTATTTTGTATGAATACCCAAGAGATGTGAACAAGTAAAAATATACTTTTTTTTCATTAACAACCCATAGTAAAAGAGAGTGAGTAGATACATTTGTCCTTTTTGTTCCGTTATTATGATTTGATTACGTAAAATTTTTTGTTTCATTATCTGAAAGGATTATTTACATTTATCTCAGTCACAGGTATGAGAACATGTACAAAAAAACATGTTTTTAAAAAAGGTTTGTAATATAGATATATTAAAAGAATATTTCATTGTTTTTTTAGCTTACCTAAATTACTTTTGGATTATGAGAAAAAATACTAATTAATTAATAGAGACCACTCTTACAAAACAACAATTTTTTACTGAAACCTCAAACGTATGATCGAGACTCTCTCATGAGTGATATTTCGAAAGCTATAAATATAATTTGATTCTCAGTATTCACTGAAAAATATCATTTAATCGAGTAAACTAATAAGATTTTGACTTTCTTCTCCTAGCATATTTAATCAGATTGTATACACCACAATTTTCGTTCTTAACTAAGGCAATGTAAAGGAGATTAAGAGCCGAAAGAGGGTGAATAATTTATCGAAACGAGGGTGTTAAACATTTGTTGAGGGAAAACTATTTTGAATGAAGGCAGAACAAATCCATTAAAGCTTTTCACCTTTCACACATCCCCGGTGCATTCACGTGAGACATAATCTGTCCCGTTTTTTGCCAACGGGGTTTCCCCCCCTCCACGTTTAAGAGCAAACCTACTCATAGCATGAGATTAAGTGGATTTACAGACTTTTATGACACCAAAAAGCGGATAATTATATTTTTTTGTAAATGGCAATGCCTGTTCTTGACAACTTCATAAACTGTTTACGCCTAGTATGAAATTAGATTTGAGGAAGTTCTCGTAATTTTTTTTGTTAATGAATATTTATAATCAAGTTCTAAAACAATTGTTAATCGTTCTACTAAGAGAAAGTTACAGCCATTACTTGACATAAAGCTGTTCGCATATTTTGTTTTATTTAGATGAAATCAATTTTTTAAGAAATCTTAATTTGTAAGTATGCAAAATAATGCATTTGTTAATTGATTTATAAAAGTATAAAAGCTTGTGAGAAAAATTTCTTCTGATGAATTTTTAATTTGAATTCGGATATCAACAAAATAGAGAGTTGAGCTTATTAACTACAAGGTTGGTTACATTTCTCATTCAGATACATTTTCTAGTATTATTATGTAACGGTTGAAACGCGCGAGTATTTTAATTCTAAGCATTCGCTGTTACATTTATCGGAATATGAAAACGAAGCTAAATTTAATCCTATAGTTAGAAATGAGTGATTAAAAATTAAGTATAGTACAACTTTTTTTACGACAATTGAGTTTTTATTTTTAAAAAAAATCAGTTAAGTTATAAAAACATGTGCTATAATAATTTCTGTCAATCACCTATTTTTGTTGATTATTAGAGTTAACACTAAAAGAAGAGCAGTGTAAATCAAATATATGTAAATTTCGGCATGTGTGAGTCCTTTTCAAGATTACTTTTATAAGATGAACGATTCATAATATTATTTATTTAGATGAAACTGACTGGCCTAATTAGCAATAACATAAACTGAAAATGAGGGGGGGGGAACGGAAATGAAGCGAACGAAAATCAACACAAAAAATACGAGTCAAATCAAACATTCATAATGAAAGTACGCTTCCCTTATACGCTGCGATTAATCGTTAAAAAAAGGATTCGCCAAATGGCTTGAATGAGCCAAGGAAAACAGCTCACAGGGATCGGTCCTGACATTTGATTTCTTAAAGGTCATTTTTTGCCCAGAATAATCTTTTCCCAATGATGATGTAAGATTTAGTTTTTACTTACGACACATTTCTCTCCCCATTTTGAGAATTGAGTGAGGGGATTCCAGCCTCACTGTGACTCCTGGTATCTAAACGAAAGGTACCGTTTAATGTTATTTCATGCCTAAATACACACTAATACAAAACAATCACCAATTACCTAAAGACAAAATACGAAACTTAAGCTTATATTTGCTTTCTTTTATACAGTGGAAACAGTTATTGGCGTTAAAGAAAGACGAGACCTGGAAAACGTAGGAGATGAAACTTACTGGTTCTAGAGCCATCGGGTAAGTTCGTTTTATTACTGTTACAGATGGTGTAAATTGGATAATAGATTTAATAAACTTAAACTATTATTCAATATATTTAAGTTTATTACATCTGTAGATTTAGGTTTATTAAATCTATTAGGGAGTTTTAAAATTGTTTAAATACCAAAACATGCACATATTGCTTCCTGTTCTTTGAAAACGTGCCCCTCCCCTACTGCCTAAGTCAAGTTTGCAGCTCCACAGCATACACCCACTGGTGAGAATCCCTGGTTCAAAAAGGTAAAGCGTAAAATCGCTCCAGTTAAGGCGTAAAAAGAGTTAGGATTGGAATCATAAAGCTTATGATATTTGCTGAGAAAATAATAACTATTGAACGTTAGATGCGAATATGTAAGACAGGAAAACACAAACATAGGTATATATATATGTGTGTGTGTGTGTTTGTGACAAATTGAAACTTTGATTGTATGTAAAATGATAAGAATTATCGTATCTTACTCGTAAACGTACATCTCTTATGTCGTTCAAAACGTAAGAATTATAATATATATATATATATATGTGTGTGTGTGTGTGTGTGTGTGTGTATATAACACATCGATCAATAACTCCCGAGTCTAACATTGAAAACAACATTTATTTTGCAAATTTTTTTTTTATTCATCAACAGAACACCTTTTGTTAATCACCTTTTAGGGTGATACAATCGTTCCAACGCTTTTCCAATTTTATTTTTTTTCCCCATTTTTTTTTCCCGCAAGAAATCTTTTTTGTTGCGAGTAAATAGCGATAAACAGCTTTCTGAATCATCGACTCGTTGCTGTTTTTGTTCCATCGAAAGCAATCGCGGCACCCACTTGGAAAAAACCTTTTTCATGCTCAATTTTTCATGAAGAATAGTAAATACACTTCCATATGATATCTGTGTCATCTCAGCAATCTCACGGAGCTTCACTTTACGATCTTTCATTATAATTTTTGTCACTTCCCTCACATTTTCCGGTGAACGGCTTCCACAGGTCTACCCGAGCGTTCCGAGTCATTTGTGTCGGTACGACCACGTTTAAACTCGGCAAACCACCGACAAATCGTTGCTTTTGATGGACAAGTGTCCGGGTAACATTTTTCAATCTATTGTTTCGCTTGCACGGTGTTTTTACCGATTAAAAAACAATGTTTTATCAGAACACGAAACTCGTTTTTTTCCATTTTTTAAACAAACTACAAAACGACTTTACTCCAACCTCGATAACTCAGCTGTTTCTGGTCCGATCGACTTAAAATTTTGACACGTTTCAAGCAAAGGTTAGTACACTAGAGAGATCTGGTTACTGGTTTACTACGAGCGCCATCTCTGGGTTAGTCTCGGAACTTATTGATCCATGTGTTATATATAACAAGTCAATTGAAAAGTCCACGTTCTGACACATAGATGGCGCTACTAGAATTAAATCCATATGTGTTTTAGTTAGTCTTAACCCTCAAAAGATGCGTGTATAAATTTGACAGCTGTCGGATCATTAGTTTGTGAATTATAGCATTTTGAGTGAAGCAACTTTTGTTATTGTGAAAAAAAATGGATAAAAAGGAATTTCGCGTGTTGCTAAAATATAGCTTTTTGAAGGGAAAAAATACAGTTGAAGCAAAAACTTTGCTTGATGCCGAGTTTCCTGACACTGTCCCAGGAAGATCTACCATCAAGGATTGGTATGCTAAGTTTAGACCTTTCTGAAATGAGCACCGAAGACGGTGAACGCAGAGGACGCCCAAAAGAGATTGTTACCGACGAAAACATTAAAAAAATCCACAAAATGATTTTGAATGACCGTAAATTGAAATTGAATGAAATAGCAGACATTCTAAAGATATCAACTGAACGTGTACATCATATCATTCACGAATATTTGGGTATGAGAAAGCTCTGTGCAAAGTGGATGCCGCGCGAGCTCCCTTTTGACCAAAAACAACGACGAGTTGATGATTCGGAGCAGTGTTTGAAGAGGATCAAGCGTAATAAACCCGAGTTTTTGCGTCGATATTTGACAATGGATGAAACATGGCTCCATCATTTCACACCGAAGTCCAATCGGATGTCATCCTAGTGGACTGCACACGATGAACCCGCTCCAAAGCGTCGGCTGGCAAGTTTATGGCGTCTGTATTTTGGGATGCGCATGGAATAATTTTCATTGACTACCTTGAAAAAGGAAGGACCATCAAAAGCGATTATTATATAGCCTTATTGGACCGTTTGAAGGACGAAGTCGACGAAAAACGGCCGCATTTGAAGAAAAAGAAAGTGCTGCTTCACCAAGACAATGCACCGTGTCACAAGTCAGTGAAAACGATGGCAAAAATCCATGAATTGGGCTTCGAATTGCTTCCTCATCCACCGTATTCTCCAGCGACTATTTTCAGCGATACGTCATATATATGACGTATCGTTGTTCATAATTTTATATTATATTATTATATTATGTTTTAGATTACTTATCCATGTTATTTTTTGGTTTAATTATCCTTATTCTTTTTTGTAAAGGTTTTTAATTGGTGTTATGATATTATAGATAATTACTTTAGAATAAATTGATACATTATAGAGAAATTTAATATTTTTTTTAATGTTTAGATTCTTTCTTCTTCTGAGGTTGAATTAATGAAAATTTTGATTTGTGGTTTGTTACTAACTTTTTAAAATATAGTTCACTAAAGTGCATTAATTTGATCACTTAATCCCGTTATAAACGCACATTATTTCACTCTAAAATATAAAATAGTAATAATTACAATATTTCTATTTTTTTTTTAAATTTAGCTTTTCTTCCACTTTACCTTATTTCAAATTGTTTGGTTTTTAATGGTTTGTATTGACTTTTCGGGTTTAAATTTTAGATTATTTTATTATTTAAGTAAATTTTTATTCAATTTGTGTAAATAAGAACATGATTATTAAATACTTCTTTAAGTAATTAGTTTATCTTAATTGATCTGCATTAGGTTTGGATTTTCTTCGAGTATTATATGTTTGGGAAATGTACTATTTATGTATATATATATATATATATATATGTGTGTGTGTGTGTGTTTGTGTGTGTGTGTGTGTGTGTGTGTGTACTTTGCTGTTTCCAATTGGAGACATCATTTGCATGTTATTAATTTTCTATCTTTCAAGTGCTCCAAAGGAATTGGAATACTTCCATTAATTGTGTTTTCTAACTTAATAAGAATAGAGTAAACTTATGTTTAATTATTTTATGAAAAAAAAATTCAATGCGTTGTTACGGTAACACTTTTTTATCAATCAGTAAAATTCAACTGCAATTGGTATTATTTGAATTAATAGTAATTCTGAGCTAATATGTGTAAAATATATTATCCTGAAACTGCACCTCTTATTATGTTAAAATTTATTCGAGGACTTGGTTATAAAACTGAAGATGTCTGATTTTAATTTTTTTAATATTAATAATAAAGCGAATGTAATGTCACATATTAACTGTAAAACTCTACACTTATTAATAAATTACATAACTTAATTAGAATGTTGCAGGATACGTTTTCTTTATCAGTTATATAAAAATAAATTATATGAAGTTTTTTTGACCCGTTACTGAATTAATCATCAATGATGCAGTACAATATTTGTTACATTAATTATTTGCTGTAAAACTATAATTCTACAACTTATGTTTAAATTTATGAATGTAACACTATGATGTAAAATATAAACAAAAGCAATGGGATTTGATGAGATGATTGAGTTTAACGGCCAGATATGGATATCACGGCCAGATATATAGTCGTTTGTGAAAAAATGAAAAATATCTAAAAAACGATGGACAAGAAGGAGAGTCGAAAACAGAAAAGGATAGCTGGGATTCTGAGGCGGCGGCACCCGTGTTCAGCAAAGACGGTAAAACCCAAGGAAAAGAAAATATCATTACTATGTCTCGGGGTCATGATAACCGTACTTGTGTAAGTAAGGCAAATCTCTTAGAGGATAAAGAAAAAAAATATAACAAGAGGTTGTAGTAGTTAGAAAACTTACAGTGATCTTAAGAATTTTATTTTTCTGTAATTATCAGTTTATAACATCAATGATTTAACTTAGAGATGTTAATATTTATGACGTATGTGGAAAAAATTTCCACAAGATTCAATTCGGTTTTCTTTATAGAAATTATGTATTAATTTTGAAGATTGTGAGAAGATGAGATTGAAATAAATAAAACTAATGGATCTATGTAATATATTGATAATATATTTATTAATTAAAAATTTAAAAATATAATGCATACCCATAATTACATTTACGGCTGATATAACACTTATTACAAATATAATTTATATTTGCGATAAATGCTTATTTAAATGTTCAAATGCCCTTGATCTTAAAAGATGGAAGTTTGTTTTGAATTTTTTGCTACAAAATTTATTTGCTTTTCATTCTTCTTTCTACGCCAATACTATCAAAAATGTAATTAAAGTTTATTGAAGCAATGATTTCGTGATTTGCTTGTTTTATACGAAGACAATGAATATTATTGAGCAGTTACAAATTTAATTTCAAGTTTTCCACAACATATTGCAATATAAATTGAAATATTAACACAATGTATTGAAAAAATAAGTTCCAGCTAAACATTTGAATTCACCTTAAGTAACAGTATTTTATTAATACTTATTCTAATCGTTCTAACACATACATTTTGGGAGATGTATAATTATCTTTGAAAAATAATAAATAATTGGATTAATTAAGTTAATTTAAAAATAATTATTTTATATATATATTAGCATAAATAAATTAATTCATTGCATCACAGTGAATAGATTAAAATTTCATATTTTATGTTTCACGAAATAGTAATTTGCATTTTTTTGGGCTTTTACAGGATAAATTAAAAAAGTTTTAAATAATTACTTTTAATTGATTTTGGAGAAGTTCAGTATTAAAGCAATTCAAATTCTCTTTTTCTCTCCTTTCACTTTACAGAATTAAAGCATTTTTTTATACAAACACCTTTTCAATAACACAAATTTATCGTGACAAATTTCACCAGAGAGTTTATTAGTGACTAGTTCATAAGCTTCGTACGCTTTTGTTAATCATAAGACTTTCTCCATTATTTACCATTAGTCACAATTTACACGTTTCCATAATTTCATTTGACGATTTCATATCAGAAAGTAACTGTAAGTGTTAGCCAAAAAATAAGTATTCCTTGCCAAGAATACGTTTTTCAGAGAAAAAATTTGCTAATGCCGTTGCAATGCGTACGAAGTATATAAATAATTAATAAGAATTAATTTGTGATCCTAAAAATTGATTAATAATGACATAAAACTATTCTGACCACGTTATTCGAGATAAAGAAGCGTGTATGCCAAATTATTCAATTCTGCTTGAATCAATCAATTTTTTTCTTGTAAAAATTGTGTCGAACATTTCGTTTCTTGTACTTTAACATAGAAAATTGAATATCCATTTTACATAAAAGTGAAAAATTGCATATATATTTTAAAAAAATTTAATTTCCTAAGAAATCTATCTAATAAATAATTATATGGGTCATATCCATAGTAATTCATATTTCCCCTTTAGTGAAAATGGTTGATTCTTTCAGTAACTGCTATCAGATTAACCCTCTTTCAATTCCGTTGAAGATCAAATTCATCGAAGCTGTTTTTAGATTAAAAAATGTTTTTTCGGGCCTGTTAGACCCAACGCGCGCTCTCACATTTAGGTTTTATTTTGAATAATGCTTGTGTGAGAATTTAAAAATGAATCGTTATCTAAGTCATAATGACGAAATTAGATAGTTAGAAACTTTACTAGTGAATGCATCTACTGATGAACCAATAAATGAAGATGATGAAGAAGAATATATCGATGAAGAGCAATTAATTGCTCATGAAACTTCATCGAAGGAAGAATTTGATTAAGATGATGCAACAGATACACCCAACTATGATGGATATTATACTGGAAAGGATGGCTTTTCAAAATGGAATAAAAATTAACCAAGACAAATTATAAGATCTTACAAGCATAATATCGTAAGTAAATTGCCTGGAAATATCCGTAAGGATAGGAATATATCATCGCCAGAAGATGATTGGTTATTAATATTCGATAATACCATAATGGAAAGCATTGTTGACTGAACAAATATTTATATCGAAAAGATTGTGGATAGCTTTCAGAGAGAAAGTGACGCTAAAAGAAATTATGTAATTGAAATAAAAATTTCATCGGTCTTCTTTATCTGTGTGGAGACGTAAATCATTGCATGTGAATGTGAGCGATATCTGGGCCTCTGATAGCACAGGACTTGAAATATTTCATTTGACTAAGAGTTATAAAAGATTTTTATTCTTGTTATGTTGTCTAAGATTCGATGATGTTAGAAATAGTTTTAAAAGGAAATAACTGGATAAACTTACGTCTATGGGATCCGTGTTTCAATTATTTGCAAATAACTGCAAGAAGCTATATAGTCTTTGTGAATAAGTTATAATTGATGAAAAGTTAGAATCTCTTTAGAAGTAGAAGCCCTTTCAGGCAATATATATATATATATATATATATCCAATAAACTGGCAAATTACGGCCTTAAAATATTTATTCTTGTAGATTCAAGGACTTTTTATATGTGAAATTTAGAAATATATAAGCAGAATTGCAACCTGAAGGTCCCAATAAATTAGAAGACGACGAGGACAAAGTTGTTATGAAAATTTACATATTAAATTTAAATTTAAGAATATTAAGTCTTCATATGTGTAAATTTATTTTATGTACGAAAATTTAAGTAAATCAAATTAAAAATTTAGTTACCTTTCGGAAAGAGAATGTACCTTAGTCAACGTTATGTGTTGCGACGACTTAATGAGGTTTTCTGTATACAAAAGCATTTTTTTTTACTTATAAATAAAAGATTTCTTTCCGTTTTTTCAAAATCGCGGGAAAATATATTAAAATTTCAATCATAAAATGCTAAATATGGCATAAAAGTGATTATGGGCCTATTTGACCCATCTCGGGCTTTCGTGTTACTATTAGGGCGCGCGTTCTCCTGGATTGTTTTTAGAGAATTTCTTCTATCTTAAAATATGTTCGAATCTTAGATCCTATTATTTAACATTAGTCCAAGATAGTCTTACAGGAAGACATAGGTTTATGTGTTGATGAACTTACTTAATGATGCTTATCTAAAGAACTTTTTCTTCTTCTTTTTCAGGTCCTAGTATACCTGTGCAAGAATTTGCTACTTTGTAATTTGTGAGCAGTCCAATCATCTCCACTTTCAAACTATCCTTCATTTTTTTATATTTAAGGAGTTTTCCTCAGGTGTGAGCCCTGTGTGTGTGCATCAGAACTGTGTGCGGTATTTTCCTAACAACAACCACGTGAATGACTTTATCGCATCTCAGAACACAAGAAGATTTTTCTCATCGTTCCAGAAAATAAAGAAATATGGATAGCAACAAAACATCTCAAGGTGCCTCTGGTGTGAAGAAACTATCCTCAGACTCACCAGCGCAGTCTTCCGACTCTCAATTTCCTAAATCCGCTGTTCCACATAGAAGCATAAGAACTCATCTCGACAGAAGAGTGAGATACATTTTTCCCACATGAACTTCGAAGATAATCTTTGACTTCCCATACCTACGGTCTTCGGACTGGAAGAGGAAATGGGGAAGAAACACTATGGCGTTTCTGTAACCGCCACCATTATGTTGAGTTTTCCTGACTCCTACCAATATAAAAGCAGAGCGTTAGATATTGCTTTCACACGTTATCCATTCGTTCTGTACCAGCTGACGGTTTGGCTTACCTTCCAATTATATTTAAATGTGTTGTTCACTTTGTCTGTTTAGGTCATAATAAAAACTTTTATTCAGAAGTTTTCAGTCTCGTTCTTACAATGAGCTAGTTTCTTCACAACTGATGTCAAAATAGTTCAACATCGAAATAGAGTTAAAACATTTATGTTACCGATTACCCTCCTTCTCAAGCAAATTAACTACGAATACTACAAAATAAAGGAAAGAAGCCAATGATGCATTAGCAAAGCAAGACATGTATATTCAGATTTGAGACTGAATGTGGGTTTAACACGCATTTTACTATGCATATATATATATATATATATATATATATATATATATACATGGATATGTATTATATATATCCCTAATGAATCCTTATAGCCTGTAAAACAAGATTGCTTCAAAGTGTGGAAGTTATTCAGAATGGATAAAAGCAGTATACATATAAAATATGTAAACAAAATGGTATATGCAAAATAGAAATAAAAAGAATGTTTAAATAAATTGTTCTACTGCAGCATAAAAATTTTGCCAGAATAAAAATTTGCAAAGTAATTATAATTGTTTTCTATAAAAAGATTAACCATTCAACAATAATCAATAAAAATGTCGAAAAACTATATGTCGCATACCGTTGTGAGTTAGTCCGCAGAAAATGGAAAGAAATTCTAAATTCCATTTGACGAAAGCTTTTCATCTATTTGCCGTCGAAACATTTATATAACGTAATGAATTTATTTCAAATATTGCAGGATTAGTTTTATCACGAGAGCATATATCCAAAAAATATTTCAATCCTTTTTCTTTACTCGTAAGTAACAAATACTTATATTCATTAAGATTTTCTTTTGGAAAAGTAAATTATTCATATTTTATATAAGAATATTTAAGACTAACATAATTATTAGAGGAAAAGGTAATATGAATTTAAATGCACTTTCTTAAACACACATTTGCTTAATATTAGAGGATAAAGAGCAGTAGAGGAGATTTAACAGTAATGTAAACACATGAAGAGTTTAAAAACTCTGTTCAGGACCCAGCTTTATTTGTTAGCTCTTTATTACGCAATTGAATAATTTCCGTTACTTTTTTCATAAAAAAATACTTCTTGTTTAATCTCGTAAGATGTTTTTTTCTTTTTCGGTAAGAAAATCACAATTAACTTCTGTTATCTATTTGATTGGAGCAACATATGCTCCAGTTACATGCTATTCTAAATTTCTAGTTAGTTTTACTCTATTAGTTGTTTCAATATCTCTAATTTCATAATTATTCTAATATTTATCACATTAATTTGAATGGGAACTAATTATTATGTACTACTTAAAAATAAATATGAATCATCATAAAAGCCAATTTAAACACTCAAAATTATTTTAAAAGAACCTGAGCTTCAAGTGAAAACATTTAATAAAGTAATATTAAAGTAAAATTTTTGAGATTGATTCATATTACAGGTACATTTTTGAGATGTTAATGTTTTTTTAATCGTTATTTTTACCATTCTCTTTAAATTTTTTGATTACCAGTCAAATTATTCAAAATTTTAATATTAATAACCAATTTTTTATTAGATTATATTGTTACTGTCAGCGTTTTAATTTCCCGAAACTCTCAATTTTATAGTACCGACTGCGCGACTTTGTTCGATAAACCAATATTTCAATATTTAAAAATATTTTATAAAAGAAATATTAACTCGATGTTTGAATTATATTTATCAAGAGACAAATGCTTAAAAAAGAGATATTTTGAGTGAGTGTGTCAAAACACTATTTTTTTAAAATTTTATTTTAACATTAACGATAGACATTATTTGACGAAAAGCGTCTTACAGAATTGACATTTATAAGAAACTCCAATCACTTATATTGCAAGAATGTTTAATATACTTTTCAGTGGTGTATGTAAAAAATAAAAGATGGTTTACATAAAAAGTAACTGTACCAATTTAAAATTTGTATTTGCAGAGCATAAAGCTAGAAGACTAATTGTATCACAGCAATATTTTTCAGTCGCTGTGATTTTTATAGAAAACATAATGCAATGAAAAAGTACCTTTAAAAAGTGCTAGACCCCTGATTAATAAAAATTCCCAAGAATAATTGAATATTGTTTGATTTGAGCATTTCATTCGTTCGTGATAATTATCTTTATACATCATTTTTTTTAAATAAAAAAGCGGATTTTAAAACACTTTTCAATTTTTTTCAATATTTATTTCCTTAATTTATCACTATGATCCCTCCCCCCCTCTGGATTGTTCAATTTATGAATATAAACAGCTTAAAAACATGTAGATATATTACTCAGAGGAAATATTTGTAGTTTTTTTCTTTTTTAATAATGCTAATGATAATTTTTTTTGCATGTTTATGAAATTAGACTACCGTATTTTCATTTGTTTTGTCTCTCATAATAATATTGTAAATAGATCATTTCTTATTCAGAATTCTCCTTTCGTACATAGTTGAAAATTATTTTTTGCTGAGGTTTATTTTGAATGTTTTCCTACATTGTATGGACTGAATCGATGTAACGAAGAGGCAGAGCGGAATGAAAGACAAATTTGGAGATTAAATAGGGTAATATACGGTAGCACATGTACTTAAATATGCAGCTAGACATAATGCGGGAGTGTTGGAGTAAAATAAAGCACACGGCTGAGCAAGCTCAGAAATTCTTGGAAAGCAATTGCACGGCTCATATTAGTTTATACAACGTGGAGTTCTTACCTCAGTATGAATAATCGAACAATCAATCCTTAGACAACATTTGGATGATTTTACCCGATGTCAAATCATTGGAAAGACAGAGGATGGTCAAAGTGTGTGAGGTGTGTCTGTAGAAATCGGGATTGCTCACAGCATCGTTTCATGACTTTGGTGAGAATTTCAAACTACAGAAACTACTGTCAGAAGGTTCATCAATTATCGTCCACGAGTGACCAAGCCAGCGGACGATCGGTATATTGCCCTAAATGCCAAAAAGAACAGGCAGTATATAGATGGAGAAATCGCTAAATACACATAAAAGGTAATTGAACAACTGCTATCACGTTTTACCGTGGCCAGAAGGTTACACAGTAGTGGTCACTATTGCCAATCAGAAAACGTACTTTCTACGGTATCGTAAACACCAGAATTCGACAGTTAATCAATGGGGCTCTAGTACTTTTTACGAATGAGAGCAGGTTTAGTCTGAGTCGTGATTCTAGACGCATACACAGTTTGTAAGGGCTTGAAACACGCAATAATCCCTCCAAGATTTTCGAAAGAGACCGGTTTGGAAGGTCGCTGAGTTCTCATTTAGGGAGGCGTTAAGATTGATTTCCCTACCGATCTTCATAACTTTGAAGGATGTATATTTACTGCCCGCTATTATAACGAGATTCTCCTACATCTGCGTCTTTTTAGAGACGCTTTTGGTCCACAGTTACTTTTCTTGGTAAGCAATGCACTAGGTCATTGTACAGTAGCTGTCAAAGAACTGTTGGACAGTGAAGATATTGAACACATCGATTAAATGGATGATATATATATATTATTTTTCAATTTTCTGTTTCTTACTTCTAAAAAATTTTGGTTCTTTTGGATAAAAAAAATTTGAAACAAATTTTCTAATTTTATATTTTTTAAATGTCTTGAGATTTTTAATTTTTTTTTACATTATCAAATTTATAAATAAGATTTATATATAATGAATAATTTTACTAATAATTAAAGTAATTTTTCCGGTTTTTTTAAGAAATACGCGTCTTTATTTTCATTTAGGAACATTAGAAATTAAAAGTGTTTTTAAATATCGTTAAAAAAAAGAATTGGGAGATTTCTTTTTTTTAAATTACAGTAAAGTTTCCAAATTACAAGCCTCCAGTTGTGTAGATGCTATGACTATACGAGTATATATATATATATATATATATATATATATACAATAATAATAATAGCACAATTATAAATAAAATAAGTGAATAAAAAGTTATCATTCCCAAAAATAGAAAAATATTAAGAAATTAATAATGTAAACATTACTTATGAAAATTTGAAATAAGTTAAAATTTGAAAAGGTAAGTATAAAATTAAAACATTCTTCAATTTGCGAAGCGTAAAGTAGATATCAGATACTTAAAAAGCAAAAAGTCAATCGTCATCACTATATAAAATCATAAGATAATCAAAATATCGGTTGATTCTTAGTTGGTAAAAAAAACGTAAAATGGGCCAAAGAATGTGGAAAATCCATAACGGTTTTAAGAATATAAACTTGTTGCGGGCATGTAGTGATAAAATTTGAAATCACATTTAAGGAATAGGATTTGGTATCATTTCTTTCTGGCCATCACAGGCTATCAGAACAAATTATAAAAAAAAGGAAAGAAAGTATTGGAGAAAATGTAGAGAAATTATATATTTCTGGAGTTTTGAAGAAGTTTGAAAATGTATTGAATTTTTCCAAATTAATTTTAAAGATGTATTTTTTTTTTGCTTCGGGATTTTTTTTCTTTCACGCAAAAACTCTTACGTTGTTTCACTGAAAAATTTGTTAAAGTAGAAGCATATCGTATTCGTAAAATTTAATTAACAATAAAGGTTATATAATATTTTTGGAAAAATTTAGGAAGTATTAATTTTTTTGTACAATTTTTTAACATTACGATATTTTACTCTATTTCATATGAGAGATTTTCAGCATGAGGATATAATACTCGAATTTAAAAATAATTTTATTGAACACACATAAACAAGTAATTATAGATATTTTGGCAGAAAATATCCTGAACGACGTAAAATTTACTTAACATTTCTTTATTTTCTTTTTTTCAATGGCAACAATTTTAAAGTTAAGAATGTTTTAAGCATTTCACACATTTTTCTTAAAATAGCTGATTTTCTTTCAAAATCTGTAATACATGAAATTGTTTAAATTTACTTTCAATCATTTATTTTAATCCAATATCACTTACATTTTCAGCTCTCGAGATAACATTAACAACCCTGAACTGCCTTAATAGAATAATTAACTTTTAAATTATTTTTTTAATATTGTGCAGTCATGCAAACCTCATGCTTCAATTTTTTAACAGCACCTTTTGTTTTCTATTGAAAACAAAAAGTAAAAGAAATATTCACTTTTTATGCAGGATTTAAGAAATATGTAAAAAAAGAAAATAATAATTTATCGTCGTTTTGAGAGAAATTATATAAACAAAGATAGCTTAATATTAAACATAAAATTAGAAAGGTGATTGACGTTCTAATTTTTGAGGTATTATTTTATATTAAAATTGTTTTTGTTTTTACACTCTCTCTCTTTTGTTTATATTTTTTTTAGGAGCTGAATATTATCAACAGCTTATGCACAATTTTGCATTAATTTAAAGAATGCGTTTTTTCCTCATCATCCGCGAATTCTTTAATTCACGCATCTTCATTAAAAATCTACCTTCATGACTTTTTTAATGTTCGTTTCTCAGCTAATTGCGCATTAAGGCCCCTTCCTTCTACTTGAAGAAACTACAAAGCCCATCCTCTAATACACATATAATTAGATGTGAGAATATTTTCTTCTGCTGTCAAGAACAGACTTGTTTTCACAAAACTTAATCTTCTTGAATATTTAATCACTTTTTCCTACTTCAAACTGTTTTTTCATTCAGTGAAAAAAAAAACCTTTGATATCTTTATTTTTGAATGCCTCCTTTTCATTTTTTTTATTTCATTTATTTATTTTTCTATGCTTTTGAATCCATGAACGAAGCGTTCCAGAAAAGGAAAACCGAATTTATTGAGCTTATTCGATTGCGCAGAAAAGCACCAGGAAACGTGGTATATATATATATACATGCAGAGAGAGAGAGAAACAAAATTTCGTACGTTTAAAACTTAATAAGTGGATTCCCACTGGATCGTTGTTTATGGGATAATAAAATGACAATCAGTTGGAGATGGCAATTTTGATGACATTATTCTGGCTTTTTATAAATTATATATTCTTAAATTGTAAAAAGCTTAGTTTTTAAAGTTTTTCTCTTACTATTAATTCTTTTTAATCTATCAATCATTTAGAACTAATGTTACTTTTCTAATTTTTTTTCTATTTTCTCTTTCTCTTCTTGTTTTCTCTTTAGGTGTTTTTTTCTTCATTATTATTTTTTTATTATTTTATTACATTAATCTTTTGTTTTAAGTAATTTTTTCTTGCTTAGGTTTTTTGAGTTTTATATCAATATTTTAATTTTTATATTACATCTACTTATGTTTAAAGTTACATTTTACTTTCCTTTTATTCCTTCTTTAATACATTTTTCTTTACTTGATTTTTACTTATAAATTCATATTCCATACAATATTGTGGCAATTTTAGGCCCTTTATTTAATTATCTCTAAAATTAAGTATCTTGACACGGTTCCATTATTCCTAGCTTTATGTAACTTTAGTAGTCAATTTTATGCTATATTCTTAAATGTTTACAGTCTTATAGATTTCTTAAATTTATTTATATTCTCTATAATTTATACTTTTTCTATTTTTTTTTATTACTTTTAAAATTAGTATAGATATTTTGCATTTTTCATATATAATCTTATATTGATTGGAACTTATAATCTAAAAATTTAATTTTTTTTATATTACTTTTTATTAACTTTTTTTTTGTAAATTTTCTTGTTTGCTATTATACGTATTTAGTCAAGTTTTCATATTTTGGACTTTTAGCAATACTTTAATTTGATAATATTTTTTGAAAGCTTATTTTTAATTATTTATTTGCTTAACTATTTGCTTATTTTTATAATTAAATACCTTCATTTTATTAATTTTTTCTTAGCTGTAATTATATATTTTTTTTCTTAGCTATTGATACATTTTCTACGCATAGATCCTTCTATTAATATGAGTAATATATTATTTTTCAGTCACATAATTGTTTTGAAAAAATATTCTTACTTTGTTTAATTTGTTTCCATATTACTAGTTTAAGAAATAAAAATTTGATTTTCGATTTAATGACCAGAAACAGAAATATATATTTTATACTTTATCTTTATGATACATTATTACAGTGAGTGTACCAGAGTCAATAAATTACCATTTATTTTGTCTTTTGTATTAGATTAGAGATTTTTCTCTTTGCTTTGATGTGCTTTTATAGTTAATTTGATTTTACTGTTTTAAAGGGTTTGTTTAGGTCCTATAAGCTATTGTACTATTTTTCAGTTCAGTACATTTAATTAGATCGATTTTGTGAATAATTTTCGGAATTTTAGCCTTTGAGAGACTTTAAAATTTTGTCTTTAAAAAAGTTAGGATATATTTTTAGACAGCTAATTTTTACAGCACTTATAGATTTTCTAAAAATTGTTTATATAATTTAGCTCTTAAGTTGAGTTTTTTTTAATTAAAAATAAATCATCACTGCTTAAATAACAACCTTATTAGGCTACATTCTTAGATTTAGGAAACTTTAGATCAACGGTTTATAGTACTGGTAGTGTTGGGAATTCATGCAACAATGACTTAGTCATAAGTTAATGAAAGTACATTATTTATTTATTTTTGAGTTTGAATTAATTAAAAAAGGAACTATAAAAGAAGGATTTTCTGTAAAATGAATTATATTGGAAAATATTATTATACTAACACAGGAACAGGGGACAAGTTTTTTAGGAATAATAAAACTAAAGATTAACCAGTTTTCAGTAATTATTACAATTTTAAAAAAAATAAATTGAATACAATATGTGTAATAGCTATCAAATATACTTGTAAAATGATTATTAATGAACAATTTAAAATCAACTCCAAATTTATAATTTGCAAAAGGTTTAATTGTATTAAACCTTTCCAAAGAGAGAATTTATGCTCCGAATAACGTAAGTAGAAACAAAAAGCAAAATATGCTAACACGTAGAAGTGGGGAGATAGACTCACCCAGAAACAAAAGCAAAAGAGCGCAGAAAAATTAGGGGGAATCAATCAGCGTAGAGCGAAAAAGTCGCCGAGAGAAGAGGCCGAACGGCCGGAGAGAAGAAAGCGAATTCCCGGTAGGGAGAAATAAGAGAGGGAACGGAGGATACGAGGAGCAGATCCCGACAGGGGGATCGAAAAGGCGACGAGGGCTGCGGTTCATCAAGCTCCCTGAAGGGAGGAAGACGAAACGACGCAGAGAAGTGGAAAAAGAGATTTCGCATCTGAGTCGGAGAAGAACAATAATTAGCGCAGAAGCACAAAGTAGAAGTAATTCGGAAGAGATAATGAATCACCAGTCAGGAGAGGAATTTACAATACTATTAAACTGAAAAGCTAGACGGAGGAAAAAAAGAAATCGGGCTCAGCAAAGTGCGAAAGAGCAAAGATTAAATTTAAACAGATAAAATGAATAATAAAAACATGGAAAATGGAAATTTAGTGAGTCGGTCCAACCTATGTCTCAGAGCAATTACATAAGATCACAAACGTAGATAAAATGATATGAGTACTTAATAAAGTGTAGTATATATATATATTTTTTTTTTTGGCAGAAAAGATAAACTTTTTATAATTTTTTATAGTATAGGATTTTTCGTATTTTTTATATATATTTTTTTTTGTTATTTGTGGCCTATCTAAATCTGCCGTGTATATTAGTAGTTGCGTGTGGATATTTATACCTACCCGCTCTCCCTGCAAAAATTTGTTGTGAAGTAATTGATGGGTTCGTGTGTGTTTGTATGGTGCTATGGAAATTAGCTGCAAGTTTTTGGATAGTGATTCTTATTGAGTCGACTTTCATTAAATTGTGTATATCTCTTGTACTGTGTCGTCTATGCTCCCCGATAAATGATTTGAGCACACCTGATTGGAGTTTTTGAAGGATATTAATGCTACTATTAGCGGCGGAGCCCCATATAGCACAACCATAAGTGATAATTGGGAGTAAATAAGATTTATAAATAAGAATTTTATTTCTAAGACTTAATTTAGAGTTTTTGTGAAGTAATCTTCTAAGTTTATTGAGTCTAATGGTGAATTTTTTCTTGATGTTTTGGAAGTGAGTTTTGTAAGAGAGTCTTTTATCAAGAGTGATTCCTAGGTATTGGGTACTGACTCCCCAGTTAATTTCTCTATCGAATAATTCGAGCTTATGGAGTTTGTTTTTATATGGTCCTTTACTTAAAATAATGGCTATGGATTTGTCTGTGTTTATGGAGATTCTCCATAGAGTAAGCCAGTCCTCAAGTTTTTCTAAATAATTTTGTAGTTTATGGTGAACAATAGAGGGATGAATGTCTTGGGCTAAAATAGCTGAATCGTCTGCGAATAAGCATATGTTTACATTTGGATCTATTGGGAAGTCACTAGTAAAAATAGAATACAAAAAAGGCGAAATTATTGCTCCTTGTGGGGTAGAAGCTTGGATATTGCCAATTCTAGAAAGAGTGTTATGGAGTTTAACTTGAAAGGTTCTATTTTGCAGAAAACTGTGAATTATTCTAATTAAGTGGTCAGGGAATTTAAGCTGAATCATTTTGTATATTAAACCGTCGTGCCACATCCTGTCAAAGGCTTTCGCCACATCGAGGAAAACACCACCGGTAAAATTTTTGTCATTAAAGCCCTGTATTATGTAATTAGAGACACGAAGGAGTTGATGATTAGTGGAGGTTTTTTCCCTAAAACCATGTTGAAAGGCGGGGATGATATTGTTACTGTTGGCGTGGAGCTGTAGTCTGTTAAGGAGGACTTTTTCAAATACTTTGGCTATTGTGCTGAGAAGACTGATGGGTCTGTAATTAAGTGGAATTCTATTATCTTTTCCCGGTTTAGGTAGAAGGGTAATAATAGCGTGTTTCCAAGCCGTTGGGAAATAGTCAAAAATTAAACATTTATTGTAAATTTTAGTTAAGTAAGTGAGTCCTTTTTGAGGGAGAGATTTTAAGCAAATGTTTTTAATTTTATCGTGTCCTGGAGCTTTTTTATTTTTGAGGTTAATAATGATTTCACTAATTTCATATGGAGAAGTGAGCTTAGGAGGAGTAGTGTTGTCATTTCTGTTTAGATATCTATTAACAGTGCGTTCTACTTTTTCAATCTGTTCGTCAGAGTAAACATCCGGGTTTTCGGTAAAGCTCTCTTCCAGTGAGTCAACAAAAACGTTGGCTTTATCTATAGTAGAATAAGACTACTAAGACTATAAATTTTGTAATTGTAAGTATATAGATCAAACCTATATTATTATCGATACACTATTAATCAGCATAATAGACATGATATAAATAATTTTAATGATATTAAGAAATGTAATGAAATTGAAATCAAGCATTTTAATTTTCATGATTTAGAAAATGTTGAGTGATCTATTACTATGTTTGTTCCTAGCACTAACAGAAAATAGTGTTATAAATATTATAATATTCAAATGTATAATACTATTCTCCACAATGATTTGAATATTTTGTATTTTTATAAAAAAATATGCTTGAAATATTTAAATTTACAGACATCAGAGAATATTTTTATAGGAAGAATAGTTATCATACGCTCAATGACTATAATAATAGCTTTAATAAAAAAAAAGCTAGAGATAAACTCGTAAAAGAAAATGTATTGAAATGGATGATATTAAGATAAAAAATAAATAGTATTATAATTTTTTAAGATAAAAATTTTAAGATAAAATTTTTTAAGATAATTTTTTAAGATAAAAAATTAAGGGCTTTAAATGCTAATTTCGAAGTAGATTTCAATATTAAGAACATCAAATATTGCCTACTTGATTTGAAGGAAAGATGGATATAAATAAGAAAGTACTTACTTACAAACAATTCAAAATATCACTAAATATTTAGTTAATAAAAATAATATAGAAGAGATTATATATATATATATATATATAATACTGAATAGGAATAGAGATCATGATGTTAAGGAAACACCCTTGTCATTATGACAATTGTTCACATGATGATTAAGTCGGTCAAAACAATAAAAATGCAGAAAAGACTGAACATATGAAAATTAAAGAAAATCATGACCATTACTGTTTGTTGAAACTTTTTCAGACGAGGAATACTATCCCATTACTATCCCAAGTGTTTGTATCATGGGATCAAAAGTATTAATAATTCCAAAAAATCGTTTGTCTTTGATTAAATATACAGGAAAATTTTCTACAGGATTCTAACCTTCAATTCACCAAACTTCTGGGGTCATTCTGAATTATTTAATTACTGAGGTCCCAATAAATAAGGGAGAAGCTGAAAAATTTACGAGACTATTCGTTATTAAATTTAATATTCCATATTGTTAAAATTAATATTCCACATTGTTAAAATTAATATTCCATATTGTTAAAATTAATATTTCATATTGTTAAAATTAATATTTCATATTGTTAAAATTAATATTTCATATTGTTAAAATTAATATTCCATATTATTTGAAGGATACGAATACTTTTCAATAACAATGAGGTATTCGTAATTACCTTGTCATGGAATATGAAAAAAATTCTAAATTCTATAAGTAATGACATCAAAAACAGAGTAGGTGTATATTAATTCAAAGGTTTGGTTTTTTAGAAAACAACAGCTGTGAAGTATTAACAAGCACGTATTAGGTTACGATAGAATTTGTTGCATGAACGTGGCTATACTGATCGATTTGAGAAGTGCAGCAGAAGAAACTAACTTATGTAATATATAAACTAACATATACAATAATAACTAACTTATGCAATAGATCAAACAAAATTATTCGTGAGTGTTTTTTAAAATGATCCTTGCAATTATGGTTCCTAAATACACTGAAAGTAACAAATTAATATCAGTTTGGGAAGACAGAATTATTTTATATAAAGCTCGGCGCAAACAAAAAAATATTTCTTGGATAAATTTTGTGTGAGCTTCCACTGAGATATCCTGTGTGGACAGTTCAAAGTCAGCTAAAAACCAATTTCTTTCTTAATTTAGAAGAAAATGATCCGAAACAAATTATTATTGGTATTATTTATATATAAAAATAAATATCTTTTAATTCGAAGTCAGTATTGAGGTGGCTCCGTCATGGTTTGGGTTGCTTTTACATATGATGGACAAATAGATTTTTCTTCCTCAATCTGTCGAATAAACTTCATTTAACATCAAAATATGCTTATGTCACCAGTTATCTGTCGTCAACATTCGATATTCTTCGTGACAATGCATCTATACATCGTTCTAATTGTTCATTCTATAGCTGCATCTGCTGCTAGTTCATCCTTCTACAGCTGTATTGGTATTGGCGAATGGAGTGTCTACGTTGGATTTACTTGTGGGCAGATCAAATATAAACCCCATCGAGAATTCATGGGATATTTAGCTCCAAGCATTTACAGTTACGCTCAGAAGGACCACACCTACTACCTCAATACTCAAACTAAAAGTATCAAATTTAAATGAGTTGAGTAACGTACCTGTAAACTTATTTTACAAGCTGGTTGACTCAATAGTGACTCGATTATTTAATGTGATCATAAATCGTGATGGTTCATAGAAGTATTGAGATAATTTTTTCCTTATTTCCAACTGTAGCTTTAAAATTGTGTCATGCATATTTAATCTTATTTTGTATTTCTTTTGAATAAATGATATGTTTTCATGGTCAGATTACTCTGCATGTAGTAAACCTTAAATTTTGCTCTTGTAAGCCATTTTAATGCATTGTAATTATTTTCATTACTTTTATTTTATATTATCAAAAAACATCATGTTGGCCTTAAAATTTCGTCTGTTGACTCTAATGTTAATGATACTAAATGTACTAAAACTAAGGATACCTGGGCTATTAGTTAAAAAAACATCTTTGAAATTGTTGTCCATTTTTCTTTAAGAAAAGAATTGCCTGAAAAAACTAAGGGAGTTAAAAAAACACTATGTTACTGGAGGGATATAATTAAAGTAATTAGCAAATATGCAAAACTTTGTAAGGTATGCCAAATAAAAAGTCTCATCATTTGGTGCCAACAAATAACAAATGTCCTTCTGAATGAAAAAATTCATATCTATCGTAGTTTCTGTTAAATTGCTCACTACAGCAACCAGTCAATCGAAGTACAACAATCTTTCTTCATGTAAAACCATCTTATAAAAAAAAACCTACAGAGCTTTTCCGCTGTTAGTAAAACATTTGATTTCCCCCAAATTCCTCTCTAACTAAGCTCACTCCCAAAATCCAACTATTTCTCTCTCTCTCTCAAAGCTTCCCCTCCGGTTGTTCTCTTTTTAACTTCCGCTTTCTATCCAGTGGTCTGTCTTACCATCTCCTCACTCCCTCGCTCTTCGCAAATTCTCTCAATATTTACTCTTTTAATTACGCTCTCCATCGTTTGATTTTAATAATTTCTTTTCTTTCTCAATTCGCAATACAAATGTATATTCATTTTTTTTCACGCATGCAAAATATTAAATTCAAACAAATACACGTGTTGTATTCCTACATCTTACTCACATACTGAAATTTAAAATTATCTTTATCAACCAATTCGAGCAGCAAATAAAATTCACAAACCGTTGTCGAAGCGCAAGGCGTTCTTTCAAATCTGCATTTTCAAGAAAAAAATCAAAACATTTTCTGAATAAATTTTCCTAACGACATTCTTGAAACTACGTAATTTTATCAACAACAATTTGCTTTAAATTTCACATTCAACATGAAAATACAGATTCAATGGATCCAGATTCAATAACTTATTCATGAATTAAATAATTCCTTTTAAAGTTTTTACGCTCTCCTCTCATAGTTATTTTTATTTCAATTCTTACGAAGTCACTGCTTTGCTTATTACAACTACGAGTAACTTTTCCAGGTACGTAAATATTTCTTCCTAACTCATTCGTTTTGTTCAAATCTATTTTTGTTTTTGCACTTTGATAGTGCTTTTGTAACTATTCTAAAATTTCCTGTATCTTTTAGAGCTTCGTGAATATTTTTCTAACAACAGTTTGGGAAGTGTTACAAATGATTCAGAGCTAAACAAATTAATCTTTCGTTGCTCAGTATTTTGAATTAGAATTTCAACTCCACTTAACTGAAATAACAGCCTCATCCAATTCTTTTAAGCTCCTTTTCTTTTCTAATATTAATTCATGTAATTTGCATAATTCATCCCTATCTTTCTTTTTCTAAATTTTTCTTTGCACTTTATAACAGCTTAAGAAACTGTTGCTCTCAAAGCCGTTCGTTTCCACTTTAAATTATGTAAGTGTTCAGACCTTTCGTCAGTACAAAAATGTACCCAATAATTCATTGATTAAATCAATTAAATCTAATGTTTAATTTTAAATAAAATATTTCATGTTTTATCTTAATTTTTAGGGCATGATCTGGATTTAGCCTTAATTCTTCCTACAGGTATATCTGTAGTGGTGCTCAGCTGGATAATTACTAGGTGGATCGAATGAATTTTAAATTACTTTTCCCGAACACATAGAAGTTGGTTCACAAAGGCCCCTCAAGTGAGAAGGTACAAAAAAGTGCACGCCCTAAAACCTTTAACCTCAAGATTTCATATTGAAGCGATGCTTGTTGAGATCCCACTCCGAAAGGAAAGGAGATGAGAGAGAAAAAATTATTTGTGCTGTCATCTAATATGGTGCTTGCACAGCTGAAAAAAGAGTGCAAAACGCACAGCCAAAAGGGGAACGTATGAGCACATGAATAATTTCCATCACTTCATCGTAAATTAACTACCTGTTGAAATTGATAGCATTTCTTTTTCAAGTAATCTTCGCTCTAAATATATTACTAGCATGTTATACATACTTCTAAATTTTAAAATTTAATTTTTAGTTTTTAAAATTGTTAGCAGATAAAATTGATAAACTCCCCCCCCCCGAAAAGAAAGCCAAGGCGACCCGGTTAAGGGTTGTGACCCACCGATTGTGAACGATCTATTATATCGGAAATATTAGTTTTGTAAATATAGTTCAGTTTTAAGATAAATTAAAAAATTAGGAAAAAAACATTAAAATTTACTTCCTAGTTTTGAAAAAAATATATCATTTATTTTCTAATTTTGAAATTAAAATAAAATGGTAAAAGTAATTTCTAATGTTCTACCATAACGAGAAAATATTGTAGCATTTATGTAAATTTTGTTCTTTAACATTTAAGGGCAATTTAAGGGAAAAAAGCAATTTTTAACTCCTAACATAAAGAAAAAACGTTTAGTACGGGCCAAAAAGTGCAAATCATGGACGGCTGACGACTAGAAGAAAGTAGTTTTAAGTGATGAAACTTATTTATTTGTGCAGGGATACATTTCAGAATTTCACAACTCTCTGCATTGATAGATGATACGATTCACATAAATCTAGAGATACTTTATGAAAAAAGGATTTTTCTCAATACTTCATCTTGTGACGAAAAACCATTTCTGTTTACCTCTTGTGCCATAGCTAAACTCAATGTTGAAACACTAAAAGTCAATAAGTCAATCAAAGAGACGTTAGAACAATAAACACAGTATTTATTGCTTGATTTCTAATATAACGACAATTATAAATGCTCTCCCGGACAAGGCCTTAACTATATTAACTCAATCTAACAGTAATAATCTAATTGACTCTTACCACTAAGGTTATCTTGACTTCTAGCATACATTAACCAGTCGATAACTTGTAACAATTCCCGGCTCCCACTTCAACTCCGACTCTGGAACAATTGCTGGACACTAGAATCACTCAACCTCTACCTCTCTATCGCGATTGAGTATATTTATTTCCTAAATCTCCTGCTTCACTTCATTTCTACCTGCTTTAGATTTACGTATTCACGTTTCATTTTTGGTTGAGCAAAGGTTGTTTAGCAAAAGCTATCAATCTTAATTAAAAATCCCCAACATTAGTGAAGAGAAAACCGCGAATAGCCCAACGTCTCAATCTCATCCATATGTGTTTTAAGTGAATCTGGAGGGACTGAACTTTTACGTATTTCAAAAACAATTACAAAAAGTGCAACGTCTATTCTCTTCAAACGTATTTTTATTCATACGTTAGAGAAAGAAGCTTTATAAAGCAAAACTCAAGACTCAGTAGACCCTTTAAAGTCAGAAGTTCAGTCAATGCTTTCAATGATTGAGCTTCTGTGTGACCACATACCAATTTCAATAAATACTGTTTTTGAATACAATAGTTAATTTCCAAACTATGAGAATAAAATCGGTCATGGATGTTTCATGACATTAAAATGACTTTAAAATCATATATAGATTTTGCTACTTTTTGCTACTTTTGCTACTTACTTGAGCTTTGAACAATAGGCTGCAGATTTTTTTACAGAAAAATTCTCAATTATCAAATTATGAGAACAAATCTTTCTTAGAATTGCTAAATATATATGTTATAGTTCAAAATACGAAGCAAATGTTACTGATCATCCATTTTAAGTAAATATATTTGTTTCACTTAACATTTTTGTATATTTTATTATGTTATTATTCGTCTATGTATCTAATGTATATGTATTACATTTTTGGATAACGTTTCAAAATTTGTCTTTTTAAACGTTAATAAAATCGCATTAATTCCTTTTTTAATTAGTGGCATTTTTAGTATATTAAAAAATAAAAATAAAAACATTTTTTTTCTTTCTCTTCGGAAATAAATTTTTAAAATACAATATTTTTGTAAGTAGAAAAAATAATTAAATAATATTTTTTTAAATAGAAAATAAAGTTTTAAACAAAATTTACGAAGGAACTAAATTTTGAACCATAATAATTTTTATAAATAGCTAAAATTTAAGAAAATATTTTTATAAGTAGAAGAAAAAAAATTAAATAGTAATTTTTTTAATAGAAAATAAATTTTTACACAAAATATTTAATAAATACTCTTTATAAGAAGAAAATAACTTAAAATAATATTTTTTGTTAGTAGAAATTTTTTTTAAGTATTTTTAAAAGTAAAAAAAAAAATTAATATAAAATATTTTATAAAAGTGGAAAATAAATTTTAAAACAATCCATAGCAAAATTGATATTCTGTATTCAA
>BMAW01075796.1:378364-405901 GCA_019974015.1 Nephila pilipes
CTCACGCGTTCTCAAATCTCCTCGATGTTTACCCATAGTAAGAGAGATTAACTCAATATTATATCTAAGCATAAAGATTTACTTTCAATCAAACATATCACTCGTAAAAGACAAATGCCATTTTCAAAGCAATTAAAAGTTTTCCTCACGCGTTCTCAAATCTCCTCGATGTTTACCCATAGTAAGAGAGTTTAACTCAATATGTCTGCATTATCCGAATATAAGATAGTGTATTACGTTATAATAGTAAGAAAAAATCCAACATCTATCACATTAATAAGTTATTCAATAAAACTAAATATAAATAAACGCGCATATAGTAAAAAATAATCCATATAAATTGTAATACATCAAAATAATGAGAAATCGTAAGACAAAATTTAAAAATCTTAAAGAAAATAGTATATTCCTTACATCCATTTTTAAAATGTTGAAATATAGAGTAATTATGTTCAAGCAAGAGGGTAAAATTAACACTTAATTCCAAAACGTTACGTTAAAAGTAGTAGTAAAAATAATTATTCTGTTACGATACATTTTACTCAAAAAATAATTAATATTTAACAATACTGTTAAAAGTTTAAATTTTTTCTGTATATCGGAAAAAAGAATAGAAACAAGTTTTGGAAATATGTTGAGTAAATGCTTTTTAGTTTCAAAAATTTAGTCAAATTGAATGGGTAAAAAAAACCGATTTAGATTTATTTTCTACTTGTTTAGAAAAGATTTGTAGAAATTCTAACTTGGTAACTTTTCAAAATCAGTAATATTAGTAATTTATTTCAATCAACTTACTCTTAATCGAAATTAGTATATAATTTATGGTATTCATGTAATAAACAAATTACATTCTTGGATCCATTTATACTATATTAATGCATATAATTATTTTAATTAGATTAAATAATTTCCAGGGGGTGGGGGGGGGGGGGGGGCGTGTACGAAAAGAGCAGACTACTAAACTTTGTTTCAATTTATTCTGATTATTTTAGTTATTTTAATTCAACTTGAGTAAAAACTTTTAATTTATCTTGCGTATAGACACAACTAGCTTAAGAATTTGCAGATAATATTACACTGAGGTAAAATAGGGGAAGAGAACGTGCAAAATTCACTGTAGAAATATGCATTGTGTAATATTAGAAAGCGATAGGAATAGAATAAATTCAGATAATAGATATTTCATAGGGTATCGTTGTCAATGACGAAAAGGAATGTGTTTGTTTCAAGATAAATACACTTAAAAAAGGGTGTTAGAAACTAAGTAAACTTATTGTATATTCTTAGAACTTAATATTAAACTAAAATTTTTAGACTTTAAGAATATAGTGAACAGGGAAGAAAAGGTGCAAGTTCTTAAAAGGCCAAGTAAAAAAAAAGTACTAATTAAAGAAATCATTGACAAATTATTGCTCGAAAAGAAATCCAACTTTATATACAGTTGGGTTTACATTTAATATAAGATCTAGATTTATTATTCGATAATTACAAGAATTTAATGTTTTCATTCTAAATCCAATTATTTCATAGTTAGTTCAAGTGCTAAAAAATTGAAAAAAGGGAAATTCACATTGTTAGGTTTGCAATAGAAAGCATGAGCAGGTTATCTTCAAAGAATTTCTGAGAAAGAAAATAAAAATTGTTAAGAATGAAAAACTTACCTGTATTAAAAAAAAAAGACTTTCTTTTTCCTTTGTCAATACTTGAGAAATATTTAATTTGACGTATGGCTTTTCCTGATTACTTTGAGCATATTATAATACGTGTGGATAAATGATCAAAAACAAATCACACGGTCAAATAAAACTTAATTTTGATTAATGCAAAACACAAGAGAACACATATGATTTTATTACTTAAAAAAAATCACTGATTAATGTCTTATGAGAATCAATAATAAATTAATTGATCACAAAATGTTCATATAAAGGGACAATCGCTAAGTATTTAAAAAAAATCTCACCATAAGCAAGAAAAGAAAATGGCTCTAATGAATACCAATAATTAAGCGCAGGAAATGTCTTACGCTATGGTATCTACCCTTTTCTTCTCTCTTTTTATATGGGGAGATTTTTACTATCCTTCACGAAGTCAATACCCTCTTTTTTTTTTCCCTCGGCGATTTTTTAACATTTCTGTCTCCATCCACTTTAGTGGGCTAGGGTGATGGAAGGAAAAAAAAAGGAATTTCAAATATGTGCACGAAGGAAATAGATGAATGGAATCTGTTGATTTTGATTACTAGACTGAAAAAGGGAGAAGTCTTTATTGAGAAAAAGGAATCAGCGGCGATATAATTGATACTCTCAGAGTACAGTTAGGGAGAAAAGGGGTGTAAAATTGGCCCTAAAACGTATTTAACAAGGTGGTTTTGTTTTTTTTGGAGAGTGAGGGTTAAACTTCATTCGATAACGGCAATGAACAGAAGATTATTCCATATTTCTTAGCTAAAGAATTAATATGTTTTTTTTTTTCTTTTTTCATGTCAATTTATTGCCGAGAATGATCCAGGTATTTGAATTCATCAGACCACTTGATTTCAAGGATTAAAATTTCTAGTCTCTCTCTCTATTATAACTATTTTCTTTCTTCTCAACATGATTGCTATTGATTTTTCTATGTTGATTTCTATTCCCTACTTCTACAGCCGCGTTTCTAGTTTCCACATTTCGAGATATCTTTGTAGGGTTAAAGCTACTTAAAGTGCGTTCTGAAGTTCAGTCGCTATCTATTGACTTAATATTTTGTTCTGTTCAACAGAAAATTTCATTCACGCTTTGTATTTTAATGTTTGCTAAAACATATTATCTGCAAAAATATTTGTAAAACTGGTTTTAACTTTCTATCTCGTTCAAAAAAATATCCATCGAAACACGTGCAAAGAATTGCTAAGTATCTTATTTCAGTATAAAATTCTCCCACTTTTGCTTATTATTTCCTTTATATTCTTTTGATTTAAACATTTGGAATACCAGATGATTATAAAATGAAGTCAGTATAACAAGTAAAAAGAATTTTAACGCAAAAATTGGTTCGAGAAAAAGGGGAAAATAATCCCGTGATAAAATTCTTCAAAATCATGCACGTGAGCGTACTTTGCTTCTAATCATTAAAAAGTCTTAACGATTTAAGCAATGGAAAATTTTTAAAAAATTAGAAAGTTTGATGATCTCCTTCTGTGTCCTAATTTATAAACGTAGACAGTTCTTAAGAGCTAGATAAATGTATGCAATTCTAGATTTGGATATCATCAAAGTAGCGATTGTAAGTTGTTGTTTTTAAATGATGTTTGTCATCTGATACATATAATTTCTCACTGTGTTTGCAAGAATATTCTAAGAAACCATTCAATTTTCTAATAAAAAAATTACATTATTCTTTCTTCGAAAAAATCATTAATAAAATGAATTAAAGTTGAGTAAAATAAAATTTCGCTTTTATAACAATTTCTTAAACTTTACAGGTGAATTGTATACCACCTAGTAATTACATAAGCATTATCTTTGTAAGTATTATATATAATTATTCAAAAAAATTACATTCCTCTTTCTCAGAAAAAAATCATTGATACTATGAAATGAAATTCAGTAAAATAGAATTTCGCTTTTATAACAGTTTCTTATTTCCTTACAGGTGAATTGTTTACAATCTAGCAAATACCTAAGCTTTTTTTTGTAAATATCATACATAATTATTCAAAACATTACAGGATGAACTTTATCAGATTTTTGATGCATATTTTTTGCTTACCTACTGTAAAAAAGATTTTTTTTTGATATTGTAAATTTATGTAATTTACTTTAATAATACACTACAATTAATAATAAATTAAATCATGCAAATTACTGATACCAAATTAATAAACTGACAAATAATTAGAATTATTTAATTGTTTATTCAATAATTTTCCAGAATTATTCTGTTTCTGCATTCCTATTATTTCTTTTTTTAATTTCATCATAAATAAATATTGGGTCATATTTTACGTAAGTTATGATGTGTACTCTGTTCCTCACCATAAATTATTTTTAGAAACTCTCTTAGATTTCATAATTAATACATCCATACACTTATTGGATATTTCTATAAAAAAATTGTATGTATTGGTTACTCAAGATAAATTCCATACTTCTTTGGGTTTTCAGGAGCATGACATTTAATGGTTTTAATGGTATCTAATTCTTTTAGTGGTCTAATGAGAAAATTAGAAAAAAAAATTTTTTAGTATGTTGAAAGCTCAATTATTTAATTATTTCTGGGAAGTATGCTTCATTTATTTTGTGTTATTTTAGCAAAATATTGGTGTTTTCTTATAATAGTTTTTATAAAATTATAAGCTGGATGTATTATTTATTTCCAGATAAACGGAGTGCAGTTGAATTATATATTAAATGTAATCTTATTTAGTTTTAATCTGTTGAAACGAGTATTTAAAAACATTAACTTTTTACGCTGTATCAGTTTAATTGTTGTAACGAAACAATTTGATACAAATATTTTTTTCTTTTTAGATATTTTTAAAGACATATTTTTGGGGGTGGGGGGAGTTGACTTTTCATTTTTGTCCAGTCTCTCTATGAAGCATCTTAAATTCTTCAAATTTGAGTTCACATCACACTGGCACAACACGAGGGCTCTTTGCAAATGACTTTGTAATTTTAAACTACAATCAAGTTTTGAAGACGATATATTCCAACCCCCCCCCTTTTCTTTTATTCTGTATGATTGATGGTGTAAAATTTTCAGTTCATTTTCAGAGAGAAGTACGTATATTAATCTTAATTACAAGTTCATGTACAAAAAAGTTTATTTAAAAAAATATCTGTAACACTGATAGATTAAGAGAAGATTTAACTATTCTTGTTTATCTTAATTAAATTGTATTTATGTTATGAAAAAATAAAATGAAAATTCTGATTAATTAAAAGAGACCACTCTTATTCACTAAATAATCATTTTTTACTGAAAAGTATGTTCGAGGCTCTCTCATGACTGAAATTTCAAAAACCAATCAAGATTTTGATTTCCAATATAAATTGAAGAATATCATTCAATCGAGTAAACTAATGACATTTTGATTTTCTTCTCTTGACATTCTCTTGATTTTCTTCATTCACTTACTGAATTAGAGCTTTTTATTTCAAGAATTAATTTCCAAGCCTATTTTTTCTCTTAACAAAGACAACGTAAGATAAGATTAAGAACCAAAAGGGCATTAATAATTTATTTAAATGAGGAAGTCAAGCATTTGTTGTGGGAAAACTTCCCTAACTCAATGAAGGTAGGGAAATGCCACAAAATCTGTTCACCAATAATTCACGCATGTGATTCCAGGTATATTTATACAGAACATAATACTTCCCGTTTTTTTTTTTTTTCTTGCAAGCGGGGATTTCTCCCTCCTCTTTTAAGAGTTAACAAAGCGTGAGATTAAGAGGATTTATAAACTTTATTTAAAAGCGGATCACTCATTTTTTGCAGGTTCAAAGCCTGCTCCTGACAACTTCATTTACTATTTTTCATTTATTTACTTTTGAAAATTATTCTTCGAGGTTACTTACATAATTATGCTAATTGCAGCTTAGTCTAAAAAATATAATTTTCATTGGACATTACAACACATAAGCCTAGTTTGAAATTAGAGTTTAATAATTATCAAGGTTTTTTTTCCTTTTAGTTGATCAAAGAATTTCTTATACAATTTTTAATTGTTCTACTAAAAGAGCATTTTAACTATTATTTAACAAAAATTTGTTAGTATATTTTATTTACTTTAGATAAAATTAATTTTTTAAAATATCTCAGTGTGTAAGTTTGCAAAAGAATGAATGTGTTAATTGATTTCCAAAATCATAAAAGCTTGTGAGAAAAATTTCTTTTTAACATATTTAGTTTGAATTGGAGAACAACAAGATATAATTGTTATCTTGCGGTTATTGGCTACAAGGATGGTTGCATTTCCTCATACAGATACATTTTCAAGAATTTAATTTAATGGTTAAAAAGCACGAGTATTTAAATTTCAAATATTCCCTGCAACATTTGTCAGAATATTAAAATTAAATCTAGTTTAATCTTACAGTGGGAATGAGTAAATAAAAGTTCAGCATTGCTTTATTTTTCTTACCGCTATTTTTTAAGAAAATTCGGTTTTGTTCGGAAAATATTTTTTATTACATTATTTTTGTTATTACATTTGTTTAATAACAAACTAAAATGTCTGTCTCTTATCTTATTAATTCATAGATTTACTATAAAACGAAAAACAATTTTAATAATGCACGGGTATGTTTCTATAAATGCGAGTTACTTTTATGATTTGAATGATATACAATATTTCTGTAAAGATATGTGATGACATATCTTTATAGAATTATCGCATGTGATCATGTGATGACATTTGCGAACCGATATAATCTTCTGACGTGGTTTAATCGTACACCATGCTGAGAAGAGTAAAATACATTTTTCCAACGACTTTAATTCAGAAGGGGGGTTCAGAGCGAGGTTTTAAATTTCTTCTTTATTGCGTTGGAAATGTGGATGATTGCTCCTTTTATAATTTTTACTTTGAATGTATTATTATATTAAAAGTACTCATTCACAAAATTATTAAACTTGCTATATTTTCTGTGTTTATTTACAAAATTTGAAAACGCTACTCTTCTTAGTATTAATTTAAAGTATCCGTACACCTTTAAAACGTCATTTTTGTCAAAATTTTCGATTTTCTAATTTTAATGTTGGTTTAAAATTTAATTCTTTCCCCTTTGTAATAGTGTTTGAAATTTGCTTATATACCTTATTTAGAATTTAAGTTACAAGGATTTGAATTTTACTCGGTAGCTAATTTTTAATTGCATTTGAAAGTTTGTTTCTGATTTTTCTCAAAATGAGTTTTCTCGACATATTCACATATGTCGTATGTATGTCGTATGTCGTATTCACATATGTATATAAAATTGACAAAATAATGATATCTTTTTTTTTTACTTTTGAGTTATGAGCGTTATTCTGATAATCAATTTATGTACTATTTTCGCCATGTTTCCACTCCATTTTTTTTTTCTTTTTTTGAATTAAAAGCAGATTATTAAATGTATTTTTCATAGTCTTAGGCTGTATTTTAGCATTGAAAAATATTTTGATAACAAATGGCAATGTACTTCAAAAAATTATCTCCGAAGGTGTAAGGATACCTTAATGTAAAAAAAAAAACTAATTTTTATTTTACTTATTTTTTATTTTTATTTATTTATTTTTTGCTCCCAGCAGGCTTGTTTTCTTTCCTCAAATGTGAAAAGCAGTCTAAATAATTGGTTTTAGAGCAACTTTGTTGTAAGAAGTGCAATTGAAATTCCGTTTAAGGAATCCAAACTTATTGTAAAAGAATGCATGAACCAAAATGGCAAGCAAAGGACAGTTCCTTATCACGAATAGTTAATAATAGTTCATTGAAACGTTCCAAAATTATCATCATTATTAAATGTGAGGAGCTTGAGATATTTTGAAGTCCAAAACAAAACTTTGAAATAATGATTTTGGATAGGAAATTAAAAGTTAAAATATTTTTATCGCGATTAAGCTTATATTTTTTATTGAAATTTCATGTGAAAAATTGATATACTATGTTTATGTTTACTCTATTTATACGCAGTAGTTTCTCAACAAAACGACGATTCATTAATGTTTCTAAAACTGGGGGCTGAACGGAATCAAGTATATTAAGAAGGATTTCAGTTGAAGATGACATCACGAAGAAGTAATACATTATAAGATTCTGAACCAAGAGTAGTATTCCAGTTCATGTTACTCAGACCTTAGTATGGATGCTTGTCTAAATTCTATAAGATTTCAAAATAATACATTGGATTAGAAAAAAAAGGCACATTCTCAGTAACAAAACAATTGATCACACTTCACGTCAAGGCTTCACTCTTTCCATTCGTTTGGTTATCACAAACTTGTATTTATCAAATTATACTACTTTCAAACATATTACACATTTTAAGCAGAATTTCAAATCTCTTGAAAATTCATCCATTTAAATATCTTATACTTTTCACAGTTTAGAGGAAATTGTAATATGAAAAAGTTCATTTCTGCAACATATTCTCATATAAGTAAGAAATTGCATACTATTTTTTAGATTCTATTGTAGTTCTTGTCACGCACGTTAGTTTTCACATATACTATCATCAAACATATTACCTTCTATAATTTGGTTCCTATTATGAGAACTCGCTTATGAACTAAAGGTGTTAAACGGCATTATCAAAATTTTTCTCTTATTTAAATATGAATTCAACAAGAATCATACTTTCTATTCTAGTGCGATTATATTTTAAGCAAAACTCCTAAATGTGTACGTTATTGTTTACAGTAGTTTGGATCAAATGTAATTGCTTTGTAATCTTATCTCGCCGTTAAGTAAATAAATAAACTTACTCTAATATGATCGGTTTAAAGAAGTCGAAATGACAGTTAATGTAATTTATGTGAAATATTACTGTGATTTATACTTAGGTGAATACTACTTATCTTACTAGTTTCCTATAGAAAAAACATAATGTGTAATTTGCAGTACATTTTCAACTTAATGATGACTGAATTAAAAGTAAATTTTATTCTTTGTTCCACACGAAGTGTTTTAAATACTAGTGTGATTTGTTAAATAACATTAATGTATACCATCTTTTGTTTGATCTCAAAAGTGGGGGTATCCTCAATTCAGTTTTAATGTCTATCTTTCGAGTTGTTGACTTGTCAAACTGTTTCGAAGCTCAAGATATACTGTTTTACCACCCTGCACCCTCGACACCACGGCACTTCTGTGAAGAATTCATTCACTCGTCAAGGGCTTTCGGTTGAATCAATGAATAATGAATAAACACGCGGGATGTCTTAAAAAGGAAAGTACTATTGAGACTACTAGATATCAGCTATTCAATTCGGCACCCTTCAATTTGTCGTCTCCCCAACCCCCTCCCGAATCCAGAATAGAATCGATTACTTTCACGGTAAATGTTTTCTTCTCACGTGCATTGGGAATTTAAACTTAATGCTACCTAATTTACTTTAGAGTAATGCATGCGAGCCAAATACTTCAATTTTAAAAAAATTCCCTTGTATTTTAACTTTCTTAAATGGTCTTTGTAAGTTTAATAATCACGAGACATCCAATAAAGAGTACTTAATGGAACAAATATTAAAGATTGAAATAGTATTGAATTATTAATCGTCAAAATAAGTAAAGCAAATTCTTCAAAAAGGCACTTCAAAAATATTTTTTCTTGTAAAAGAGTAAACTTCTCTTTTGTATTAAATTCACATGACAATTTTAGAATTTTTTCAAAAGAGAAATAAAACTTTCGTACTGAAGTGACCTTTTGCTGGAATATTCGATTGACACAATTTTATTGAGCAATATTTTTTTTCAAAAAAGGATATCAATAGAAAAATATATTCTTTTGAAAAAGGCAATAATGTGCATGAATAAATAATTAAATTTAATAACATGATTTTTATTCAGAAAATATAATAAAATGAGAAATATAATAAATAAAGGAGGAATATAATAAAAATGAGAAAGGCAAAGGACGACAACATAAAAGGCTATTGGATAATAAGCCATTAGATAGGAGTTTTTATATAAACAAAATGGAAGAACCATTTTATTCCAAAATATGATTATAAAAATAATTGAATGGCTCATGAAATGTTGAAATTTTTGGTATTTCAGTTCGAGCTCATCTCGGGTTTTAGAACATTTATACATAATCAATGACTGCAAGTTATTTTGCAACAAATTTTTATGTGTTTCTATGAATTATTATTAAAATAAAAAATTTCTTATAAAATCTTTTTAAGTGTCAATAATCAAAGATTCTTTCACCGTCAGTAACATTTGAAATACTTGAATGAACTCTCTTATTGTAAAGAGATATTGTATATATATATATATATATATATATATATAAGATAAAGCAATGAATGTATCATTAAAAAACATAAAAGTAAGAGAATAATTAAAATCCAAAATCAACAACAAAAAAAACAACATTTATAGAACTAAGTAAAAAAGATGAAATTGAATCAAATTTGATACTAAAAGATGAATAAAAATTCAATCAAATGTAAAACTAAAGGAATAATTTGAATACCCAACAAAACAAAACATGCATATTCAGACTGGAGACTGAATTGTGGGGTTAAATTAGTTGTAATAACCAACTATGGTACCAACTCTAACCCAATGCATCTTGATGGGTAAAAATGGATTTCTCCAAAATTCAATTTACAATTTAAAGAAAAGAAACAATAAACAAAGAAGAAAAATTGAATGGCGATATATCTCAATTACTAGTTATTTTCAAAAACAATTGTTTTCCAAAATAATAAAATATGTTCTTCACCTAAAAACTTTCCAATTAAAAAATTTTAATCAAGAAATTATCCAGTTCATAATGATCCAAATAAAAATTATCCAATTAAAAATTATACATTTAAAAATATGACAAGTGATCATGAATCTCAGTGCAACAGGCTAAGGAACTTTTTTAAATGATGATGTCCACCACTATCCACTGTTGCCAAATAAAATTTGGAAATCAATGGTACCTAACTAATTGGAGTGTAAAAAGTTTCAATATAGAATATTCAATAAAAATCCATCAATAAACACAATCCTGACCAGAAATCGTATCAAATGATACACATATCAGAATTTTATTTGTTATAATTATTTAAAATTCAATTGAGTGAAATATGTGTCTGTAAATGTGATATAATACAAAAATGTTTCAAAATATCTTCACAACTAGACACTAACTAGCTGTCTTTGTGATCCCAATGTTGTGTGGTGGATTTGTTTTGAAACGAAAGTTTAAAAATTCATGAGTGTCCTGAAAGGTAACAGCCTTGACGTATAGGATTACCTTTTTGAATAAGTCATCATTCCAGAAGATATTAGAGTTAGCTCTTACTCCAAGATGTAAATATTAAAAATACATATAAATTAATTCATGAAATAAAGATTCTATTGAGAAACCATTATAATATAAAAAAAAATTTAGATGTCAGATACAATTTACATAATGATATTTCAATATCATCCAGAGTCCCCTAAGAACTCCTCATGGAAAAACTTAATATATATATATATATATATATATATATATATATTAATACTTGCTAAAACTAATGGAATCAATTAAAATATAGGTCACGTGTTACTTAATAACAGGTGCAAAATTACCGGTTAGAGGCGAATCATGACAACTGTACAATATGATTTGTTTCTTAAAAAGGATTTTTTGCTCAGAATTAAAAATTATTTGAAGGTGAGAGAGGTAATCAGAATGAAAGTTTTGAGAGTGATAACGGGTCCGGATGGATTATTCAACTCTCAACCATTCTCATCACATGAGTGTGATTGTAGTGAAATAAAAATTTATGTGGATAAACAGTTTTACATTCATTACATCTAAATAATTTTTCTTATGCAATGTTTTTTTTTTCCTTTTTTTAAAAAACTTTAGCACGTGATAAACAATTATTAGCGTTTTGTACCTTCGAACTTTTTAAAAAAATATCTCAGTTCTTTTCTTCATTTCTAAATAACAAATACCTATATTAGTTAAGATTTTCCTTTGGAAATTTAAATTACTACTCTTTTATTTAAAAATATCCAAGACAAAAATAAGAATTAGTGGAAAAAGTGATTTGAATTCAAATGTATTTTCTACGGCACTCTTTTCTTTAATATTGGAGAATAAATTGCTATACATGAGATTTAACAGTAATGTGAACAATTGAAAATTTAAAAAATTCTACTCAGGGACCAGTTTTATTAGTCAGTTCTTCGCTACACATTTGAAGGGTTTCTTTTACTTTTTTTTAAATGACTTTGCAATTCCTGTTTAGCCTCGTAAGGTATTTTTTTTTTTTCGTTAGTAAAATAACAATTAATTTCTGATATCTAAATTGCTGGAGGAATTTATTCACCGGTTACATGCTATTCTAAATTTCTAGTCTGTTTTACTCTAGTTAGTTTTTCCAGTATTTCTAGTCCCATGATTATTCTAAAATTCATTGCATTTAGTCGGATAGAAGCTAATTATTATGTAGTACTTGAAAAATAAATATGAAAAATAATAAAAAAGGCTTTGAAGAATCAAAATTCTTTTAAAAGTCTCAGTGCTAATATGTATTCAAACATTTAATAAAGAATTATAAAAATTTTAGAGAATGATTCATATTTCCAGTAAGTTTTTGAAATACTAATGCTTTTTTAATCGGTGTTATTAACATTAAGTAATTCTTTCTGATTACCTGAAACTTAGAAATAATTCATAATTTTAATATTAATATAAATTTTATGTTAGGTTCTATTAATCTCCCGAAACTCACAATTTTTTTAATATTGACGTTGTGTCTTTGTTCGTGTAAGCCATTGTTTGAAAATATTATTTTATAAAATAAATATCATTTTGATGTTTGAATTATGTTTATCAAGAGATAATTTTTTTTAAAAAAAGATGTTTTGAAAGTGTGTCATATTACTGTTTTGTCTTCTTTTTGATTTTATTTTAACATTACCTATTTTCTTAGCTTTTGTAGAAAAGGGTTTTTACAGAATTAGTGTTTATAAGAAGCTGCTTTCATTTAAATTGTAAGAATGTTTTAACAAATTATTAAAGTGATATACGCAGAAAATGAAAGCAAATTACTTAATAAGTAAAAGTTTCTATTTAGAAAATAACTACACACAGAAATATTTTTGAATCACTATGATTTTTGGAAGAAAATAATGGAATAAAAAAGAGCCTTTGAAAAGTACTAGGTGCCTTATTACAAAACATTTACTGGATGACTTACATATTATACGATTTGAACATTTATTTCGCACGTGATGAGTAAAAGGAAGAAAAAAAGGAATTTCAAAACACTTTTCTTTTATTGTCAATATTTATTTCGTTGATTTGGTATTTTAATCCTCCTTGATTTTTTTTTGTTAAGTTTAAGAAAACAAATAACTTTAAGTGGTCCCGATACCAGTATCCCTAGTATAGATGTACAGAGGCATTTATTCTTCTAAACCATTGGTCTTCAAACTTTGTCTACTCGTGGAACCCTTAGAACTCTGAGGAGTTTTTGGAGGAATCCCTTCCACTCTTAGAAAAAGAATCTTTATATAATATTTAAAGTAGATCATTGTGTTATAACTAGATACTTCATGTAAAAGTAGTTTAAGACAAGTATTGTATTATTTATTAAAACATTTTAGCATATAATTAATGTAATTTACTGATTAATAACATTAATTTGTGCTACTCTTGCGTTATATTTAGTGACAGGAGTGCTCTTTCAATTTTAAACACAATCTGTTGAAGACTAGCTCTATTGATGTTATCTGTGGCCGTATTTCATATTCTGTATTTGATTTTTTTTTGTATTTTGCTTTTGTTGTGACATCGTTACAAAATATTTTTCACAGAGCACACAACGGTATCTCTCCTTTAGATAATAGATGTCACAGAAACTCCACAGCGAATGTGAATCCATATCGCATACACATCGATGAATGATTGAAAGTCCGAAGCCATTTTTACACATACGTCACGACTGACGTAAGGTTATCGGACGTCGGCAGCCCACACACTAAGCTTCTAATCAATTTTAAGGAATACTAAATGCATATTTATATTTTTCAGCTGTTAAACACTAATCTACTAATGTAAGTGTTTTATAAATTTCTTTTCGAATTTTTAATTTGACTAGCAGAACTGCTGGGTTTGACTCTTGGAACATTGGGATTCCGTAGATCAAAGATTGAAGACAACTACATTCGACCATTACACAATGACCTTTTTACCTTCAGACAACGTCTACATTTTTTTGATTGTATAATTTGTTTTAGAATTTTATCAGCAGAAAATGTTTTTGTTTATAATAATTTTTTGGCATTTGAAAGCAGAACTATTTTTTAGAAAATGTAATAAGAACAACAACAATAATAATAACTCTCCAAATGCACTGAAATTGGCCTTTCGAGTAATATTGATTATGATAAGCATAATACTCAGCCATTAGAATATCCTCTTCCTTAAAGTTTCTTTCGTTAGATTTGCAATCTCCTTGCTGCTCCGGAAGGTCACTGAGCTACCTGCCATGAGAGTTCTTTTTGGTCTGTTTGGGTTCTTCACTCTTCGTCGAGAAGCGATTCTCCTTGCTCGTGATGACTCCCCTCTTGGGTTTGTCATCTTAGCCACGACTCTGCTTCGACCTCAAGGCTTTACAGCTGGTCCAGTTCTGGGACGTCGTTGATTCTCTCTTCATAAGTGGCTCGCCCTCTATCCCTGTGTGGATACTCACCTAATGCTAAACTCGCAGTATCGATTGTATCTTCGCATCTACCTGCTGTGGACACTTCGGGCTACTTCTCGCTAATGAAACAAACTGTAACACTCGACCATGTCCCTAGAACTTAATCTATCAAGACAATGAACTCTCTGCTTATTCACTTTATGTTGGAAACTCCTATCTATATCTGCAAGATTTTTTGTCCATCCTATTTGATGTTTCTTGATTTTTAAGATAAATTTTCATATTGCTAACATTGTAATGACCATTTTTTATTTTTCCTGCTTCCAGAGTCATCTCATTTTTATTTAGACCTAAATTATCAATTCTAGGTTGCTCTTGGATTTAAGATCTTTAAATCTCTTGGACTAGGTAATTAACTAACTAGTTGCGACTTTAACCTTCCTCTCTAAATTTTTTTTGACTCTTGTAATTCACTAAAGCTCTCAAAACCGAGCGCCCTTGACTATTTACTTCCCAGTTATTTTCTTTTTAGCTAACGGAGTTTTTTTAAATTTTTTTTACTGATTAATTTTAATCGTGTGTCCACCTTATTTAGTGTAGCCCTATCATTTAGGATTGCTTTTTATATTATTGACTTTGTAATGACACAATTACAGGAGACAAGCTTTTCCCAGGCTCCTATGCATAATTAAATTTTAGTTCTTTTTTATTACCTTTATTACTTAGACCCGAAAGCAGGAAAGAGCTCAGTGGACTTTGATTTCTTGCTATCATAAATAAATATCTAATCTACACTAGCTCCCTTTGGAGCACAATCTATGTATTATGGGATTTTTCATATATATTTCACGTGCTTTTGACTTGTCAAAAGTAAAATCTCTTTTAAATCTTGTACTATGGTCATTTTTATTGATATGTATGTAACTGTATTTCTATGAGCTATGACCTAATAAAAGTTTAAAATGTGTTAGTTTTATGTAGTTCATACGAATACAGAAGGGTTTAAACGGGTTTCCTACAGAAAAATAGATAAGTTATTAAGGTTATATTTCAAATGAGAAAAATTATGTAAGCAGTAATCAGTATCAAAGTAAAGAGCTCTTTCCGTATTTCATTTAAAAATCTTATAATTTTAGTGAAAAACAAATGAGTAGTTTCCCTTAAATTTCAAACATATCGATATTTTCTTTTTAAAAACTTGTTTGGGAGGGAAATCACCAAATTATTTTGGAGCAAATGTTATGCTTTCTCGACTAATTAATTGCTTGATGGTATTTTTATCAACATTGCTCGCTATCAACACAGAGATATTAAAAGACGAACATTGAAATTAAACATTAAAAATAATTGCCATACATAGACAGTTATAAATTAAATTCAAATTGTAGGAAAGAGTAACATTTACACTTGTGATTTTTTTTCTGTGCTATGAATTTCGGTGTGTTGCAAGAAAAGAAAAATCCTTAATACACCATTTTCATCGTTGTAAATATGTTAGAGAGACATTTGGCTCAACTGTTCTTTTAATTTACTCATTCCCACTGAGAGCAGTAAGTCGAGTGTACAAGTGTGAGAGAGCGATTGCTTATTAACATCGCATTATTTAATAACGACCACGAGGGCTATTAGCGAAATTTTCAGTCTCAGTCAAGTGAAGAAGACAACACGTAAGTTAGCTCACCGCTCTTTAAACTTCTATAGCAAGCATACTGAAGAACTTGGGATCTCGAGTCAAAGTGTTTCATAGATTATATCAAACTTTCAGCAGTACATGTTGTGGTGCGGAACCTCTTCTGTGGATTAGATGTTTAATTAAAATTGATAATTCATCATTAAATAAATTAGGCTGAATGAAATGATGGCACAGTTTAGAGAAGAGGCTCCAATCATAAGAGAAATAGAATAAAAAATTAGAACAAGGACTCAAAAAAAAGTATTTTCCTTTCGCGCACTCATTAGTTTATTTAAACAAACAGCTGAAGTTAACAATTACACCTAGAGCAGCGTGACAGTGGTGTCCCCATCGTTGAAGTTATTTGTGTACAGGAATGTATTGTGTGTGACATGCCTGTGTTAATGTATCTGATTATGTGTGTGTCGTGGGCGAATGTCGTGAGTGAATGTGTAATGTCGTGACAAATTCTTCCGTGTAGCCGGGGCTGATGCACGTTAAATCAGTCGGGGTCCAAAGTCCTCCCGTTGGCGTGGATGTTAGGAGAGGAGGATGCCAGCTCAGGTGTTGTACTCGTCACTTGACCATGGTTCAAAATTACGAGGTCCGTTGCCAATAGCCCTCGTGTTGCTTCTAGTGCGACATTAATAAAAGATGAACTGAACTGAAGTGACAAATTCTTGGCGCTTTTCTGATTTAACTGTTGCGCTTGGATGGATAGATGGGAACCACGAACAGGGAGGAAGCGCCCTTTTCTCCAGAAATTGCGATTCACACTTCCAAAGCATTAAATATTCAGTGACCCACGACGTTTTTTTTCATGCGTAAAATCGAAGTCTAAGTAGGACTGTATCGAATCAAAACCACTTGCTTCATTATCGAGGGAACAACGCTTTAGTAGTTGCTACAGACAAAGGCGACTAAAATTTTGTTTAGTTTACGGATATTCGGAAAAATATCTTTACAAATAAGTGCAACATAGATAATTTCCTGAAGATGCTTTATTTGCGTGGAAGTTAATCAAGTGTGTTGTGCTAGTGATTTATTTTTCTATAGTAGTTAATCTGCAGTCAAAATACTAATATTACAATCTGACAGATCTGAAGAATATATTTCATCAATATTTTTAATTTATTTTCAACTGTAGATATTATGCCCTTCTCCAGCTGATTAAAATATTAAATGAACTCTCAACTACTTTTCTTTTTCGTGAAGAGAAAGATGATATTCCTTGAGTTCTGGGGGGGGGGGGAACATTTCCGAAGACCTATTTTAGGCTCTCATAGATTACTGCATGGAAGAAAAAAATGCATTCTGTATTCCTTTTCCAGGAAAGTTTTTGGGTGGGTGTGGACATATTCTATAAGTATGCACCCTCCTCTCTTCATCTTTTAGGCTGTCTTCGACTAATCTTAAGGAATAGGGCCCAAATTTCGAATATATTTTCAGGTACAAGAAAAGCTCCAATATTAATATAAATTACTAAGCATATAACACATGTAATTATTATCAGATAACTTTCTTAGAATATTGAAAACTTTGAAAAACACGCAATTTCTCACCTTTATATAAGATGAATATTTAATTTTCTATGTTAGATTATTTAATAAGAAATATTCTTATTCTCGCCTATCGGTTCACTTTTTTTTTTTATCTCAATAGGTGAATAATATTAATTTCATTTCATTGAAGGTAATTTAAAGGTATTAAATTTTAAAGCAATAATTATCCGACGACCACAAATTCCATCATTTCCAAGTTTATTTTCTGGAACTCTGAAGATAACATCTTAGTCAGTTAGTGGTCAGAGGAGAAAATCTGATTCCACCGTTCTTACTCAACGCTCAGATTTTTTTAAAGTTAAAACGTTACAATTATAAAGTGAATAATATATATATAAAAAAAAATGTAAATAAATAAAGTTAAAAATTAATAAATATTCTTTTAAATAATGTGGTGAATCAATAATATTTAATTAAGCTGTTTTTGAATTATAATTAATTAATAATTAAATTCCTGATTTATTTAAAGCCACATGTTTGGCTGACATGTGTAGCCATCTAGTGTGGGAAATCTCAACTAAAACTGTCCTATTCATTCTAATACATTTTTACAAGAAAAAAATTGATTGATTTAAGCAGTATTGAATGAGTAAGAAAAGCTAGTAAATACTTCTCTATCATTCTCAATTGAATAGCATAGCCAGTAAACTGTTTCGAGACGTTATTAATCAATTTTTTTGAAATTTCAAATTAATTTTTGTTGCCTATTGATGTATTTCAGGCGATCTACAACAGATGGCGCCATGATTTGCAAATGCTTATTTCTGGCGAACATATACAATTTCCTTCCGAAATGAAATCGATGCATGCAACTATAACAACTTGTAAATTGTTACAAATGGTAAATGATGGAGAAAGATATATGATTTACACATAGAAGCTTACTAACTTATATATATATATATATATATATATATATATATATATATATATATATATATATATATATATATATAAATCACTAGTTAACCCTATGGTCTGGGAATATTTATTGTGAATAATAAAAAAATTTATTTATACTTGTAAATTTTTGCTACAGTTATGTAATTTCGGTTTACTTCTCAGAAAAATTTGTAATTTACTTTCGCTGTCCGTGATCATATCATGTTTTACCCTGCCTTTTCTTGTCTTGATTCGTTAGAAGGATATTTTGCTGATAAGCGGTGGGGAGGGCCTGACCTAGTTGCAAACATGTTTCAAATATCATATCTAATCTGTTGCATCAAATATATTTACTACGAATGATCGCTACAAGATAGCAGAACACAAAATGTGTTTGTTGATTTATTAGCGTATATCAGTGATGTAGAAGCTCAACTACTTCATTACGTCTACTTGTAATAATTGTGAAAAATGTTTCAAAACAAATTCTAATTTAATGCGCCATATTTTACAAGTTCATTAAAAAAAAGCATTCCCATCAATGCTCAGATTGTGGTGAAAATTCTTTCAGCAAAATTATTTAAAAAGACCCAGAGACTCTGACATTCAACAGAGAAAGTTGTATGCAAGTTTTGCCGTATATCATTTACCCTTAGAGACAATTTTTTGCACCATTTAAACAATGAAAACTGTAAAAGAAAGTTGGAGAAAGAAGTGAGGAAGAGAAAGAGAGTGGATTTGACTACTTCCAGCAGAAAGAAAAAGTCACAGCTGTCCACATCTGAGAAACATTCTCCTGCTGTTCCTGAAAATTCTACTGCTGTTCCTGAAAATTCTACAGTAATTCCTGAAAAATCTACTTCTGTTCGTGAAATTTCTACTGCTATTCCTGAAAATTCTACAGCTCTTCCTGAAAAATAAATCACTTTACTGCAAAAAGAGAGCAAGAGTACTTTTCAAAAAGCGTATAAAGCTTTTGGTCTTCCCAATGATGATAGTTCATTAAGGATAAAAGAGTTTCTTATCTTAAAAAAAGGAGAAACATTAATTATTTTTCGCAATGAACTCGAAACTTACAAATCCCTAAAAGTGGTCAAATGGCTTCATTGTATTTACTTGAAAGGATTGATACAGGGAAAAAAAATAAAGAACGCTGAATTCAAAACACCGAATAATGAAGTATTTCAAGAAACTGATCTCGCCAGCCTTTATAACAGCATGTCAGATAAAATTGTGAAAGGAAGTGAGGACTTAAAGGAAAAAACATCGGGCTGGACACTGGACGAAATCTTTTGACTCAAAATCCGCACTAACCATTATTCTCTATTGAGAGATTCATCATCATTTTTCGAGCTGCCGAAGGGGATCTCTGAAAATAGGGCAATCATCAATGTCATCAATAAAAATGACTCTCAATGATTTAAGTGGTCATTTCTTGCATCTCTCTACCCCACCTCCAACAATGTCAACAAGCCGTCAAGTTATGCCACTCACCTAAATAAGTTGAACTGTGATGGATTATCCTTTCCAACACCTCTTAACGTGGGTGAAAATTTTTTCGTAAACGAATAATATTGGGCCAGTAGTATATAGAGGTACTTATACACCAAAAGTTTTTATTGAAATGCTAGAAAACAATGCAACGGAAATTTAAAATATTTATTAAAACCCAAAAACGTTATTAACACATCAATCAATAACTCCCGAGACTAACCCAGAGATGGCGCTCGTAGTAAACCAGTAACCAGGTCTCTCTAGAGTACTAACCTTTGCTTGAAACGTGTCAAAATTTTAAGTCGATCGGACCAGAAACAGCTGAGTTATCGAGGTTGGAGTAAAGTCGTTTTGTAGTTTGTTTAAAAAATGGAAAAAACCGAGTTTCGTGTTCTGATAAGACATTGTTTTTTAATGGGTAAAAACACCGTGCAAGCGAAACAATGGATTGAAAAATGTTACCCGGACTCTTGTCCATCAAAAGCAACGATTTGTCGGTGGTTTGCCGAGTTTAAATGTGGTCGTACCGACACAAATGACGCGGAACGCTCGGGTAGACCTGTGGAAGCCGTTACACCGGAAAATGTGAGTGAAGTGACAAAAATTATAATGAAAGATCGTAAAATGAAGCTCCGTGAGATTGCTGAGATGACACAGATATCATATGGAAGTGTATTTACTATCCTTCATGAAAAATTGAGCATGAAAAAGGTTTTTTCCAAGTGGGTGCCGCGATTGCTTTCGATGGAACAAAAACAGCAACGAGTCGATGATTCAGAAAGCTGTTTATCGCTATTTACTCGCAACAAAAAAGATTTCTTGCGGAAAAAAAAAAAAGTTTGAAAAAAAAAAAAAAAAAAAAAAAAAGTTTGGGAAAAGCGTTGGAACGATTGTATCACCCTAAAAGGTGATTAACAAAAGGTGTTATGTTGATGAATAAAAAAAAATTTTGCAAAAAAAAATTTGTTTTCAATGTTAGTCTCGGGAGTTATTGATTGATGTGTTACCTCTTACCAAATCAGGAAAAAGCAATTGTATGATAAAGCTGAAAATTGTTATGTTTGTGATCAATCCTTTCACGAAAACAATATCAAGGTTAGGGATCATAATCATGGAACTCTAAAATTGAATAGCCCTTGTTGTAATAGTTGTAATTTATCAATGAAAGCTCCCAAATTTTTGCCTGTTTCCTTCCATTATTTTTCTGGGTATGACGCTCATATTTTTATTAAAGAGTTAGGCTATGATAAAAAAATAAATTAGATTAATTCCGAACACTAAGGAAAAAAATATTTCTGTCAGTAAAAAATTTTAAATGATTTTCAACTAAGATTCTTAGATTGTTTCAAATTCACGTCTTCTAGTTTGGAAAACTTGATTAGAACACTAAACAAGATAAATTTAAATATACGAAACATTATTTGGATTCAGAAAAAAATTGATTTACTTTTAAGAAAAGGAATTTTTCTGTATGATTGTTTTGCTTGTTATGAAAAATGTAAAGATTCCATTTTACCACCTGTTAGCAAATTTTATAATGAACTAAATAAAGAAGCTATAAGTGTAGAGGATTATAATCACGCATGTAAAGTGTTTATCAAATTTCAGTTAAATACGCTCCGTGAATACTGTGATCTATATGTAAAAACAGATGTCTTATTGTTAACCGATCTTTTTGAAAACTTTAGAAAAATATGCATACAAACATGCAAACTTGATTCCCGTTGGTACTTTACCACTCCAGCTTCTTTATCATTGGATGTCAGGTTATTACATACTAAAATAACTATCGAACTATTTACAGATTACGACATGCTTTTTTTTTTTTATAGAAAACGGTGTAAAAGAAGTATCAGTGAATGTTCCAATCGTTATGCTATAGCTAATAACAAATATATGCCTGATTTTAATTATGATGATGAAATAAAATACTTAATATACCTTGACGCGAATAATTTGTATGGTTATGCAATGAGTAAATATCTGCCCTTAAAAGATTTTGTTTGGAGTTAAAACAATATAACTGAGCAAGACTTATCAGATGTGGGTTACATCTTGTAAGTAGATCTTGACTATCCTTCCGATTAACATGACGAACATTTCGACTTTCCCCTTTCCTTTGAAAATAAATCCCTACCTAATTATATAGAATCTAGACTTTTAACTATTTTAGAACCGAAAACAAAATATGTTCTCCATCATTCAAATTTAAAGCCTTATTTAAACTTAGGGTTAGTTGTGAAAAAAATTCATCGTGTTTAAAAAAAATTTCAGTCTCTTTGGCTTAAAAATTACAGATTACAATACTAAATTAAGAAATGAAGCTGTAAATGACTTTCATAAAAGATTATTACAAACTGATGAATAATAGCATTTTCGGGAAAACGATGGGAAATGTAACAAGGAGCGTCGATATACGTTTGTGCTCAACAGAAGAGACAGCTCAAAAACTAATAGCGAAATCAAATTTCGATCATCGCACAATATTTTCTGATGATTTAATTGCCGTTCACTAAAAAAAATCAGATTTTTGAAACCGATACTGGTAGGAATGCAATTTGAGACATCTCAAAAGTTTTTATATATTATTTTCACTATGAGAACATGAAAAATCATTACGACTCAAAAGTACGGCTCATGTATTCTGAGACCAATTATTTAATATACGAAATAAAGACTGATAATTTTTATAATGACATGAAAGATGATATAAACTTATATGTTGCTTCAGACTATGACAAAAATAACATTTATAGCTTACCTCTTATTAACCAAAAAGTAATCGGAAAAATGAAAGATGAAAACAAAGGAAACATTATGACATAATATGTAGGATTAAAATCGAAGATATATGTCTACAAAACAAAGAACAAAATTGAAAAGAGGCTTAAAGGGATTAAAAAACAAACTTTGAATAACAAAATAGCATTCGAGGACTACAAAGCATGTCCTTTGAATCAAAAATTGAAATATGCTGATATGAACTTAATTAGCTCCAAATTTCCCTCAATATATTCAATAAAGCAAAACAAACTTGCTTTGTCATATAAAGATGACAAAAGATTTATTAATGGTGATGAGATTACAACTCTTGCCCATGGACATTGGCCATTGATGAATTTAGACCTATTCAAAGAACAGTAAGACATAAAATCCGATGATAAACATGCAATAATGTGATTTTTGTAATGTAAATAAATGATTGTAATGTAAAATTCCCGAATAAACAATTTACTTTTTATCTTTACTGTATGTTTGTAATCATTATACTGAAATAAAATTTACTAGTTGTTATTAAAATAGTATTTAATACATGTTCCTAAGTCTACTTACTACTTAAGTCATAGCCGCCTGCTCCACCTACAAAGTTTAATTCGTTAGATTAAATATTATTATCCTTAGGTCTGTATGTGTCCACAGGACAATGGTTAGCATAACCAAAAAGCCGATGACCTATGGAGACATTTTGTCCTGAGGTTAAGAGTTCGAATCTTGATTTAATTTTTGTGCATTATTTACTTCAATCATTTTCAAATCTAATAACTGGAGTATATTTTAATCAATAGGGGACGATCTGAGCACTTTTATCATTCCTTTATTTAAGATTATTATTTTAGTAGCTATTTCAATCATGCTGTGGCGCGCAGAATTCTGTCGCCATCTTGTAGAATCAAGATAAGACAAGCTGAAACAAGATAAATCCGAACCTATTCACGTTGATTACGAACCGAAACAAAAATTCCCCAGGAGAAAAACAACTCAACTCAACAGCTGTATGTAAACAACTTAACTGAACAACAGGAGGGACACAACTCAACTTGCCCACCGCTTGTGCAGCAGCAAGAGAAAAACAACTCAACTCGACCACTACCTGTGCAGCCTTTATCGTAGAACCAGCTTTTTCTATCTACTCTCAAGTAGAGAGGGAGAAAGAAATATATATATATATATATACTAATTGTGTTTGGAGTTACGTTAATATAATTTAATTTTAAGTAATAACAAAACCTAAATGTTTATATATTTTGTCTTTGCTTAGAACATCGATACGAGTATACAAAAAAAAAAAAGATACAGATATTAAAGAATCAAAATATTATCAAATATTGAAACAGATTGATATTATCTAATTTTTATTTAAATTCTATTTACACCTTTTGCTGAAATTCTAATTATCACGGCTTTCAATTTGTTACTTTTTCAAAGAAGTAAAAACCAATATTTATTGAAACGGTGATTTTTCAGATAAATTTTAATTTTAGGTAAGTTGTACAGTAAATGAAAGAAGAAGGATTGAAAAAACCACAAATACCTCATATTAAAATCTTATCTTAAAATAGAAATAAAATGTATGTATTTAGTACTACTTAAAATAGCAAATATTCGAATATAATACGAAATATATATTTATTTTCCATTACTTTATAATTACATTCTTAGGATGATAAAATAGACTCGATCTTTACAGTAAATTTCTGTACTTTATTTTTTTTAACACTGACATAAATACGTAAATGCTGAAATGCAAACAATAAATGTCCTATAAATTTACAAATCTGAACTATATTTTCGAAAAGTAAGTAATTCTGAAACGTAATCAAATATCAGCTGATTGAACCAAGCATGTGAAAATGATACTATTTCACTGTGGCATAAAGTATTCAAAATAGACGTAATAAAAGGATAAACTACTTTGTCAAGTCCTAAAATCTATTAATCGTAAAATATCCAAATGCGATTCACAATTGGTCACTAACACTCTTTAAATAAAGTATATGGTGATTAGTGTTAACTCTCTCTCTCTCTCTCTCGAAGCTTTATTAATAAACTTCCTATAAATAATAGCAACTATTTAAATATTTTTTTTGTAAATAGGTATATGAGATAATTTCTTTCTAAATTAGATGATGGCTTTTTTTGTGTGTGAACGGATTAAAAAGATCATTCGAATAGGTCATAGAAACCATTCTTGGTTTTGTAGTGACATGACTATATATTTTCTTCATAAGTTAGTTCAAACTATTTATGACATGTTCATCAGAATTGAGAGAACTTAAAAAGTGATGCAGACGAAAGTTTGAGCTAAAATCAGATGATATTTATTCAATAAGAAAATTGTTATACATTAGTACGAAATAATATCATAAATAATTCGAGATAAAAAAAACCATCGTTTTTTAATACAACGTTTTTAAATGGTGGTAAAGTTTATTAAAAAAAATTATTGAAATATTAGTTAAAACTTTGTAAAAAACCTCATATCTCTCTCTTCTTTAAGTACACTCTCTCTGTGTAGTTCAATATATCTTACATAGATGGCGCCAGTTTACTACACAAATTACACGAAAAACAATTATTGAAATATTAATTAAAACTTGTCGCAAATGCCTAAATATTGCATTGTTAGGCGAGTAAGAACGATTCCCAAAGTTTCAGAGCTCTAGCTTAATGGGAAGTTGGTTAAATTAACGATCGAAAAATGGATAACACACTCACACACACACCAAGTGAAATACAGAAAAATGTAAAAAGAGCGAAGAATGTTTAGTGCAGTAAATTTATTAAATTTTCTGAATTACTAATTCTTTATTTTTAATTTCAAGCAAACACAAAAACTCAAACAAAAAGATTTATTGAATTACAGAGATGTTATACATTAAAAGAACACAAAACAATTTTGATTCCGAACACCAAAAAGCAGTTTAAATATTTATAACAAAAATATTTAATTAAACATTTTTGACAATGGAGAATTATAAGGTGCTAAAAATACGTAAACAAATAGTTATTGAAGTTCCTTTAAAGTTTTGGTATTTGACTAAAAGAAGGTAAAAAAATTTTATGCTTATAATCGATGATAAAATATTAGCACTAACTAAACTGTATTTTGCAAACTTACCAGAAATTCAACCTAAATAAATGCATTTAAAATTACGAGCAGCATATAAGTACATGAGTTACTAGAAGAAAAAAAAAACATCTACAAACAAGATTCTATTTAGCAAGTTACAATACAATAACAAACATTTAAGCAAATGAGGTGGAATAGTTAAAATCCCTCAAAAAGTAATATTCAAAGGCAAAATTAATATGCACGCTACAACTACATCTTAACATCATTTATATCTTAGAATAATAATTCAGACATTCAACATTGATACTATTGAGACTATAAGTCTAATACAAGCACATATATTTATGATAAAAATCATTAATTCCGTCTACAATTTCCTGCATTTCACATCAGAAAAATTAAACATAAATACCTACATTTTAAATGATAAACCCTATACCATTACAAGATTTACTACAGTTATCCAAACAAGTTGATTTCGGAAAAAGTACTCAAAGAATGAGTTTTTAAGTGGAACCGTCACAATAGTTATACTGCACATAATATGACATTCACCGACTAAATTGTTACGAACACTTACTTCCTTATACAATTAATGAATACTTACATCTCACATTTATAAATAAGTTATATAGATTTACGTCCTAGACGTATAACATTGATAAGTTTAAGACTATATTTCTAATACGCACTTACCCATATATGATATCAGTTTTTCGATTTTTTTTTAACATTCCATGAATTTTGCCTCATGAAATTTAAAACTAATTACATACAATTAAAAGTACAAACCGCATACCATTACATGAGTTATCAAGAAATATACATACAAGCTTAACTTCGAAAGATTTGTTGATCGAAAAATGAACATTTAAGCAGAATAGTTCTATAGCTCACGACAAAATTGTTACAAATACTATGATTGCATTCTAAATTGAGGACTATAAACTAAAGTAAAGTGACTATTAAATCCTTATGTTATTTCTACTTCTTAACTCACTTAAAGTCTTATATAGACTAACGTCGTAGGCATCCAAGATTGATAATTTTGAAACCATATGTCTAATACATATTCTCACATATATAATTATATCTTCATATTAACAGCATACTATTACAGGATTTATTAAAAGAAAAGAGCTATATATGTAAACTTAATTTCGAAACATTTGCTCATCAAAATTGAGAATTTGAGTACAATAAATTTAATATTTCTAATGCACACAATATATTTAAGGATAAATTGTCGAAAATACAATGACTACATTCTAAATTTATGACAACTTTTTCACCTAATTTTTAACATTAACGATTCTAATTTCTAGCGTGATAATTACATTTCAACCTCATAATCATTTTGTATATATTAACTTCATACGCATATAAAATTGATGTTTTTAAGTTATATTGCTAATACACATTCATATATATTAAATGACAGTGCTTCAATTTCTTCTATAGCTTCAGATATTTTACTTTACGAAATTTAATTCTAATTACACATACTTAAGAGTACGAACAGCATTCCGTAACATGATTTATTAAAATAAAGGTATTATGCATAAAATTTAAATTTAGAAAAATTTGATCATCAAAAGATGAGCATTTTAGCAGAATAATTCGATCCTACACTTAACACTATGCAGCGACACAATTGTCATAGATGCTATTACTATATCTTATCATGATTGCTATATTCGTCAATGACTGCTATATTCGTCAATGATTGCTATATTCGTCAATGA
>BMAW01075796.1:405911-455056 GCA_019974015.1 Nephila pilipes
CGTCAATGACTGCTATATTCGTCAATGATTGCTATATTCGTCAATGATTGCTATATATTCATGTGATTCATGTATATCTTAGCATTTTAGATATTTTGTAGAGTAATATATCATAGACATCGAACTTTGATATCATTGAGTTTGTATGACTGTTATGTATGCATAAGTTTTTGATTACAATATTACAATTTCAACACAAAAGATGCAATTTAATTCAATTTACGTTATACGGAATGCCTTTTTAAAGCTTAGCAATCACAAAAAGACAAAAAAGCACAAAAAAGTTTCACAACGTCTACATTTGACATAATTTAACAAACCATTGGTCTTAGATATGACTGACACCTTTTCTGACATACGTATATAATAATAATTGTTCAATTTAACTGCAAATTCTGAAAATTTTGTACTTTTTTTTCCAGAGAAGACTAGAAGGGAATTAGCCATTAACGTGTGCTTAGTAGGATTTATAGTCACAAAAGAAGAAAATTTTCCTAGTTTTGTGTCCAGTACTTTTCTTTGGGGTCTTGGTTTTTGTACAGGACACACACATGGTCTAAAAAAGCCATTAAAAACATGTGCTTGCTAGCTCCTTAGAGTTGATGGAACGCCTTTCATATTTTCTTGAGGGTAACTCAATACCATTGCCAGATGTATTCTGGAGAGAAGAGTGGGGGATCGGAAATGAGTCTGAAAATTTTAAAAAAACAATATTAGAAAACAGGAAACACAGAGATACACACGCATTCACGTACGAGATCTATAGATTGAATTAAGGTGTGTCTTAGATACCCGAAATTGGAATAAATGTGAAGTGAAAAGAGACTCTTTGTGATAATACATATTTTTGTATCAGAATTACGCAGAAAAGTCGTTTATTTATTTTCTTTAACCATCTCTTCCCTCAATTTTACAGCTAAGTATAAGCGGCTAGCATCATTACAAATCAAAGTTTCATGAAATGTTTGGAACCAACAAGCACTAGATTCGGAACATTACTTTATAGTTTTTATTTATATGAATGAGTCTGATTTAAATAAATAAATCCATTGGAAAACTCATAATTGCGAAATTACCTGAAGAATTGAAGTTTCTTATGATTGTGAAACGCAAAATCTCCGCATTCTTTATTTGCACATTTGGGATTTTATTTTTTGAATAATGCTTTCTTTTCTGGAAATTCAATTCCAAATTGAACTAAAGTTTTGTCAGAAATCATGCCAGTATTTACAGTCCTCGTAATTGAAAAATTAAACCAAGCCCTGAATTTTGAAACAATGTAAGATCTCCAATCCACCTCAAAATATAGGTGCATAATTTTCTAAATATTTTTCATGAAATTTGTTTTAACGAATGGAGTAGTCTTTACTCGAGATAAAGAAATTAAAGTTATTCACGTCTGATATCGCAGAAATCTATTGGAAAAAATCACACGCTCTCTTATGTTCACGAAATACAATTTCGCAATTGTTTGTGACGCTTTAAATAACCCTGTTAGAATCAGATCAGTCAGGAGAAATTCATCTAAATTTTCGGCAGTATTTGGGTATTTAAACTCCTTTTCAGAGTTAAGTGCGGAAATGAATGTAATTTATTGTCATTTTATCTCAAAATATATTCATAGAAGCCTTGTAACGAAGCACATTTAATGTAAACGAAGAATAAGAAACGATAAAAAATACTTTAATATCAGAGAAGCTGTGTTTATGACTACGAGGATGATTCAAATAGTAACCGTATGTGCAAAAATTGGGGCATCAGAAAGGGCGTAATTCACTGCTGTAAGACTTGTGCACGGAGGTCATTGTTCCTTTTTCTATGAAGTCCATGAGTAGGAGGTCCTTCACATTCTAAAACTATTGTGGTAGATAAGACCGTCTTCGCCTTCTTTGGAGCAGATTAACCGGAAAAACCTATTTTTTTAATTTTTTTTATTTGTATCTGTTGTATAATGATAAATCTTGATCGCTTCAACTATTACAATTCGACGCAGCTGCAAGCGAGACTAAATTTATAAAGTAGTCTCACGTTTGTTTCAGCGCTTAAAGGATGGAAACATATAATGGTAAGTCCACCTTACCCTAATAATGCAAAATAGAATTTTAGATAGATTGGTTTCAAAAATAGATTCTTTTTCGATCACTCTCGAATAATATTAAGTATAAACTGTATAATCGTTTTAATATTATAACGATCTTAGATTTGATTAGAAATAAATCGAATTTGAATTTTTAGTTTTGAAGCTCGTAAAATGGAAGTTACTCACTATCGGGAAAAATAAAGTATTATATTTGCAGGCTTTATCTAAAACACTGGAGGATTAGGCGTAACGTCACATTTTGGAACCAACAACTTGATTGCATGCAGGTAAATTTTTTAGTTAAGTTACTTTATGTTGAATTAACGAAAAAGACGTAAAATTGAAGTTACACCAAAATTATCTGGCAGACTTTTATAATCCGCAAAACTATTACATGCGTTTTAACTGTTTACAGTAGCAAAAGGGGCTAACTGCGATCAAAACTGTTTGATATTACTTAAGGATTATCTTAATATCTGATAAATGTTTCTCTTAATAAATTCTACAAAAACTTCCTATGAAGAAAGAAGGTTTCATCGTTCCTTATTCTTTTATTCCAAAGTTCGAATCCCGAGCCAAACTAGTCTAAACTCTATATCTAATATCCTTTCTTCATGAAACTTGGTGAACCCAATAGGTAAAAATCAATGATCTTTGTATTCTTTAAAACTGATTTAATTGAAAGTGATGAATAACGAACGTGAATGCTACGTCCCATTTCGAATTCTAAATAGTTATAAGACTACGTCAACAGAAGAAACTAAAGTGCGCTTCCTGCTCCACTCAAAGAGAATTATTACTTAAAAAAAATTCTAGTTTGCAGAACATCGTTCGTGACACTATCATTTGTATGAATTCAATGTCGGGTACTTACTTGCTCTTCTAGGCTGTCTAGTAACCTTACATTTTAAAATTTTCCGAAGGCTTCGCTGGATATCATTGTTGAGAACAACATGCAAAAGGGGATTGGCAGCACAGCTGAAATGAACCAGAAGCATCGAAGTGTACTGGAAATGGTGAAACCAAGAAGGAAGCTGAGAAAGAGCAACAAAAGAACTCAAGTTATTTTTCAGCTTCACTAACAAGTTATTACATTTTTGAAAAATATGAACAATTTTTTTTTCTATATTATTGATGCAAAACGATCTCTCTTAATCGTTTTTCATTCAAAGCCGTAAGTAGATTTTTCGATCAGTTCTCAAATAAAAGCATTTTGCAGGTGTGTCACATATTTTACAAATAAATACTATCCGCACCTGTCCTATATATAAACTGCTGTTTGTAGAAAATGCAACACCATGAAGGAATCATCAGAATCAAATGAAATTCGCAGCAAATGTCAATTATAGGATATTATGCAAATTAATAAAGTTTCAGAGCCATCGCGCGTGCGCGGCGCGCGCAGCGCCCTCTGAATTGATGCTGAAAGCGTATAAATAAAGTGCTGTAGCGGGACGTTGAAAAAAGTCTATGATTATTTGTTAGTGGCAAACGTTTAGTGAGACCTGAGTATGCCTCCACGACGGAAGAATAAGAAATTCAAGCAACTTACGGAGTTTGAACGAGGGAGGATAATCGGCCTTCGAGAAGGAGGATTTTCCTATCGCGCAATAGCAGCTCGTATGCAGCGGAACAGTTCCACAGTGATGCGAGTTTGGAAGCAGTGGACCGACGAGCACCGAACAACTCGAAAAACAGGCACTGGACGACAGAAGGTGACGTCAGATCGCGATGATCGACACCTGCTCCGCATGGCGGTGAATGATCGCACAGCTTCCTCCAGGCAGCTGGCAGCACGTTGGTCTACTGCTACAGGTGTACAATTGTCGGCTTCGTCAATTCGTCGTCGTCTGCTGCGCCGTGGATTGCGTGCAAGGGTGCCTTTATACAGGATTCCCCTCACGGCGAATCATCGACGGCTGCGTCGGCAGTGGGCTCTTGAGCACAGAGACAGGCGAGCTGATTGGCACCAAGTTGTCTTTTCAGATGAATCACGCTTCAATTTGTGGACCCATGATGGCCGTGTTCGTGTTAGACGTTATGCCGGTCAACGCTGCCTTCCTGAGTGTATTATTGAACGACATAGTGGTCGAACACCCGGAGTTATGGTCTGGGGTGCGATTTCGTATCATGGACGATCCAATTTGATACGAATTGAGGGTAATCTCAATAGCAACAGGTACGTCCGTGAAGTGCTACAGCCCGAAGTCGTTCCTTTCCTTCAAGGCATCCCTGGAGCTATCTTTCAGCAGGATAATGCACGCCCACATGTTGCGCGGACTCTTCGAGACTTCTGTTCAGCACAACGCATGCAACTTCTTCCTTGGCCTGCTTATTCACCGGATATGTCGCCTATTGAGCACGTGTGGGATATGGTTGGTCGGCGTCTCGCTCGTGATCCGCGTCCTGCAGTTTCCAAAGACGAACTTTGGTTGCGCATGTAAGCGATATGGAATTCTCTTCCTCAAGCAGATATTCAACATCTGTTTGACTCCATGCCACGTCGTATAGCAGCACTTATTGCAGCGCATGGTGGCTGCACCAAATACTGATTTCGGACGCTTAATTTGTTTCTTTTGTTTTGAAAATTTCATCATTTATTTGTATCAGTACAAGTCGTTTCTGCATTAAATTTCATTTGATTCTGATGATTCTTTCATGGTGTTGCATTTTCTACAAACAGCAGTATACAAGACTCAAATTGCACATTGAATGTTAGATCTTTTATGTAGAATTCAGTTGATGAAATATATATATATACACTCATTAACCAAAAAATTAGAGCACCAAGACGGAGTCGTCAAAATGAAACGAAATTTTACATACATAATGACTACTTTAATATAAGTGAATGATTAGAAAATCAAAGAAAGATTAACATTTCTTTCTGAGAAAAATTCAAAAGAATGGAGGATTTAATACCCTGTTGAACCCCCTGTAGCGCAAATCCACGATGCGATACGATAGAGCATTGAGGCATACAAGTTCTGTATGATGTCTTGAGATATTTCGTTCTCTATTTGCTGTAACCTTGACTCTAGTTCGTTCAAATTCGTGGGATGCCCTACTAGCCGTCCCAAATGATCCCAGATATGCTCGATTGGAGACAAATCAGGGAATCGGGAAGGCCAAGAAAGGGTAGTAACAGTGCGGAGACAGACTTGGGACACCCTTGCCGTGTGAGGGCGAGCATTGTCTAGATGAAAAATGGCTCCTGGGAGCCGTTGTATGAGTGGCAACACATGTGGATGCAGGATGTCATGGACATACCGCTGGGCTGTCATGGTGCCACGCATCAATACTAGGGTTGACTATGTATTGTAGGCAATGGCACCCATACCATCACACCAGATATGGGAGCGGTGTCTCGCTGTAAATCTAAGGCAAGATTGAGGCGTTCACCATGGGGTCTCCACACACGAACACGATTGTCATCACTGCTGAGATTGAATCTGGATTCGTCGTTAAAGACGACTTGTCTCCATTACCTGCAGTCCAGTTTCCTAGTGCGCGGCACCACTCCAAACGGAGGCGTCTATGGGTGGGCGTCTGTGCACCACACGTAATGGGCTCCGCGATCTCAAATGTAATTCAGAGAGGGGCCTTCATATGGTTCGAGAAAACACAGAGGTCCCTAGTGAAGGTGCTACCTGTGCCTGGATGGCGGCCGATGAAGTAGTTGGCTGTACACGCGCATTTCTTAAGATGTGGCGATCTTCTCGACGACTGGTCTGTCGAGAGCATCCTGAGCTTGGTCTTCGTGTAAATGACATCTCTCGGATTCACTGGTCCCAATACCTCCTCACAACACAATCAGAGCGGCCTAATTGATTAGCCACTCGCCTAGCGGACCACCCAGCTTCCATCATGCCGATGATTCTCCCCTCTCAAACTGCGACAGCTGCTCATATTGTCTTCGGAAACGGCGTAATGGCATGTCTACCTAAGTTCTTCCTTTGTAAACGATTCAGCACACTCAAACAAGCTTTGGTTACCTGTTTTATACTCCATGGAGAACGGCGTTAAACGCCCTCTACCCGCTGTACATAATGCGCAATCACGCTGTATTTCTAATCATTTGCATATCTCCTCGATATATACCTTCATGCCAAGTTTCGTTACGATCACGCAATTATTTCTTCGTGCACTAATGTTTTTGTCCATGAGTGTATATATATATATATATATATATGAATTTTAAAATTAAAAATGAATTAAATATTAATCACTAAGGGAAAGAAGAATTTCACATTCATGGTTGTTTATTCATTTTTGCTGAGAGAGAACAATATAAGGTGTCCTGTATAAGATCTCCTATGTAAGGAGTCCTGGGTGTAGGAAACCATTTCTGGCCCTAAAATAATTGTAAAGCTAAATAGAAATATGGCAAACACGAACATTTATTACTAATGAATGATTTTGTTCTGGCTATTGAATTATTTACTTCAGAAAAATTACAATTTTTTTGCAATTTCTTTTTTGATGCTTAATATAGAAGTACATTTAAGCGTTCTGCACACATGCTCAACTAAACAGTTCAGTTTAGGTGGGGATATCCATCCTACAGCCAGTTCCCTCGGATTTCTATCTCTTTGATCACATAAAATTCATCCTAGGAGGGCAGAAGTTCGGCTCAAAACACGAACTGCTGACCAGAGAATTCACTGATAGCACTGGCGACTGCCAAATGTGAAGAGGATATTGAAAAATCGGTACCACGCTCGACAAATGCTTGGGTTGGAGAGACGACTATGTGGACATGTAGCTTCAAGGTGCATCTAAATGTTTCTAATAAAACTATTTTGATGTTCACTGTAGTTTTCTTTTCGTGACCAATCGGATTTTGAAAAAAAAATAGCCCTCGTATAAAGAAATAATTCAAAATATTGACCTTAAATTGTTAACGAAGTAAGAAATAAAAACAAATCAAATGACAAAAAAAACCGAAGAAAAAATTTATTTTAGATAATATAAATGTATAATGAAAATTAATAAGATATTTTTTCCCGAAACCCTAGAACAAAAGAAAAAAAAATTACGCAACAAAATATTTAAAAAAAAGAGATCATTGTACCTGATGATAGAATATACAACCAATAAACAATGTCAAGAAAATAAGTATCAACTCATGAAGAAATACAAACGTAAGCATAACAAGTAATATAAAAGAAAGTTTTAAGTCAATTCCTACTTAGGTTAACTGAGAATTTTTTTTATTTTATTTACTTTTTATTAAATAACTACAATTAACATAAATATGTATATACATATGACAGAATCACAATATTAAGTGGGAAAAGAAATTTTGATACTTTTCCATTATACCGGCGCAAGCAATAAAGTCGCCAAAAATGATACACTCGGCTCCAAACGGAATATATGCTTACTGTGTGTTGTCGGCAACAGCATTTGTTGATGCCGAGTCGGATTCCTGTAAGGTTCGTTTTATACTAGCTGATTCTGATTCCTATCATGTTTAAAGCTGATTATGATCCCTGTGATGTTCTAGTTTTGATAATATGAAGTTAAATGTTAGTTAATTTGCCGGTATTGTCTGACAAGTTTGATCGTGTCTTTCATCTTTTAAATGTTAATAAACCCGTTTTTAAATGTTAGTGTCTGTCTCACTATATGTAAGTTATGGCTTTATCTATTATCAAGGGCCAATTGAAGCCTACCAGATCCGAAAGTCAGTTTCGTATTCGGGCGATTGCTGAGACTGCGGGAATTGACAAAATAATTCGTAAGTCAAATTTTTTCTCCAAGACCTCGCACCGGCTGATTCCATATTGTCTGTTAAGAGGTTTCTTCCCAAATACAGCGTTAGACAATCTGCCTTATTCTGTGGATCTTGCGTAATGCGACTTCTATGTTTCCTAAGGTGAAATCTGCTTTAAAAGGAACACGATTAGAGTCCATTGAAGCTGTGAAAGAAAAAGCGGCACGCGTCCTGAAGGAACCGACTGAAGAAGACTTCCAGCAGTATTTCGAATAATGGAAGATTTGCATAGAGCGTTGCAGAGATAGATGTTGGGTTTAAATACAAGGGGATAGTATTTAAATTTGTATAAAATGAAAATAAAAAGTTTCACAGCGTCAGTCTCGTTTATTCATTACCGTGTAAGTATATATTTTTATGTGATACTTCATTTTTAGGTAATGAACTTATGGACGCCTTTTATATTGGGCCATTTAAACTATCATAAAGTTGATTGCTATACATCTTATTTCGGCAAGAAAATTTTTTTCTGTAAGATTTTTTTTCCTGTCATGTACATTTGATGCTCCTTAAACACATTGTAAGCATATATTTATGTTCGAATTTAAAAATTATATAATATATACACTCATGGACAAAAAAATTAGGACACGAAGAAATAATTGCGGGATCGTAACGAAACTTGGCATGAAGGTATATATCGGATAGATATGCAAATGATTAGAAATGCTCTGTGATTGCGCATTATGTACAGCGGGTAGAGGGCGTTTAACGTCGTTCTCCGTGGAGTATAAAACAGGTAACCAAAGCTTGTTTGAGTGTGCTGAATCGTTTACAAAAGAAGAACTGAGGTAGACATGTCATTACGCCGTTTTCAAAGACAAAATGAGCAGCTATCGCAGTTTGAGAGCGGGAGAATCATCGGCATGATGGAAGCTGGGTGGTCCGCTAGGCGAGTGGCTAATCAATTAGGCCACTCTGATTGTGTTGTGAGGAGGTATGGGACCAGTGAATCCGAGAGATGTCATTTACACGAAGACCAAGCTCAGGATGCTCTCAACAGACCAGTCGTTGAGAAGATCGCCACATCGTAAGAATTGGGAGTGTACAGCCAACTGCTTCATTGGCCGCCATCCAGGCACAGGTAGCACCTTCACTAGAGACCTCTGCGTTTTCTCGAACCATATGAAGGCCCCTCTCTGGATTACATTTGAGATCGCGGAGCCCATTACGCGTGGTGCACAGATGCCCACCCATCGACGCCTCCGTTTGGAGTTGTGCCGCGCACTAGGAAACTGGACTGCAGGTAATGGAGACAAGTCGTCTTTAACGACGAATCCAGATTCAATCTCAGCAGTGATGACAATCGTGTTCGTGTGTGGAGACCCCGTGGTGAACGCCTCAATCCTGCCTTTGATTTACAGCCGCAGACACAACGCTCCCACAGTTGGTGTGATGGTATTGGGTGCCATTGCCTACAATACAAGTCACCTCTAGTATTGATCCGGGGCACCATGACAGCCCAGCGGTATGTAAATGACATCCTGAAACCGCATGTGTGTCCACTCATGCAACGGCTCCCAGGAGCAATTTTTCAACAAGACAATACTTGGCCTCACACGGCAAGGGTGTCACAAGACTGTCTCCGCACTGTTACTACCCTTCCTTGGCCTGCCCGATCCCATAATTTGTCTCCAATCTAACAATCTGGGATCATTTTGGACGGCGATTCGGGCATCCCACGAGTTTGAATGAACTAGAGGCATAGTTACAGCGAATACGGAACGAAATGTCTCAAGACATCATACATAACTTGTATGCCTCAATGACCAATCGAATCGCATTCGCGCTACAGGGGGTTCAATAGAGTATTAAATCCTCCGTTCTTTTGCCTTTTTCTCAGAAATAAATGACCCCTTTTCTTTGATTTTCTAATCATTTACTTATATGAAAGTAGCTATTAAGTATGTCAATTTTCGTTTCATTTTGACGACTCCTTCTTGATGCGCTAATTTTTTTGTCCATGAGTATATTATGTTCTTTTGTGGATAAGTGCTGAGTGCAGGGGCTTATTTTCTCCCGTTGAGAGAGTTTATTTTTTTAACTGCATTGAAAGAGCTAGGTCTCCTTTTGCATTCTGCCAATAGCCCTCTTGTTGCCGCTAGTGTTCTTTTAACAAAACCAATCAATGAATCAATCCTTTTCTTCCTTTCCTTTTGACTTATCACATTCAAATACATCTCTCTCTATCTTTGTGCAACTCTTTTAGATTAACAACAAAAATATGATTTGACATTCAAAAAGCAACGTATTTCAAAACCTCACCTCTCCTTGCTGAGTTCCTGAGAGCCAAACTTTTGAGTAGAATGTTGCCGCTTGCATAGGTGAATAGCAGAAAATGCAGAAGACAATGACGATGCATGTCACCTTGATTACCTAGAAGAATATTTATAGTTTAGAATCATTTGTAGATCAATTTAAGACTTTTTCTATAATATATAATTTTAGGAAACGAAATTATTAAAATAAAAAAAATAGAAATTGACGGACTGCATTGTGGATTTTCAATCGATGAAATGATTTTTTATCAAAAATTATTTGCTTTTCTTTAAACATTTTCAGATAATACAGCAATTAGAGCGGATAGGTATAAAGAAGCTTGACTTGTCACTAGATGGAGACTTGCAACAGTTATTCTTCTGAAACGCTTAATGTGCAATCGAATTCATTAGTTTTGAAACTCTTTCATAAATTTTATCTTTGCATTGACAGTACGGATATTAAGAATGCTCAGACAGAGTAAGTATCAACTTTCAACACCTCTACCGGTTACAGAGCGAGGGTACTCAAAACTATTTGCAGTCGTAAACGAAATAGACTTCCAGTGTAGTTAAAATTATTAATTCCGGACCTGTTTTCATATTTTTTTCCTGTCATTGATAAAGTTTCATTTAATACTAAATTTCTTGTCAATAACTGCATTTTCATTTTCAATGGCTACCACGTATGCTCAACTTTTGTATTTTTTTCATTTTATCAATTGTATAATATAGCTTTCCAGATTTTACAATAATCAATGGTGTACTTCAGAAAATTGTTTGCTGTATCATAACCAACTTCGAATCCTGTGCCAATAAATACCCGAATTACTTCTTAATCCTTCTGGAGTTGTCTTGTTTGGGACATTTTTTAAGGGCGTATATGTATTATTGTATATAGAAGTTGATCCAACGTCTCTGATGTATTTTACAATTTATAATAAAATCAAGAAGTTATCTTACGACAGTGTGGCTTGGACAAAAATGGAAATTTCTACTGTTAAAAGTTTTTATTTGCGATGTAAGTTCACGCTAATTTTTTTTGTTTGTACTCATACAACTGAAAGATGTTTTCGAAAATCACTCATAGTTGGTGCTGCTTGAGTTTAAATTTCGTTTAATATACGTATTTGAATTCAGTTCAAAAAAGTATTTCAATTTAAAAGAATAGTTCTGATTTTGTAAATCAACGCCTCTACCTCACATGTGACGCGGTATGGAAGACAGAGGCAAAACTCGCGGCACTGTCCTCACGGACACGTCAGTTGTACACCCTGCATTATTGTATACTGTTATTTGAATCAGTATTGTTTGTTTAGTTACTCTGTCTTGTAATGTAGTGATACCAGGGTTAGCAAAATGTCTCGATAACATGAAGGATCACACAGCCTAAGTAAAAAAAAATATATATTTACAGGTGTATTCGTAAGTTGCAAGGCGTTTTTGTCTTATCAAATTTAGCAATCAGATATATTATTTTAATAACACGAACAACACAACACGAATAAAATAGTACAAACAAAATTTAAAAAACATTCTTTGCAAGGGCTTGCAAATAACAGATTTAGCCACCCAATGTGCGCTTTTTTATAATTATTATTAAATTACCCAATGAAATCTAAGAATTAAAGTAAACAAGATGAAATATAAAGATTTAGACAATAGTAAACTTTTCAGATATTAAAATTAAAGGAAACGATGAATAATTGAGGTGAATATATTAAAGCTAAATGTAATTAAAATTAAAGTAAGCGATAAGTTATAAAATTGAATATTATATCAGATATATGTAATTAAAATAAAAACAAACGATAAATTATAAGTTGAATATTATATGAGCTACATGTGATTAAAATTAAAGCAAACAACAAATTATTAAATTAAATAATAGCTAAATGAGATTAAAATTGTTGCCAACGATAAGAAATTGAAAAGAGATCTGTTACGTCAAAAGTGACCCTCCTAAAACAATATCCCCTTGGGTGACTAATAGCACGTATAAATTGGCACGAAGTCCTCTAAGATTACACAAATAGCAAGCGTAAAATCCAGTTTTCGCCTCTCTCACTCCCTCTTCTTGTGATCCCCTTCTCTAGATCTCCTCTTTTTTTCTCTCCCTCCCTCTTAAACTTTCAAGGTAAGGTTGACTCTTTCCCCCTTCGATTCTTTTCCATTTCTGATTGGATGGCCATTGACTTGTACAGGCAACCTCCGTCTCTGTCACCAACATTATTTGTTCTTTCAGGACAATGTGCAGTTTGACTAAAGACCATTATGGTACCACATGTGGAAAGCATATATGGTCCCTATGATATTCCGATGCGTAGTTCCTGTTTCCTACTCACTAAAGCGGATTATCCCTTCCACACCTGGCTAGTAGGGCCACGTGTGCAATGAATGCATCATTTCAACTGAACAAAGGTGTGGCCTATTTATTATCCGCTTTGGAGAAATAAATCTATTACTATGTCTCTTTAACTGGGGATCCGAGAAACAGATAAGAGGCTTCAGACAGATGTCGTCTCTGACAAGTGGTCGTCTTAAAGTTACATTACAGTCTATTCTACTCAGATGAGGTCATTAAATTAAAAAAGATAACTTCTCTTAAACTGCTTGGTACATGGTGGTAGGTGATCCCATTGCATGTAGGGTTATAATTGCTTGTTCAGATGTGTTTTCTATAAGTCCTCAAAATTTTGCCCGTGAGATTCGATATACCCTGCGTAATATCCCATGCTTTTGGCTCCAACCACACTGCGAAAAACGGGTATTCAAAATCGAGTACAAAGTGCTCTTTTATAAATACTTCACATACTCAAAATAGCTCGGATCTCAAGGTATTCAAATCTAAGATTCGCAAGTTCTCATTTTTAGTAATGTAACATCTATGACATATCCACTTTCATCGGCCTTCTTTAATGTTTGTTGGTCAAACTACCAACTTGGCACTCATGCATCTGGACTGTCCTAGCGACACCTGTTATCGGAGATGTCAACAGTTGGGGGATCATAGCTATTTCGGCAGCTTGTGAAGATTGGGGAGATTTGCCGACGAGAAGCCGTTGGAGGTCGATGGCCCTCACAGAGCGTCAGTCCCTGCTTGGTTCCCGGTCCAGACGGACGTTTTGGTATCTCCTGTCACATATTTTTGTATAATAGCTGTACATAATCATATTAAATATTTCAAACTTAAAAATCAGAGTTTACCTATTTTTTATAACAATAAATTATTTTCAAACGGTACAGTAACATGTACGTACTCGAAATGGCAACTTCTCGTGCTCACTTTTGAATACGTCACATACTCAAAATAGCTCCGATCCCAACGTACTCAAATTTAAGACTCCAAGCACTCATTTTTGTAGGTACTCAAAATGGAAACCTCACATACTCCTTTTTGAAGATATTTCTGTATCAATTATGAGTGTGGAATAGAAAAATGATTGTCATGTATTTATTTGTGAATCTGTTACTGCATCAAATATGAATATCAAACAATCAAGTGAGTATGTTTTGAATTTATTTTCGATACTGTTGTAGTATTGAATATGAATTTTAAACAGAAAAATGTGTGTATATAAACTTAAATTTTAAGGGATTTAAATAAACGTTCCTTTATTTGCAAGTATCATTTTCCTCATCTTATATATTATTTAACATACACTTTATGAAGTTTTTGTTACAAAACTTTCTATTCAAAATTCTTTCATTTACTGTGTGTAACACAACTATTACTTTTAGAAACAAAAATACAACTGTTATGTGATCATAAACTGTACGTTGAACTTATACCTCAAATTTAAATCAATTCGAATCGTTTAATAAAGATTTAATTAACGAAAATAGATTCCATTCAAGAGTTAACTTCTTTTCAAAACAAATGTGAAGAAATTTGAGCTAGTAGTTCCAGAAGCAGTTCAGTTCATTATAAATTATATTTATGCTTTTAGAAGCAATATATGGATTTGTTAAAATCATATACATGCAGAAAATTGAGATTTGTTTAAAGTTCAGTCGTTTAATAATAAGTTATTGGAAATATCTTGAAAACATTTTGATGAATATTAGATTTTTAATAGTAAGAAATATAGTGTGCAGCACTTTTTTTTCATCATATATATATATATAACACATCGATCAATAACTCCCGAGTCTAACATTGAAAACAACATTTTTTTTGCAAAATTTTTTTTTATTCATCAACATAGTGATTTTTCATTATATTTGATTTTGTTATACTATGTATTTTAAAGCTTTAACAAATGGATCAATAAGTTCCGAGACTAACCCAGAGATGGCGCTCATAGTAAACCAGTAACCAAGTCTTTGTAGAGTACTAACCTTTGCTTGAAACGTGTCAAAATTTTAAGTCGATCGGACCAGAAACAGCTGAGTTATCGAGGTTAGAGTAAAGTTTTGTAGTTTGTTTAAAAAATGGAAACAACCGAGTTTCGTGTTCTGATAAAACATTGTTTTTTAATGGGTAAAAACACCGTGCAAGCGAAACAATGGATTGAAAAATGTTACCCGGACTCTTGTCTATCAAAAGCAACGATTTGTTGGTGGTTTGCCGAGTTTAAACGTGGTCGTACCGACACAAACGACGCGGAACGCTTGGGTAGACCTGTGGAAGCCGTTACACCGGAAAATGTGAGTGAAGTGACAAAAATTATATTGAAAGATCGTAAAGTGAAGCTCCGTGAGATTGCTGAGATAACACAGATATCATATGGAAGTGTATTTACTATCCTTCATGAAAAATTGAGCATGAAAAAGGTTTTTTCCAAGTGGGTGCCGCTATTGCTTTCGATGGAACAAAAACAGCAACGAGTCGATGATTCAGAAAGCTGTTTATCGCTATTTACTCGCAACATAAAAGATTTCTTGCGTCGTTACGTGACCATGGACGAAACATGGATACATCACTACACTCCAGAGTCGAAGCGGCAGTCATCTGAGTGGCGCACAGCTGGCGAAAGCCGTCCAAAGCGTCCGAAAACGCAGCAGTCAGCTGGCAAAGTCATGGCGTCAGTTTTTTGGGATACGCATGGCATGATTTTCATTGACTACCTCGAAAAAGGTAAATCGATCAACAGTGATTATTATATTGACTTGCTGGTGCGTATGAAGGAGGAAATCGCAAAAAAAACGACCGCACATGTAGAGAAAAAAAATCCTTTTTCACCAAGACAATGCACCCTGCCACAAGTCGATGAAAACAATGGCAAAATTGAACGAATTGGGCTTTGATCTGCTTCCCCACCCCTCATACTCGCCAGATTTAGCCCCCAGTGACTACTGGTTCTTTGCTGATCTTAAAAAAATGCTCCAGGGGAAAAGATTTGGCTCAAATGAGGAGGTCATCTCTGAAACTGAAGCTTATTTTGAAGCGAAAGATAATTTTTTTTATAAACATGGTATTGAAAAATTGGAAAAGCGTTGGAACGATTGTATCACCCTAAAAGGTGATTATGTTGATGAATAAAAAAAAAAAAAAATTGCAAAAAAAATGTTGTTTTCAATGTTAGTCTCGGGACTTATTGATCCATGTGTTACATGTAAGAATTTCTGCTTGGTCTGTTAAACCATCCATTCTACATAGCTGTTCTTGCTGTTTTGAATTATGAGTTTTGGCACACTTGGATCCCAAAACATTTGTTATACAAGGAATTTTAAAGTCTTTTTTTACTAAACACATGTCATTTTTAATTGGTGTTAGTGGATTAAAATTTACTTGGATAGAGCTTGTCTCCTTATGATAATATAAAAATATCAATTTAAACAAGATTTTTTTTTTTTTAGAAATATCACAAGTGTTTTCAGTTAAAGCAGAGCAGTATGGTCATATGAACGCTTAACTTTTTTGCATTACGTATTATACAATAACCAATAACATAAATATAATTTAAAACAGGGGTCGCCAAAGTGGTCTATATAGACCCCTAGGGGTCTATTTAACAACAGTAGGGGGTCTATCTGACCCAAGGGGTCGAATGGGGGTCTTTTGGGACTCGAAGGAAAAACAGTTCTTAATACGCAAATCACACATATCTAACTGCGTACGTAAAAATTTAAAATATTTTTATAATTGACTTAATATTATATTCTTTATAGAAAATAAAATAATAAATCAGAAAACAATCTGCCCCTTTTTTCCTTATGTGTTTTCGTATGTATACCGTGAAGTCACAACTTGACCTTGTGACCAGTTTGTAATTTGCACGACTCATAGTATGTAGCCAGAAGAGCGATTGAAGCTTATCCGTGTCTCTTGCTGGCGAACCCATCAACCAATTAGGAGTCTTTGGCGCAGACTTGGCGAGCGACGACACTGCCGTTGGCTTTCTATGCATTAAGCGCGAAGGGAATCTTCAGTACTCCGTTTTCTTTCTTCTTATGTTTGTGGTTTTAGTTTTTTTCTTTTTTATACGGCAGTTACGCATCGTGTCGTTGGTTCGCCCTTTGTCTCCATCGCAAACCATACGAGCCTTGCATATGAGTCAGGTGCATATGTGCGCTTGTCCAATTCTACACTGGATGCTACAAACGCAAATATCATATGCATTTTCAGCTATTTTTGTGAACTGTGAACAGTATTAAATGCTTGTAGTGTCATTATTACTACTATTATATCTACCATTGGATAATTAGTTATTGTTTCTATAAAACTATTCGTTTAGTTTTGATATCAATTTTAATTATTGTTACTTGTGAAAAGGTAAGCTTTAATAATATGGATCAGTATAATATACCAACTTAATTTTAACTTATTTACAGAACCCTAATTTAAAAATGACAGCTTCAGTATCTAAAAAGAAATGTCGGTATTATTCATTGGATTACTTAAAATTTGGATTTATTTGTTCACCGACAAATGAAACTATTCCTATGTGTCTTATATGCGAAAAAACTTTTGGACATGAATACATGAAATCGTCAAAAATGAAAGATCATCTTAAAAGGCATCATTCAGATAAAAAAAAATGAAGAATTAAAATTTTTCAATAAACTCAAAGAAAAATTCACATGTCGACCAACTCTAAAAAGATTTATGAAACAGTCTACTGAAATTAAAAATGAAGGAGGATTAATTGCTTCGTACAAGATTTCGTTTAATATAGCAAAGAGGGAAAACCCCACACAATCGCAGAAGAAATTGTAGTACCTGCAATTAAAGATGTCATTGAGAATGTGATGAAAAAAGACTCTACTAATGTTTTAAAGTCTTTGCCATTAAGTGCAAATTCTGTAAAACGGCGTATTGACGAAATGGCCGAAGAAATAGAAAACACAGTAGTTTCGGAGCATAAAAAATTGCAAGTTCTCTATACAACTTGATGAATCTGTTTTTTGGCGTTTCTGCTATTCTTATGGCGTATGTTAGATATTTCAGTAAAATTAAAGGAGAAGTCATTGATGAATTTTTATTTGCTAAATATCTTGAAACCGATGGGAAGGGAGTGACAATTTTTAGATGTTTACAAGAATATTTAAATAAATATGACATTCCGCTTGAAAATATAATAGCAGTAGCCACAGATGGCGCACCTTCTATGGTTGGGCGTTACCGAGGTTTTGCTACATGCCTCAAAGAAAAAGTGCCCGGTATTCGTACTATTCATTGTGTGTTGCATAGACACAACTTAGTAGCAAAATATCTGAGTTCAGAGTTACATGAAGCTTTACAGTTTTGTATTAAATCTATTAATCAAATTAAAGCTCAACCTCTTAAATCAAGATTATTTGCCAAACTTTGTGAGGAAAACAATGAGTTATTTAACCAATTACTTCTGCACACCGAGGTTAGATGGTTGTCTAGAGGTGTATGCTTGCAACGGCTCGTCAATTTATTTGACTCCACGACAGAATTTCTGAACGAAATAAATCCTGTTCTAAGCAATGAACTCCAAAACAATAAGAACCATATTTTTTATTTAGCAGACTTATTTGTAAAATTTAATGACGTTCAAACAAAACTGCAAGGAAAAGATGTAACAATTATCCAAGCTCGGACAATACTGTTAGGCTTCCAAGTAAAATTAAATTTATTTGGATCTTCATTGCTACGTAAGGATTATAAGTATTTTTCAAATCTGCAACAATTAAAAATAAAAGAAGAAGACTTGGAAATATATACAAATAATCTTCAAAAATTAAGCGACGATTTTAAACTGCGCTTTGTTGATTTGGAAAACATCGACATCCCTGATTGGATTATTGCGCCATTTTCGGCTCAAATTGATAACGTCGACATCAACATACAAGATGAGCTTGCTGAATTATTGTCCGATCTTGAAGCAAAAACGCTTATTAAAAATTTGACAATACATAAATTTTGGACTAATATAAATATAAAGCAAAAATATGTGAAACTTTACGAAATGGCTCAGCCATTTATGCTGGCGTTTCCAAGTTCGTATATGGTTGAAGCCGGTTTCAGTCACGTTAATTCAATTTTAACTAAAAACAGAAATAAATTAAATGTGGAGCTTCGAGGGGATTTACGGTTAAAATTGACTAATTTCGAACCCAATATAGCGAACCTTGCCAAGAAACACCAGGCACACTCATCTCATTAAGAAGTAAAAAATCTGTAGCTACTTTACTTACTGTTTCTGATTTATTAAATATTTAGACTAATATATAGTTTTATTTTAATTACCTGAAAATTACCTTTGTGGGGGTCTATGGAGATTTCGAAAAATTATATAGGGGGCGATGAGAAAAAAAGTTTGGTGACCCCTGATTTAAACAATATGGATCAGTTCATAATTAGGACAAAATATCCATTATGCATTAGTTTGTAAATACATTTAATTTTTATACATAATGTCGCATATTGTAGAGAAAGTTTAGAATATAGAATAATAAAAAGTATTGAAATTGATTAACATGTTTAATTTTGCGAATTGATTTTGTTCTTTTTGTAATTTCTGATCTAAAAAAAGCATTATAAAATTTACATGAAAGTACTCTCTTAGAAAGATTAATTGCCTACAAAAATACTTTGTAAACTTGCCTATTTTTAGACATGCAAGCTATTTTAAAATTGAATATAAAAATAAAACTAAAATTATTCCAAATTGAGAAACACTGCATTTAATATTTGTCTATAAAAAGTGCTTTAAGAACAAAAATACATTTCATGAAGAAATTACGTTTATTGGTTAGTCACCTTTAAAAGCCGAATTTTAAATTATGTGACTTTATGCCACACTTTATGCACTTTATGCCACATATTTAGCACGTTAAAAATCTTATTAAAGTACAATTTTCTTCCCACACATTTATCATCACATCGTAGATTATAGTTTTATTTACAAAAATTAGATATAAGAACTCGTCAAAACAGAAAAGATCTAGATAAATTGGCTCCAATATAAAAGTTTTTCGAAACATTTGTAGAATGTCAAAAATTGTGTAATGTCGGAGAATACATTACTGTAGATGAAAAACTGGAATCATTCAGAGATCGATGCATCTTTCGACAATATATGTCAAACAAACCATCGAAGTATAGTATAAAATTATTTACACCCGTCGATTCAAGATTATTTTATCTGAGGAATATGGAAATGTACACTGGTAATCAGCCAAATGGGCCATTTGAATTAAAAAATAGTCCAAGTGGTGTTGCAAAAAGTTTAATTAAACCACTTTATAACACTGGGTGTAATTTGACTGTTGATAACTGGTATACATCTTACCAACTGTCACAGGAACTTTTGCAGAAAATAACAATTATTGTTAGAACCATGAGAAAAAAATAAATAAGAAATTCCTCCAAATCTTTTTTTTTTTTTTTGTTTCAAGGAAAATGAACATTTATTCTCGCCTCCATATTTAGTTTCTAAAAAGAAACAGCAATTTTATCATATACACCCAAAAAAATAGGAATGTTGTTCTACTTTCAGCAATGCATAATGATGAAGCAATAGATCCATCTACAGGAGAATTTAAAAAGACTGAGATGATCACATTTTAAAATTTAACTAAAGGCGCAGTTGATGTTGTTGACGAAATGGGCGCAACTTATCCAACAGCTCGAAAATGTAATCGTTGGCCCATGGTTGTATTTTTTGCTTTGTTGAACGTTTCAATAATAAATGCTCGCATCTTTTTCTTATCTACGAAGAAGCCCTCTACTCAAAACCAAACTAGATGCTCATTTTAAAAATATTTGGGATTCATGCTTGTAGAATACAAGAAAAATAGAAGCCAACTACCAATGTTTCCAAGAGACTTAAAAGAAAAACCCGGATCCAAGGTTGAAGGCATCGCACCACCAGCTAAAAAAGCCAAAGGGCTCTATAAAAGATGTGATGAAAATCCTAATAAAAAGAACAGAAAAACTAAATTTATTTGTGAAAAGAGTGAAAAACATATATGCATGGAACACATGGTATATATTTGCAGAAAATGAGCAGACTAAGTGTAAGTTTTATTTTATTATATATATTTACAATTCTATTATTCTACTTTTATGTTTGCATGGAACACATGGTATGTATTTCCAGAAAATGTGAAAGCTAAATGTATGTGTTATTTTTATACATATATATAGAATTGTATTTTCCCATTTTAATGCTTTCTTATTTTTTTCGAAAATATTTCGAGGTAGAAAACAGATGTAAACACCCATGGGTATGAGATACCTGTGCGAGTAATTTGTTTTTGTTTTTATTGCGCAAGTTATGCCGGGTTAAAGTTAAGTTCCTTTTTGACCTGAATGGATCAAATAGTATGACTTATGAGGTATCGAAATAAATTGCGTAAGACTTGCAACACAATATTTTTTTAAATAATCTGCCAAAACAAGGTGAGCATTTATTATATTCTTCATGTAATTAAATTGGTCGTAATTCATACATTGCAAAATATTAATAATTATAACAACATACTCTAAATGGTAGTTTTTTTACATATTGTACATCAGATTTATTTCAATTAATATATTTAAAATTATCATATTCCTCGACATTATTCAATTATTTACATTCGGTATGAAATAATCTAAGTATATTTTTATGCATCTATAGACTTATTCTCGTTTAATTGTGTAGTTAAAATGTTGTTCAGTAAGCCTATTCAAACTTGCTTTTGGCTTTTGTTTGTACACTTCCGATAAAAACTTTAAATTATTTTCAGCTTTAAACAGATGTATTTTTGAGCTGTTAACGGCTATTTCAGCCTTTTGTTTTGATTAAGCTTATTTTGTATTTCAAATTATTTCATGTTTTAATATTATTATGCATCATTAGATCATCGGTTGATTCTAACATGTTAAAAATATAGGCCCCAAAATTTATTCTAGCATTGCAATTATTCTAAGCCTTCTGAAAAATACATGTAAATGGTTAAAGTGTAATTAAACTCTTCTTAATTATAGTACATTTTATATAAAGACACTTTAAATTTATCAAGCTGATTCTGTTTAAAATATAAAGCAATATTGGATTAAACTATTTAATCTTATAATCAAGAAACATAATTAAGCTGTAACAGTTATGTAACGATTTATGATTTAAACCGTTGAAATTTTGTACTGTGAATTAAAGCTCTTTTAAAGTGTTTTTAAAACAAAATTAATTAATTTAATCATAAGTTAATTATAATGTTTCAAAATGGAATCAACAGTACTTAAGAAAAACATATGTGAATATGTAAATTCTATATACAATTTCAAATTTAATAATAGCAAGCATTGATTTTTTTTTCTTTTACTGAAAGTAATATTTATTAATCAAATACAAATATACTTATATGTTATAAAATAAAAAGAAATGCAGAAAAAATTCTGACTGTTGTGAATAACAAGACACATCCCAAAACTTATATTAGTGGTAATCTGATTCTTAAAAATCTGTATAAATTAATAATTTTTAAAATTATATTTGAATAGCAATAATATAGTCGGGTGATAAAAAACATAATTTTGAGGAAATGGAAAATTTTACATTCCATAAATCTTGAGTACTGCTAAAAAATCTGTAATGTTGCTTTGTCGTACAAATGTGATTCTTGTTTCTTCCAGCTAACACTAGAATCTCAGTTTTACTTTGTAAATCATCTCGGCACAAGCATATTTTTTAAAAACATTAACTTTAAGAAGTGCATGAATAAAGTGGTTAAATTGTGTATAGATAAAAATAAAAGTATCAACAAATAAAAGGGCTAGATAATATGCTCCGCCTTGTTCTATGGTAAAAATTTGCAAGCGTTTTTACAATTTAATGAATTAAACATAACTGTAGTGTTTGTGTAATGGATCGAATACAAAAGAAATAGTTTTATTTATTCTGTGTGCATGAATGTTGGAGATCATGCAATGAATAAAACTTGAATATACTGTACCAAACAATTACTTAAATTTTTGCAACATTTTTGGACCACATGATAAAAAACACCAAGATATGAAATGTCTGTGTTCAAGCCTTAATTATATGAAAATCAAATTTTCAATTTCAATACAAACAAGTAGTGATTCCTAATCCCAAGTCATATGAGTTTAAAAACAGATAACTTAAAAAAAAGCAAGACAATCTTAATGAAATACAAGACAATCATGTATAATATGAATAGTATTTGAGACATAACAGGAAGGATGTCTGATTAGATTGTGAAAATTTGGTTTCAAAATACGCATTAAATTTGAGTTTAAATTAAAACCATGTTCTTAAAAAAATACATTCAGAAATATCTTATTCTTGTCATAAAGTACCTGAAATTTACTTCAATTCATTGAAGAATAATCTGGAATAAAAGCTATTTTTGTCAACACTTTGTTCTGTGTATATAATTCCTTACTTGAGGATTGTCATACAGTATTATTGAAACCAAAAATTAATGTACAATAATTCTTCGGAAATGGTAAAATCTTACATTATATATATATATATACCTCTTAAAACAAGCATATAGAGTCAAGTATAATAATTCTCTGTCATTTAAATAAGACAGTTTAAGTTCATTATTCATTATACTCTTATGAAGAGAAAAACAGTAGAATTCTTGTCAAACATCATTGTTGTATAGTCATCAATAAAAAAAAGTGCAGCAAAGTGGCTGAAAACTCTTAAGATTTTCCAACACTGCTTTCTAAGTAATATGTTTTTCTATAAGATATCATCAGCATCATACACAAATATTTACATGTATGAAAATAATTTTCAACACTGATTTATACGAACAAAAGTCAAGAAGTCCCTATAGATACAATTACAATGTAATATTATGGATAATTTGCAACACACAAATAATTACTCACAGGAAAATCATTTTCTAAACTGATCATTAACAATTCTTAAGATATAATAGAATCTTTCTGAAGAGATTATTATTATAAATAATTTTTCTAATATGTAATATTTTAAATACATTGTATCTAATTCCGAATTTGTGCCTATCTCACAATTATAACCCTGATAATTAAATATTTATAGGAAGTAATACTTCAACATTCAGAAAAACTGTAAAGAGTTGTAATAATTTATGACTTTTATCAAGAATAAAATGCAAAACAATAGAATCACAACAAAGGGAGACTTTCAAATCCTAAATTCATCTTCATGGAGTATTCCATAAAAGTTTCATAACATTATATGCATAACTTTTTCAATATGATGTTTTGCGCTGAAGCAAGACATGAAAATCTTGATTTTCAGAAAAAGCTAAAAATACATTTCAACCCAAAAACTTACCTAATTAATTAAAAATTTAACATTAAAAGGTCATTGATTTGTGAACTTCACTATCTGTATTATTTAAATATTTTTTTTTCTTCCTGGTGGTATATAAAACTTTCCTACGCTTCCATGCAACAGGTGTTGTATGTCGCTTATAATCCCCTATTTGATTGTTATCCAATTTTTCTTATCCCTTTGCAGCGAAGTATGCCGGAATCTCAATGTTCAGCCTATTTATGACTTTTAAGCAGCCTTGATATATATCGGTTAAATTGTATAATTGCATCATATCCACCTCACAGTTTTCAAGCAAATAAAATTTACTTTGGTACTCCTTGTCATATTACACATAGTCAGTCACCTTAAAAGATCCATGATTTGTTTGGGAAAAAAATAACCGAAGGTTGGAGGTTGGGCTCATACCGATGTTGGGCAAAAATATCAATGTAAACAAACATTAAAGTTCCATTTCTTGTTGCAGAATGCTACTTCCATTTCTAAAAAAATGACACAGACTAATTTCAAAACGCTTATTACTCCAAGTTTTAAGTAAGATAGAAACAAAATTGAAACTACTCTTGAAATATAAGAAACCAGGCTTATTAAAAGACTGTAAATAAGAAGTCGACTTTTTAACCGAAAATCGCTTTTTAAAGTTAGGCGGATACCATAAATTAGGATGATTTCAATTACATACTAAACGTATAAAATTATCGAATCAGAGTACGTAATCATTTTAAAATTCATGTGTTCTTCCGCGTGTAGCGAGATAAATACGAAATACATTTCGAAATATTTAAATGAACCATATTTGGTTTTGCACACCAATTTTTAAAATACATAGCTAGTATATAAAAGAAACTTTCGTAGTTTTTACTATATGTAGTAATTTTTTGAGAGGGTTGATTTACATTCCTTTTTGGTTTGAGTACAAACAGTCTTACATTCGATAAAGGCATCCGTTCAAATCTGATACAAACTTACTCATTTCAAAATGAGTACGGTTGGGTAATCATTTTCTAGTATTTCTTTTTTCTGTGTGTTGCATTCTGTGCCCAAGTGTATCAATTTTCCACTGTACTACCAGAAAGGATTTCATGCTCGATCATAAATTAAAGTTCTGTGAATGCACTAATTATATATGCATTTCTCACACGATGATGCCACCATCCGGATATTTACATGTGGCTATCCCACTAATTTTAATATTTAATCCACATATTTTCCCTCTGTGATATAGACAAATATTTCTTACCTCCTTCTTGGCTTTTCGGTACACGTTGCTTTTAGTTTCCCCCGGTACTTGTAATCCGTGAAATCGACAAACAATGATCAAGTTAAGGACAATCATAGTAGCCGTGGGCAAGAAGAACAATATCATTGTCGTAAAACTGTAGTACATCTGCTTGAAGGGGTAAGTAGAAGACAAAGAATCCCAGTCATCGTCGCAAGAAACTTCGGAGAAATTAAGCTCCTGCAATGAAATTAAATGTATTGTCGAATATCTTTAATAATAAATTTAACACAGAAAAATCGAACTTTCCACAGAAAAAGAAATGGATTATCAAAAGTAAAAATATTTCATCACACAGGCGAGATCATCTTTTTTTTTCCCCTTTCAGTAGATGACACACTTTTCATTTCGATAGAAAACAAATTTTTTAATCTTTCTCTAACGTTTTTATTTTGCCCTGATTTGAATTGTATGGCGTTTTTGGAAAATTTGTGTTCCCTGACAATGCATTTATCGTAATCCGACTGCTAAAGCAATACGACACAAAAAATTAGGAATTAGGTGATATTTGTTTACCGTATTCTTAAAAATTGCTTACTTAATTTGCTATTAAATGAAGATACTGTAGATTTAAAAAATATTAATAAGTGTTGTTTATGGAAAAATACCCTCAATTTATTTATAATAAATTAACTTACTTTAGAATGGAGATTTTGCATTAAATATTAAAAACTTTGAAAAAGCTCTTAAAATATTTTGATTTTGAATTATTGGTGACGCCTTGGTATACAAGTGAAGGAGAGAGAGAAAAGACGATCTAATGATTTAATTGAGAATCTCTCTCGTTGTATGAAACATGACTTATGTAAATTAAATTAGCATTACTGAAGTGGGGTTAATATAACCGAGGATATGCATAAAAAGCAGTGAAACGTTGAATACGTGGGTTGAAAATTAGTTTGTGGAAGAGAGTGTAGCTGAAGCTCTGAACGAAGGAATAGTGACCATCTTGCCAAGCTCGAAAATTTATCGAATCATGACTACAAAAGATTTACTTACGGTCCAGGACTCGAACCTCCTCTTTAAATTTTGCTAACGACTTCGAGTGGTTCAGCAAAGTGAGCACTAGACAATTATATTGAATGTTAGATCAGACGTAACGTCTCACTGCCCCGCCGTATCACATCATGCATTCATGTTAAAGGTGGCCTAATAGGGTACTAAAAACTCTATTCATTTGTAATTTTTACAACAATTAATGATCATTTTGCTTTGATTTTGTAATCACTTACTTACTTTAATGTTGTTCTTTCGTATGTAAAATTTCACTTCATTTTCACTACCAGTTTTTGGTGTGCAAAACTATGTACATAACCATATACATATATGGCAATGAGTATATATATATATATATATATATATATATATATATATATATATATATGGGATTATGTTCTAATGGAATTCACTAAAGGTGTGACAATTGGATCCATAATACTAGTATAAACACATTTTTTTCACCATTCTAAAATGAGAAAATACACTATATTATACTATATCCATTTTTACAAAACTCTTATTCTTTTTTTTTTTGATTCGTCAAAGATGTTTTGTTTTTTACATTGATTTACATTTTATCTGTTTGAATTAATATTATTAAGTGTATTAATATTTTTGAAAATTTGTGTGTGTGTGGTTTATTTCATTAAAATATTTTTCTTAAACTTAGCATAGCATTCTTAATTTAAAATTTGAATAATTTGATAATTTATTCTTAGTAATACCATCCCTCGCCACGATGCAAGCTGAACCCTAAGAGGTATCCATACACTAACCACGTGCTGTCCTCACGTGGTACTAGGACAGTGCGTCTTGAGGATGGGAATATTTGACTCAGAGCCTGAACTTTGGAAAATGATTATGTACTATTCAATTACATTATTATATTGAAAAGGAAACAAATGACGCCCTACATATGCTACATCGATGAGTGACCAGGAAACATTATAGGCCAAGGAAGCAACTGGGTATGGTTTGTCTTTTAAAGAATGCATTGTCCTTCCAGAAAATATCCTTTTTAACCACTGAATGTAAGGTAATGTCATCGAACACTTCCTAAACGCTTTATCACGGTGCTTCTCTTGCGTATCAGGACTAACCTACTATTGTGTCTGACCAGCATTCAATCAGTTTTTGTATTTGGATGGGCTCTATTTCACGGACGTCTCAAGATCCGGGGATTACCCTCAGAAAACTCAGATTCGACCCTTGTCGCTGAACATCACATTGCACAGCTTATGTGAACCGACAACATCGCAACATTTTATATCAGTATGTTGGCGTCAATAATATCCTTCATAAAAAGTGTGACAAGCTGCCTTCAGTATAACGCCAAGAAACTGTTCTCTCAGAAAATGTAGTATCCAAATCTCTCTGCCCATTTCAAGAGAATCTGATTGTGAAGCTACCATTTCATCCCTTGACAGGCTTCAATTCCTTCATTTTGTTATATATCTAGATAGATGTGATCTTTAAAGATGTTTCAAATTTCATTCTTCGATCTATCTGGTCCAAATTCTACATCAGTGCACACATCAAAGCCAGTTTCAGCAGACATACGACGGTATGACGAACCAACTTTACTTAAATGAAATACTTGACCCTTCGTAAAATAATCCAATTGCCAGAATTGCCTTCTAACATATGTCGTCATCCTGACAAAAGTATGATTTTAAAAGTTTAATTTTTTTCTTACTTTTATCGAAAAAAAATAATTTTACTTAACATTCACCATCACTACATGCAAAAAGTCGATATTTACGGGTAAGTCAGAAGTAAGGATATGTTGCTTATATTTCGAGCAACAGCACACTGCGTGAATGTTCACATTCACTGAAGAATACCGACATTTGCCAGATATTGATCATTCACAGTAGCATACATATGTGATTTACCCAATATTTTCTTGTGTATTCTGTTATTCAACGCTACTCGTATTTGCAAGGTCTTATAATTTTATTTTTAAAGGCAATATTGAAGCATAACTTGTAAAGATTGAAATGCAAGAACTTATATGATTGTATCAGAAAAAAAGTAGAAAAGAGAAGACACAGTGAAAACAAGAGGAGATTAACTGTATAAGTTTTAAAAACCGAAAATGTGTAACTAGCTAGGAATCGCATACATCGCACTTACAAAAATATCAAAGACTACTGGAAATAAAATAGACCTTTCAGACATATCGAAAATGATCATCATAAAGATAACTCTAGTGCCCTACCAGGGAATTCCAGAGGAAAAAGCATGGTAAGAAATTTGTTGGAATGGGAAGATAAGTTTGTTAAACTTTTGAAGATGAGAAAATATACAAATGGAGGACAAAATAATACGAACACCTGAGAAATAATGGAAAATCTTTATTAATAGAGGGTCGGACCATCCTTTGACTGAAGTACAGATTTAATGCGACGTGGGATGGATGCATAAAGTTCCTAGACAATATTTAAAAGAATATTAAGCCATTCCTTCTGCAGAACGGTCTCTCATTCCGAAAGGTTGGATGGAGGTGGAAATCGGGAACAAAGTTTGGACTCCAAATATTCCTATAAATGTTCAATAATATTCAAGTCCAGAGACTGAAGGGAGAAGGCAAGATGCTCAACTTCATCGTCATGCTCTTCGAACCATGCTTGAACACACCTAGCAGTGTGGATAGGGGCGTTGTCGTCTTGAAAAAGCGGTCGCTCTTCAGAAAATACAGTCTGGACAAAAGGAGGGACATGATCCCCTTGATTGCTTAGATAGTGATTGGACTTGATTCTTCCATGCAGAATAACAAGTGGTCCTAGACTGCGCAAACATATCGCACCCCCTACCATAATGGAGCCCCTCCCCTCCTCCATGCTTCACAGTCGGCAAAAAGTATTCAGGATTAAACGCTTCTCTGGGCGTTCTCCGGACATAAATGCTCCCGGTCTTCTGAAATAGGATGAATGACGATTCATCTGACCATATTACCTGTTGCCAATGATGTGGGGACCAGTCTTTGTGATCCCTGCACTATTGGCGTCACTTGAAAGCGTTAGTTGCTGTCACCAAGGGCTTAGGAATTGCCACTCTGCCATAAATGTTAGCAGCATGAAGTTCACTTTTGACAGTTTTTGTTGAAACGGGGTCCTGGAGATGACTATTCATTTCGAATGTTATCTCGGATAATGATTGCTTGTGCTTTCGGCAAGAACTGTCTATCCCTATCAGCAAGTTTGACTTTCGGCCACTGTTGTGCTTTGAAGACGTCGTCTTACCCCCTTTTGTGTATGCTGTCATAACAGCTGATACTGTATTCCTTGCAAACCCCTAAAGGTTTGCTGCTTCCGTAACCGATGCTCCACTTAAGCGCACTCCAACAATCATTCCTTTTTGGAACCCTGACAGGTCTGACATTTCAACTTATCACAGACAGTTCGATAGACGCATGCAGCTCAAATGACTGCCGTTGAGAGACTGATACCTTCTTCTTCACGCTCACATGGTGGCAGACTTCTATTGCAGGTGGCGTGGCTGTAATGCAGGTGTGAAATACGTCACACTTTTTCACAGGTCTTCGTAATATTTTGTCCTCCATCTGTACATTCTTAATAAAATTCGTGTCGTTTAACACAAACACTACGCATAAATTTGTTTCTGGTCCCAAAGTTTAAAGTTATTTCCTTGTTTACACTGAGCGTAAACCGGTATGGGAATACAACAAAAAAGATAACTGGTAACAACTTCCCGTAAATACGTCCAGACATTTTCCCCTCCACTTGTGAGGAACGTCCGGAGCTCTTCTCTCGAACTTTCACCAAAAATTGACAAACATTGAAACTGACCATTTTCTTGTCCAATGAATTTCCACTGCAAAAGTGTTCTGGTTGAATAGTATTCCTTTTTGGCATATAAAGAAACAAATTTTTTTGTTAAGACATCAGTATGTGAGTGTAGGAAGTACATTCTTAGTGACATGTTGCATATAATTTTATTGTAGGAAAATATAAGCTATTCCTCTAAGTATTTGTAATTTTCACCATATTTGATAAGAATATTCTAATGCAAGTTTAATTTTTGTTAGCGGCTTTCGCCAATGACTTCATAATAATACGTTATCCTTTTTGTAAAGGGATAATTCTATTAAGTTAGCAGCATATCTGGAACTGCAATTGAATAAAACAAAATATCTCTTAAGAAATCATGGCATTAAAAATAATTCTGGATTCTGAAAATGGTAAAATTATCCAGCCATTTTAAAATGCCAAAAACGTTTATTTCATAGAAACGAAAATAAATTGCCAAAATACAGAAATGAAACTTTTGCTTCGTATTTATATTGGGTTACAGTTAATGCGCACAAGTATAGATGCCATGAATTAATAATAAAAAAAACTCTGAAGACATGACATCCTCCCACCTTAAGTTATTGAAAGGCAACTTAACTTACCAAACATTTAAAAATTTCAAATAACACAAATACAATAATTATTTCTAATATATTTACTAATACACAAAAAAATATAAGATATATATACTGAAAGTTACGTTTAAAGTTCAAAAAAAATTTGTTTACAAGTCCAGCTTTTGTGGTTTTTTAACAGTTAGCGCACTTTTAGTTTTTAAAACGTCATCTCTGAAAGTTTCATTGGAAATTTCAAGTAGGAAAATTCTTTGGACTGGTCGTAGAAGTTCTCCTTTTGCAGTTCTCAGACGCACCAGTCTGTTAATACCATCTTTTCCAGGTAATAATTTAATAACAACACCTAAAGGCCAGTCATTACATTTTACATTATCTCTTCCAATCAACACGACTTCTCCAAACTTAATATCTCGTTCCTGCTTCTTGTTTTGAATTAAAAGTCCCAAGTATTCAGGTCTAAATCTTTTCTGGATATCAGTTATCAACTGTTGGCGATATTTTATTCTTTTGTTGAGAACAACTTCATCCACTTGATCTAAATCAGGAACACCAATTTGCCGAAAATTTTGTAAAAAGGAATTAGGTGTAAAGGTATCAGTTCAGAATCCGTTTGTGATACATGACTAAGAGGTCGAGAGTTTATAACAGACTCTGCATCACATAGAACGGTGACCATTTCTTCATGAGATAAAAAAGCTTTTCCGATAACTCTTCTTAGGATCCGTTTCATTACATCAACTAATCTTTCTCAAACCCCACCCCACCAGGAGGCAGTAGGAGAATTGAAAAGTCATTGTATTCTTCGTATACTACTAAATTGTGCAATCTCAGCCCAATTCACTGTTTTCAAATAATTTGATGCACCAGCAAAATTGCTTCCATTGTCATAATACACAACTGAGGGTCTTCCCCTTCTTTAGATGAATCTACGAAAACTTTGAAGAAAAGCTTCATTATAGATATTGACGACAGAAGCTCAAAATGTACGGCTCTAAAAATCACACAGGTAAATACGCAAATCAAAGCTTAACTCCCCTCTTTTAAATAAAGTGATCCAGATAAATCAAAACCGATTATTACAAAAACTACAACATCTTTTATTCTGTTTTCTGGAAGTGATGCAGAGGGGATAGTCACATTTTTTTGGCGTGTCTTGCGCAAATGACACATTTTGATAATACTCCTCGAACAGCTTTTCTCGTATTCAAAATCCAATAATGTTCACATAGAATATTCAAGATCATTTGCAATCCTGCATGTGAATTATTTTTGTGTTCAGTCAGTATCAGTCTCTCAACGACTGGATGATGGGATGGCAATATGATAGGGTTCTTGAAATCTTCTGAATCCTTCTTATACGTTATTTTTTGTCTTCACTCTAAGTATTCCCTCTCCATCTTTGTATGTTGCTAAATAATTCATTTTATTTCTGTTGAGTTCATGACTAAAGTATTCCACTTGTACCATCTTTACAATTTTTATTTCCGCTTGTTCTAGTTCCGCGAGGGATAAATCACCCGTGACTCGAGAATCAGAATTCTTACAGTTGAAAATGAATCTTTTCATCCAAGCAATCATTCGCAGTATTCGCGATCATAGCTTGAAAAGTAGTAGTAATACCAACCGGAATCTTTGTTACTAGTTTCATAACTATTTATATTATTTTCACATTGATTTAAAAAAAAACACAACTGAAAGATTCTTGGAAGTTGAACCCGCTTTTCGTTTCTCTTTCAAAACAGAAGACTCACAAAAACAGGTTTGGTAACTAGCCAGTCCACCTCAGTTTGTAGAAGCTATTTAGACCCTCCGACCATCTATTGCATTAGAGTTGATAAGCAGAACTCCCTGTTGAAGGTAAGTCAGCAGAATCATGTAGTCCTGGAAGATGCTTCCACGAAGTTGGATCACTCAGTTACCTCTTGAACTCCATTATTTACAAATACTGACCAAAGTTCTAGCTGAATCTAACTTAATACCGTAGTGGAATCAGTCCAGTAGTGTTGCTTCGCATTGTCCCACTGGAGTGCACAGAGCACAGATCTGCATAGTCGAGCTTCCACCGTTGCTGCCAGCAACTCAAGACGAGGAATAGTGACAGCTTTTACTGGAGCAACTACCGATTTGGCAGCCAAAAGATTAGCATGAAAAACACCAGAATACTCTATGTGAAAGAAAACCGCTGCTGCCCATACAAATTGGCTAGCATCACAAAATGTATGAAGCTTAGATTATGTCAACCACTTATAACAGGAGAAAAATAGCGGCTAACAGACGAATCTTTTAAGGAAATTAACTCTTCAAACCATTTTAGAAATTCAAATTTCAAATTAACTTGTCTATCCCAAGGGATGCTGTCTTTCCACATCTTCTGTAACATTAGTTTGGGAATTAAGAGAACAAGACATAAAAATCCAATAGTATAAAAAAACGATGTGTAACGGAAAGAATCTCTCTCCTCTTCGATACAATTTCAAGTTTGTATGTTTCTATCCAATCCAAATTAATTTTCAGTTCATCTTCTTTACGATTCCAAATCAATCCTAGAATTGAAGTTTACCTGTTCTGGGTCATCATCTCCTGTGTACTTCCATCATCCCAAGTTGAATTTTCCTCCAGCCAAGATATGACGACTCCCCTCAATGAAAGGTAATATTTCTGCTTCATTGCCTAAACTTGTAAATAAATCATCTACATAGAAACTTCGAAGAAGTATATCAACTGTTCTCTGACTATATTTCAAATTCTTTAGATATTTTTTTCAGATGATGTTCAAGCACAGCTTCTAAGAGAAAAGGGCTGCTTTTTACACCAAAAACCACACGTGTATGCCGCATTATTTTTGGTACTACATTTTCTTTTCCATTCTACCAAAAAATTTAAGAAAATTCCTATCTTCTCGTTGCACACTTATTTGTAAGAAAGTTTTCTCTATATCAGCAAATTCGAAAGAAAAGTATTCACGTTAAATGGCTGTTGGGCGCTGGCGCTTGGCAATAGCGTAATTCTTCTGTAGCAACGTCAGTCTTATCATTTAATATTTACACTTCGTATACAGCTATAGCTAAAAACAGGTATCCCATGTATCTTACGGACCTTATAAATTACAATCAACATTAGTTGTTAGTATGTGGTGATTTCAAAATGACAGTAATATTGCTAGGTGAGCAAAATTTAATATTGCTGTATATGTCAGTGGAATAGCAGCGACATGCATGCCCATTACAAACAGAAGAAAGGACCTTTACGAACATTTTTGTTGTCTGGCACTAAAACAGTCTTAATTAAATCTCTTATGAACTCTAATAGCAATGTCGTACAGCCATTGCTCATAAAAGCGGGACTTATGTGTCATGTCTTCAGAGTTTTTTTATTATTAATTCACGGCATTTATACTTGTGCGTATTAGCTGTAACCTAATGTAAATATTAAGTAAAAGTTTTGTTTCTGTATTTTGGCAATTTTTAATTTGGTTTCTATGAAATAAACGTTTTTGACATTTTAAAATGGCTGGATATTTAATCTTTTTAGAATCCAGAATTATTTTTAATGTTATGATTTTTAAGTGCCATTTTGCTTTATTTAAATACATTTCCAAATACGCTGCTAACGTAATAGAGTTATCCGCTTACAAAATGATAACGTAATATTTTTTGGTATCCTCGGCAAGACTAGTTGTAAAAATGGCTAATATTGAAGCTCTTAGGAAATCGAGAAAAACTGAAAGAGCCGCTTTTACAAAACCTTATAATAGATTTGAAGAACTGATAACTCTAAAAAGTGTTGATATTTGTGAACTGGAAGCAGAGCTGAATGTTTTCAAAGGGAAAGTTGATCGAATATCCTTGAACTTCTTTCCGAGAAACAATACGATGCAGAATTTAAAGTTGTAGAAGATTTTTGGGATAAAGCTATACGAATTCAAACGAAAGCAAGGAGAATAATCAACGTTCAACAAAATGTGAGTAGTATTTTAAATTCAACTAATGATGACACTGTTGTAATTAATTCTGTTGGAAATGTTACCTTTGATAAAAATAAGTTTAAATCACCTAAAACAGAATTACGAAAATTCGATGGTGATATTAACGAATGGATTTATTTTTGGAGCCAATTTGAAAAACTTCAAGTTGATTATAGTATTGAAGATTCAGATAAATTTTGATATTTGTTACAGTCTACCGTTGAAGGGTCTCGTGCTGGAGAAGTGATTGAAAAATTTCCGTCAACTGGCGATAACTATTCAAAAGCAATTGACTGTTTGAGAACTCGTTTTGATCGCCATGACTTATAAGTAGAAAAGTATGTTAGAGAATTATTAAAATTGGTTTTAAGAAATTCCAATTAATATTTTTCCTCGAATAATTTGTGTGCATTGTATGACAATTTAGAGCAACGAATTCGTGAACATGAAATGCTTGATGTTATAACTGACAAATGCGCATGTTTACTTTATCTTTTAGTAAAGTCTTGCATACCAGATGATTTGCGAGCGAGGTTTGAGTTTTGATTCTGGCAATGAATTCCAAAAAGAAATTAGATACGTTATTTTAAAACTGAATTTGAATCGGAAGAGCGGCTTAATTTAGCTATGACAGGTTTCAATTTGACGGATGCAACATCATATAAAAAAGGGAGCAAATTAAAGAAAGACAAAATATTTACGTCGGATGGTTTGTTAAATTCTTCAGTTGGTGCAGAGAAACTTTCCCTTTTCTGTAGCAGGAAACATGGACCGAGTAATTGCTTTAAGGCTCAAAAAATGTCTTATAATGAAAAATTGAAGATTTTTTTTTAAAAAAAAGGTTATTGTTTCAAATGTTCAAAAGACAGACATAGGATTGGAAAATGTCGTTGTTTTGTGAAATGCGTGATATGCAATAAGATGCATTATGCAATTATGTTCACCGAGTCAAATAAAAATATAAATAACCCTACATCAAATAATTTGGAAAAAGAGGTTAAAGAGCAGGTTAAATCACTAAATTTGGCGAGTATTTCAAACGCGCCACAAGTTTTGCTGATGACTTTGAAAGTTAAAATAAAAGGTAAAAACTGTAGTTTAATCGTAAGAGCCGTGTTTGATTCGGGATCTCAAAAGTATTACATTAGAAAAGAAATGGTATCTGCTTTAGGATTAGCATCTTTACGGCTGCAACATTTGTCGCATCCACTTTTTGGAGGAGAAAGGATCAACGAGAAGTTTCATAATGTAAATAAAATTGAACTAGGAACCTTAGATGGAAGTTTTAATTGTAATTTTGACGTAGATGATCAGGATATTATTTGCAATGATGTTCCTTCCGTTTCGTACGGACCGTGGATTGAAGAATTGCAATTTATGAATATACAAGTGTTTGACATAGAAAATAGCTCGGGGCCAATCGATATTCTTGTTGGATGCAGATGCAAGCAGACTGTTGGATGCAGATACAAGCAGATGTTGCAAGCAGATTGTTTATTGGAAAAAGAAGAGTTTTATCCAGTGGATTAGTAGCCATGGAAACCTATCTAGGATGGACTCTTATGGAGAAAACTAACTTACTCTCTGCAAAAAAAGATACAGTTATGATGGTAATTTCGATGTTTGTACGAGAAGCTGCTATTTCCGATCTTTTTGGTTTAGAGGTTTTAGGGATAAGTGAAACAGTTGAAATGAAAAACGAAAGGGAAAGAGGAAATCTTACTAAATTGCTTTTTGAAGAAACTGTTCGAATAAATACAGAGGGGAGATAAGAAGTTTCACTACCCTGGAAAGAAAATCATTTGTCTATACCCAGTAATTATGAGATTACTATGAAACGATTAGAATCATCGACTAAAAATTGCATCAAGAAACTTTGCAGCTTATGATGGCGTGTTTAAGGAATGGGAATCATTAGGTATAATTGAAAATAATACAATTGACTCTTCATCTCGCCTGCATGAACACTATTTGCCCACAGACCTGTTGTAAAACAACATGGAACAACTAAGGTACGCTCAGTTTTTGATGCCTCTGCCAGACAAGTTGGATCCCCATCGCTCAACCAGTGTTTAGAATCTGGACCAAATTTATTGGAAGTAATCCCTAATCTTCTTCTCAGATTTCGAGACCATAAATATAGCATAGTTGCTGATATAGAGAAAACTTTCTTACAAATAAGTGTGCAACCAGAAGATAGGAATTTTCTTAAATTTTTTGGTAGAATGGAAAAGAAAATGTAGTACCAAAAATAATGCGGCATACACGTGTGGTTTTTGGTGTAAAAAGCAGCCCTTTTCTCTTAGAAGCTGTGCTTGAACATCATCTGAGAAAAATATCTAAAGAATTTGAAATATAGTCAGAGAACAGTTGATATACTTCTTCGAAGTTTCTATGTAGATGATTTATTTACAAGTTTAGGCAATGAAGCAGAAATATTACCTTTCATTGAGGGGAGTCGTCATATCTTGGCTGGAGGAAAATTCAACTTGGGATGATGGAAGTACACAGGAGATGATGACCCAGAACAGGTAAACTTCAATTCTAGGATTGATTTGGAATCGTAAAGAAGATGAACTGAAAATTAATTTGGATTGGATAGAAACATACAAACTTGAAATTGTATCGAAGAGGAGAGAGATTCTTTCCGTTACACATCGTTTTTTTATCCTATTGGATTTTTATGTCTTGTTCTCTTAATTCCCAAACTAATGTTACAGAAGATGTGGAAAGACAGCATCCCTTGGGATAGACAAGTTAATTTGAAATTTGAATTTCTAAAATGGTTTGAAGAGTTAATTTCCTTATATATGAATATGTATGAATATTTTCACTATCACACAGAAATTTGTTCTCACCTGGTGGGTCCCATATTTTTTGAAGAGGAGAATAGGTATGGAGACAAGAACGGACACCATCCAGATAGAGCTAATGACCACCCCATTCATGTGCTGGCTAATGTGAGCCGGTAGCGGGAACTTTACGGCTTTAAATTGTTTACACACAATGGCAGTTAATGTGAGGGTAGTGGCAGTCAGGCATGTCACTGAAAAGAAAAATAGAAAGGAATTCTTCAGTGTGTGCACGTTTAATTACTTCTCGAAAAAAGAGAATTTTTATATTGGTCATATAAAATAATGTTAGAATTCTTCATTTAGCTTTATTTGAATTAGATTTCTCTGCCTATTCCTGCATCAAGAATAAACAGCATTTAGAATGACAGAACTAAATGTATTAGTATACTCTTCGATAGGCACACTTAGAAAGAGACATCTCTATTATTTACTATTTTGGTTAGTAAAAAGCATTAAATAATAATAATTCTATGCTTATAAACATATTTTGAAAAGTTCGAAGTATTTATTTTCTGGATATCAGAGTCACGGGAAAAAAAAGGAAATTTTCGGAGAATTATTTAGTATTTGAATTTTCAAATGTTATTCGTAATGACATTGAGAAGCCATATTACATTTCTTACAACACTGACCTTAGTCCTGAATCTATGAAACCCTCGAAGCTCGAGCGTCGCATAGAAAAAAGAGCATTTCAAGCATATTACAAACAAATTTGGACTTTTTAAACAGCGTAAGAGTGCCTTGTAAATACAAAACTCTGATTTTACTGGGACATTTGAACAACAGAGCCAAGCAGTAGCTTAGACCTCATATGAAGTTTCTTTGTATGTTGCCAGAAATAAAATCTCATTTAATTATCAAAAGCTTCAACCAACCCTGTGTATTAAAGTGGACAAAGCTTGGAGAAGCGATTGAGATTAAAATGCGTAATGTATCCTTATCCAATAGCGCTATTCAAATGCTCGTTTCAAGCATGTCCATAGAAGCGATGGATCAAATTTTATCTGAAATGAGTGTAACTTTTTTTTTTCTTCTTCTTCTTCATCTCCAGGAGTCTACTAATTTTAGCTCAATTTCCGGTTATACTCGTTTATGTAGCACATATTCACTTGGAGATAATGAAGGGAGAGTTCCTGTTTTATAGAGCCTGAAAAACTGAAACGAAAGGTGAAAGCCTCATGGAGATGATATATTCATTCTTTCATTGTAGTGATTTTCTTTCGAAAAATTTGAGTGGAATGCGGACTGATCAAACACTAGCCATGCTTGAATCGAGGTTGGGCTTTCAATCAAAAACTACAGAGCTTTCACTCCACGCAGAGAAACTACATTGCATGATTCATTGATTTGAGTTTTCTACCAAAACTCTTCAAAAACCTTTGCAAGTACTCCCCGCTTTAAAGATAATGATCAATTACTTTAATTCTAGTGCCGACATTCTCGATGAAGTTCAAGATGAATATTTGGAGATGCAAAGTAACTCCTCCACACATTATTTTCCGCAGATCAAGACAAAAACCAATGCATCACTTTATTTTGATATACATCAATGCAAATAAAAAATTCAATTCGTCAGTTCTTTTGAGATTTATTTTAATAAGCGAGTACCTTCTGTATACATCAGCATGCGTTAGTTAGTGCATATCAATGAAAATAATAGAACACCAGTTCCTTAAATATTTCTTTTTATAAGAAAGTATTTTTTTGAATACATTAACATACGTATGAATTATAATCACCATTGATTAAAAAGTTATCATCTTGGTCCGGAAGAGATATATTTCGTCATACCTTTGAAGGTAAGTGCTAGTCTGAGCTCTTAAACAGAACTCTCTAATATGCAGGGAACGAACTTTAGAAACAAATTAACGACTCTATCTATCCTAAAGCCGAATTAATTCTTAGAGATATCGAGGACAAAATCATTTCTTAAAGTAAAATTGAATGAAGATCTTAAATAGTGGCCTTTAATAGAAATGTTAGCAATATTGAGCATGATCTCCGCATTATTTATTTAAACTTAAGGAAAAGATGTCGAGCAAAAATATAAGATTACAACTAGCAACTTTAGTTGTTAATAATATTCATAATATTACCACTAAAGACATTCCTGGGGAAATTAATGTCCAAAAGTTAATCGCTGATAATTCAAATTATGTTAAAATTCAAAAACAAAACTAAATTTATCGAAGCTAAAACCCAAATGAAAATAGATCTCAAATATATGCAATACTAATTAATAATTTTAAAAAAATGTATTTTTTTAGAGAATGAAATTATTAATCTCAGGTAAAAATTCAGAACCTCAAAATTCAATGATTCCCCCCCCCCCCCACCACACCATTCTGAAAGGATATTGGTTCTTATAAAGAATTCACCTCAGTATCTGAAACTGCCAAAATCATATGCTTCATCACTATTAAAATACTCTTCTCATAATTACAAAGGCTCAAAATAGCTCCCAAATAATTCAAAAGGACCAAACTTACAAGTAAAAACCTTAAACTATTCCACCTCAACTAAACTATTCTCTCCCCTACTCAATTTATGCTCATACTTATTATTAAAAATATGAAGTTTTAAATAAATTATACTCGCACACTTTTGAATTTGTAGCTTAAAAATAATTAAAGCTGAAAAAGATTTCCTACAGCATGTGATGGAACTGAAATCATTCAAGAACAAACTGACCAAAACCTTAATGTAGATTTTAACATAAAATCTAAAAGAAACAACAATTATCTCCCCTTATTTCATGTTCCCCAAACTCCCCAAAGTATTGTGCAATTTGAAGCGTCATAGTCGCCAACTTGCGGCTGGCGTTGTTTCCTTCGAATTATAGTTGGACCTTTTCAGCCGCTAAAGATCCACCATGTAGAGATTCTGATGCGCGTTAAATCTGTCGAGACTCCAAGTCCTCTCGCTCGTGGTGTGAGGAAGTTTAGAGAGGGATATGCCAGTGTAATCCTCGTCACTTATCCGGTGGCTTCGAAACACGACGGTAATAGCCCTCGTGCTGCTTCAAAGTGCGACGTTAATAAACAATCTCTCAACCTATCCAATAAAAACATATTCCAATTTACTAACAATGGTTTTTCTTATAGTCAAATTCGAGTTACTGAGCAAGCGAAGAACCTCTCATGTGTGCTTCCTTTGCCAGTTTTCCTATAACCATTTTAATTTTCTTACAAGAAACGTCCGCTTCCTCAATGTCGGGACAGACTCTTCAGATCTAAGTCAGTAGATTGAAAATATACAAAACATCTCAGTTAAATGCAAAAAAATCAGAGTATCTCACATAGCCAGATTTTCGGAGTGCCCAAAAAAATATAAAAGACTTCAGCCCTCTCCCCCATCATCTATTTATATCTTGGAAGAACACCCTAAAGAAGCAGAAATAAAAAAAAGAAATAAAAGCTCAAAAACAACTTTAGAAGAAAGTTAATCCTCCATGCCGGCTCGTCTTCATTTCGAATCTCAAAGAAATTTGCAAGATATTCAACCTGAAAAAATTAAACAAACTACCGATAGTGTGAAAGATTCCAAATTTTTTCAAGTAAATATTTAAGCCCTTTTGAAGAAATTGAAAAAGAAATTTAAGATCTTTCCTTTAAATTTCGTTATCTCGTCAGGAATATTTGGTCGCGTTCTAATCCAACTCAAGCATAGACTTTCTTTTCAAAGTAATTCATACTTAAATCATTCTTTACCTAGCTTTCTGTCTTTGTATCTAATTTCAAATCGTAGATCATTAACGTTCAAATTCCTTTGCTCGACCCTCCCCTCCTCCTTGTGAGCGCGCATTAGCTTGGTGGTCATGGTCATGGACACGTGGCCAGCAGTTTTCGTCGAGTAGCTGGTCCGAACCTTGATGCCACTAAAGACCCGACGTATAGTCGGGGTTGATGCACGTTTCATCTATCGTGGCTCTAAGTCTCCCATTGGTGTGGTGTAGTAGGACAGGGAGGTGCCAGCTCAGGTGTTGTCCTCGTCACTTGACCGACGATCAAAATGACGAGGTCTGTCTCCAAAAAACCTCGTGTTGCTCTTAGTGCGACGTAAACAAAACCGAGCAACCGATCCCCACCCCTTTCCCTTTCTCTTCTTTCCTGACGCTAAGATCAATCTGCTTAACTTAGTTAAATTATATGTTTCTTTACTTTCCAATAAAAAAAACACGAAATTCCTTCTCTGTAAAATTCAAGTCAAAAAAGAAATTTTGAATTATTTTTCCTTCTCTCCCCCTCCAAAAGCCTTTTTAATTTTTAAATTCAACTTCTTTTAGATTTTTCGAGTTCTTAATTTAGTCATGCTTCCCATATTGTAATGTGACTATTTACATTTTTTTCTGAATGACTGTTAGGACTAATATTGAATAAAATGCGGCCCAGGATTGTACTATAAAAACATTTGTTTGATTTGTTTCGATGGTATATTAGAGCTAACTGCGGTTGAACAGTAACGATTAAATTCATCTCTGCACACGCTGCGGGTATCATACAGTCACACACACACACACACACACACACACACACACACACACACAATTGCCACTAGGAGATATAAAGAAAAACCTAACAGTTCCTGGGAATGGATGAATGTAAAGGGATTCCCCCTTTCTTCATAATTCCTAAAGGTGACTGGATACAGCTCCTCACCATTACTAAAATTAAGACATTCGTCGAGAGAAATGGAGAGAACATTCGTTGATCCGTGTAATAGGAAATTTTTTAAAAATAAAAAAAATTGTGGAAAAGTTAAATACACTAGAGGGTTGACTGGAAGAAAATGGCTATAGTGGTTCTGGGTTTTCTAGGCGATTCCAAAGACGAACACTATAAAGAATTAGTAATTGGACTTCTATATGGTTACAAAATGCTGAGATGTCGGGTGTCTTTATACAAATTGTTTTTATACAAATTTTGTTGCAGTTTTATTAGTCACAGATAAATAGTTTTGTTAGCATGTCCATTGTTATACAATGAAATTTAATTTACAAATTTATCAAAGTCTAATGGAAGGAATTTCTGATAAACAAATGCTGATTCTTATACTGAAATTTGAAACACAAATTATATTTGCTCAATGTCCTTTCATTTTGTAATCCAGAGAATTTTTAAATTTGTTCAAATCTCGCAAATCTCGCGAATTTGTTGCTTTTTTATTATTTAAGAACATGTAAGAAACTAACCTCAATATAAATACTGATTTGATAGGGACTTCATTCTATGGAAATATTGCATTGTTCGTTACTAAATTTTAGAAATGTTTAAATCTTTGTTCCTTTGTTTTAACTGTTAATCGGGTTACGATAAAGTAATTTGCTGAGTTGATCGGGCTTAGATTCAGAAACATATTTTACCATCCCGGTTTTTCCAAAGCCAGACAGCATTTTAATTAACTTCTATATCCATTTTAAGTTTTCTTAATATGAAATTTACATATTATGTAATGTCACTTTACTTTTATATATAATTGAGTAATAAATGTGAGTAAATATTTTTTCTAAATTTAATTATTTTCTGTTATGTAAATTTTCAAATTTGCTTTCACTTCTTTGTATTCCTGTATGTAATATTAATAGACGTGGAATGTTACATTTGGAAAATTTTAATTTTTCTGTAAGGCTTTTTTTTAATTATCTTTTTTTAGTTTCTTTAGATTTTGGTTTTTAAAGAATTTGGTTTGTCTTTTTGTGTGCCTTTCTTTTTAATTTTATTTTTTGGATTATAGTTTTCATAATTCTTTTTTCAATTTATGTTTTTGGTGATATAAGCATTTTTAATAATATATTTTGTTGATGAATAGTTATGCCGATAATTCTAGAATAACCTAAAATTAGAATAACAGCTAGAACAATTTTGAAGCATGTTACAACATCCAATATATTAACCACGCCAACTACTCATAATAATCATTCATCAAAATTCAAAATCCAATGTCTGAAGGATAGATTCTACTATTCAACAAAACCGCAAGTTTATCAAAAAAATTCTATCTCAAAAACAAAAGGAAAATGTCCTAAACGTCAATACATACGAAAATGGAACTTTTCAACGTTAATAAACATACCATTATAGCTTAATACCATGCCAGATTATATTATTATAAGCCGTTGCCAGCCACAAAATTTATACTAAATCAATGCACACACACATAATTCATAAAAAGTAGAAACATAATTATCATCATTTATATTTGTGTAACACAACAAAAAGAGCAAGTTCTAATCAACCATAACATTTTGAAATCAAGCAAGATTACGAGGGTGGTTCAAAAAGTACTTGCATTTAGAGATAGGTGGCATCATTAAGCTAAATGTCTGTTCCGTTGGGTGCTTCCATCTGTCAAACGGAGCCGAAACAAATTTGGCATTTATTCATAGGTTGGCTTTCATTTGGTAATTACCAAATCAAAATATGATTGGTGCCGAATTGAGTTGATCCCAACAGGAAGACTTGGATTCATCATTATGCACCGGAAATCAAGAAAAAGTAAAAACTTTCGGTTGCTTCTGGTGAATCGTTTTCCAAAACGGCTGTCTTGTCAGCCACGAAAGTTATGACGAAGAATTTTTAAGGTACGAAAACTTCATGATCACTAATACGAGTAATTGAAACAAATGTCAAGTGAGTCATGATGCTTACTGAAAACAAACTATTTTCGATGCTACGAGCGGGATCTCTGGGAATTTCTAAGGACTTGTTGAACGACCTTCGAATATTAATGTTGTCATATAAATATAAATAAATAAACATATAAAAGACAACTACAAACATAAAAATAAGAGTACTAAAATAGGAAAAAAAACAGGTAAAAATACGTGTAAAAATTAAAAACATTAAAAACAAAAATAGAAAACAATTTTAAAAGAACAAGAATCACTAGGTTAAATATCAAAAAAATAAAAAAGAAGATCAAATGAAACCTAAAAGTGAATAAACTGTATCATTAAAAACTCGAAACATACGAAATTAAAAAGCCACTAAATAAAATTCTACAATAATAATGCTAAAGCAGCCAGATTATTGTTTGACATGACTATAATGAAAATAATATGTCATTAATATAAGAATTTGGTAGAAATAAACTGAAAAAATATAGAAACATAAAATAAAATTAAATAATATTTAAAAAAATGTTCTATGCAAAGTTTTGCAAAATACTGATTTAGCCACCTGAGGTGCGCTTTTTTTTATAATTATTATTAAATTACTCAATTATGTATAAGAGTTAAAGGAAACGATGAAATATCGAGAAATGAACAATAGTAAACTTTTCCGATATTAATATTAAAGGAAACGATAAACTACTAAATTGAATATATTTAAGCTAAAAGTGATTAAAAAATTGAAATAAACGATAAATTACTAAATTAAATATTATACCGTTACATGTAAGTAAAATTGAAGCAAACGACAAATTATTAAATTGAATATATATACAAGCTATATATAATTAAAATTGAGGCAAACGATAAAAAATTGAAGCATGATGTTGTACTCCAAGAGTGATGGAATTAAAACAATAGCCCCTTGTGTAGATTTCTTTAAAAATACAATGAAAAATTACATATAAATTTTATAAAATATAAAAAAATTAAAAGAATATTAACATTTTTTAATTAAAAAAAATGAAAAAGAAAACTACCCTACAAAACAATTAAGAAAGAGAACATGTACACGAATGGAAAAAAAAGATAAACTTCAAAATACTAGAAAAAGTTTAAAACTTGTCATGAAAAATAATGAAAACATATGAGAGAAATAAACCAATGAATGAATTATCTATTTTTAGAGACTAATTATAACTCCACCAATCGAAATCCAATAAAATAAAAATAATATCTCCTTCAAAAGATCTACTGCTGCGAAATTTATTGATGTCATTTAATGGAATTGCGCTTGAAAAAGATTTGAACCTTTCTTAAAAGACTTTGAACATTAATTAATTATTTCTTAGAAGAATATAAAATTAATGTTTTAATTCGGTTATATTTTAATTATAACACTTAGTGTTATAATTCTGAAACTGTCAAGGGTTTACTAACGATTAATTATCAAACAAAATTTCCAGAAGAAATAGATTCAACTTGCCACACATTAGCTTTATTTCATTGGAAAAATGAATTCCAAATAAGCTATTTTCAATTGTATCAATCTCAGTGAACGATTATTTATTATACTCTCTATTTGAATTTACAGAAAGAAACTGCAAAATTTAAATAACTGGCTCATAGCTTACTTTCTGAGAAAGACCCCATCTTGCAAAGGAGCACTCCCAAGGAGTAGGATGTTCTAGTGATGCTGTTGCTCAGAAGTATCCACAAGATGCAAGGATTGAGAACCAGGTCGGCGGCAGAGAGAATGGCTACGAAGAAGTTCAAAGGTGTCCTGATGGTTCGGTCAATGATGAGAGTCGTGACGATGAGTAAGTTTCCAGTCAGCGCTACCAAGAGAATGACTGTGTGAAAGAAAGTTTTCAAGCAAACTTCCCACCACAAAGAATCAATCGACTCTTCTTTGGAGATATCAAACTGAGTGAAATTTTGTTCGAAATCACTCCCATTGACTTTGTCCTCAAAGTTTTCTTCTACAAGCCGAATAGTAGAGCGATTCATTTCTAGATTTTTTCAACGTTCCACAAAGAAATAACTCCTACTTCTTATTTCACTCAATTCAAATTGTCATGAAATGCACGAAGCACACTTTAATATGTCATTAAAGTTTTTAAATTAAACTCGTTGTTATCTATTTGACTGAACCTTTGGATATTTGATATGACAAAATATTTCCCGTTTGGGAACAAATATTAAGCACGAAATAAGTAGAGATATCTGATTCAAACCAATGTTTACAATCAGTGATGTAAAAGAAATTACTTATTATTTGAATATTTGTTTTGATATCGTTATTATTCTTCATTTATGTGATAATTGAAAAAACAAACTATACATACTTATATATATTGTCAAAGTAATCTGAAAACTAATTCACTTGAGTACTTTATCAAATTATCTATGTATTTTAAATGCACCACAATTTATAGCTTTTTAGTACACACTGCATTATTTAATGAACTGAATCTCATCCTTTCACACACATTTCTAAATCGGCTTTTCAAAATCCCTATTTTGAGCAATGAAAACAGAAAGACATGCAAATGCTCCAGCGCATCCTCAGTCACACATTTACGTCACTAGGAGGCGGAGCAGGAAAATTCTCCGCAAAGTTTTCGCAACTAGTATTATTTCTTAATAATTCCTTAAAAGCATTTGCTGGTACATCCATGTTATTGTTAGTTATTTAACTGGTTCTCTAAAAAAGACGTGCAATTTTTGGGAACTAACTTACTACTGCACGAATTTTATTATATCTATTTCTTCTTTTATTCTGAATAAATTTAATTTTCCTGCAAAGCAAAATAATTCCTAATCTGATAATTAAGTATCGAAAAGCCTTATTTTGCAAGAAATATCTCTTATGTGATGTATCTTGATCTTAAACTCAAAGTTTTCTGAATCACTCTAATGAAACATAAGTTGCTGTTTCCTTGAATTTATAACTCTGGATAAATTTTCCTCCATTAATATTGTTTACCAAATGCTACAGAAAAGGCTTCATTTTTAAGCGATTGCTGTTCTTTAAGAATTTGGCTTTTATCTATCAAACAGTCATCTAAAGTTTAAATACTGTAGGAGAAAAATACGTTTCTAGCATTCCAGCATACATTAAAAATACTCCATTGCTCAATAATTTAACGATATATTAAATTTACTTTCGGCATGAATGTTGCAAATTAATTATTACGAATGATGATTTCATTCGTAATACTTAACTTGTATTCAAAATCACGAGAGTTTTAAGTGAAAATGAATTTTCTAATAAATCCTGAAATAATAAATTTTCAAAAAATATATTCGTACACGCACACGCACACGCACACACACACACACACACACATATATATATATATATATATATATATATATATATATATATATATATATATATATATATATACTGTGGTGGCCAAAATTGTGGACACTGTTAGAAATTCTTATGTTTTTTTTATTTTGTATCCTTATAGGAAGTGTTACGTTTCACAAAATGCTAAGTATTTTATATCATTTTAAAGAGAATGTAATACTGAATTAAAATCAAAGAACAAAATTCAAATATTTGAATTAAAAAAGAGTTAAGTAGCGATAATTATTGATATACATTAGACACTAATTATTGCTGTGAGTAATCAGTACTTAGAAGTAGTACTTAGTGAGTAATCAGTACTTAGAAGTAGTACTTAGTGAGTAATCAGTACTTAGAAGTAGTACTTAGTGAGTAATTAGTATTAAGTACTGTACTATTTCTTATTATAGCTTCACATGGATGCTTCAATTAGGTGATGATAGTTTTAAGCTCTTCTTTCGTTATTACAGGATACCAGGAAACAAAACAGCTTCAATCAGATCCTTTTATATGATAGGCGCCTCATTCAGACAAGAGTTTTCATAAGTTGCCACAAGTTTTCGTTAGGATTCAGGTCAGGACAGTTTTTGGCCAAAACAACAATTCAAGCTCCTTGTACAAAACAACCACTCTTTAGATAATTTTGCTACGTTGCAGGGAGTAGAATTCTGCAGAAAAATAAAGGAAACATTGTAGGAAAAGAGAACTCTGATAGAACGTAGATTTGGTTTCAAAATATAGTATGCATTTTCTGGGATTCAATGTTGTATTTATGACATGAAGTTGACCTATACCATCTGCTGAGATGCATGACGACGTCATAACACTAAGTGGGTTCTTCACTTGTTGCCTGACTGCAGTCAGAAAGCATCGCTTCTCTTATTCAACGTCTTACATATTTTTTCGCATCATTACTGAATAACGAAATCTCAGTTTCATCACTCTATAAGACTCGTGACCACTATTCAGTTGTCTAATTAATGTGTTCCTTTGCCCATTGCATTTTTTGCGCTGCTGCAAATCGAGATGTCTTTTTTCGCGGAATTCTACCGGTTCGTTAAACATCTGTTAATCCCCTCCTGATTGTTCTTGAACCTACAGAAACATCAGCATTATTCAAATAACTTCAGATAGTCATTGATGATATTTTTCTATTTTGTAAATATAGTTTTTTTTTTATTATTCTGTCATCAACAGATGTGGTGTACGTTTTTCGGCCTTTTTCTGCTTTTGTTATTGAATTCATCTCATGATATCGTAAACAAAACTTTCGGACCTCACTAAATCACCCGCATGTCTTACAATATCAGCATAGAAAAGACAAATTATCTTAACTCTATAATCTTATATCTTTTTCTAAGTGTCCAATCTAGTCTTTCATTTGATGTCATTGCTACTTGACTAAATATTAAAATATTATACTACAGTTCCTACTTGTAATTCGATTACTTAAGAAACAGTCATCCACTTCGACATAACAAAGCACAACAATGATTTATTCCAACTGTAAACATGATGACAGCTACAGCTGGCATCATGTTTATACTTGGGACAAGTAATTTTATTCGTTCTCAGAAAAAGACATTGATTGGTCACGAAAGTTAGATATAATTTCAAACTGCATTTATTTCTTAGATTAAATTACATATAAACTTTTTTTTTTGTACCGAAAAAATTTGAATATTGTTTCTGTATTGAATTCAAAGATGAAGTATTCTCTTTGAAAGGATGTGTTCGACTTTGCATTTTGAGAAACGTAAAATTTTTTATAAGCATCTAAAATAAAAGCATAAAAATTTCAAAAAATATCTACAATTTTGGCCACTACTGTATATATATATATATATATATATATATATATATATATATACAG
>BMAW01075796.1:463537-497201 GCA_019974015.1 Nephila pilipes
TGCTCAAAATTAAGAGAATGTGCATATTTTGTAGAATTTCGGGAAAAGAACAGAATGAAATGTAATAGTACTGCTACGAAATAAAGATCCAAATCTTGTACGCCGAATACTACGTAAGCGAATATGTGTATAGTGACGAAACTAGTCGAAAAATAGGAATTATAAGCCCGTGTGCCAAAATCCGCATTTCGTTCGCTTGCTCATTTCACCGAATTTCTTGGTGTTTTTTTGCATCAATCGCTTAAATTATAATAATTACTGTAAAAATGAATATCGACCAACGTGTAGAGGATGGAATGAGGTGGCGAATTGTGGTAATTTTCATGAGAAGCAGGCCAGTTTCAAATCCAGATTTGCAGAGAATTCGATTTAACACCCACAGTCCTGTCCAACTTATGGTAACAGTTTAAAGATACCGGATCCGTCGAGAGAAAGTCTGGGCAATGTCACCCAAGAGCCATGATGGCCAAAGAAGATCACCATTTGTCCATTATAACGAATCGTAACAGGGATGCTACAGCTTCTTTGGTCTTTCCTGAGTTGTACGCAGCTACTAAAGCACGAGTTTCTAGGGTAACTGTTTCCAAAAGAATTCATGAGAGAGGTCTGTTTGAAAGCAGACCTGTTGTTTACGTTCCACTCAGTTGTGCGAACAGTAGAGTCCACTTAAAATGATGCACACATCATACAGAATGGAGCAATGGGTGACCGTTCTCTTTATTGAGGAGTCCCGGTTCATCCTAACCAGTGATGTTTGCCACACTCTGATATAGAGAGTACCAGGGATCCGCTGAATGCCCTACAATGTCTAAGAAATCGACCATATTGGTAGCGGAGGGCTTGATAGTCTGGGTAGGCATCATGTTGGAAGGCCGCACGCACCTCCGTATCTTTAATAAAGACACTGTGACTGTTGAGAGGTATAGGGTTGAGGACCCCTGTGTTGGACTTGGTCCTGATTTTCTTTTCATGCATGACAACGTGAGGCTACAGAGATCTCATCTGATCGATGAATTTCTGAAAAGTGAGGATATCCGCTGGAGGGATTGGTCAGCCAAATCTCCAGGCCACAATCCTATAGAGTATGACTGAGACGCTCTGGGAAGGGCAATTGCAATTCGCAAGCTCCTCCGAGATCCACCCAAGACCTGAAAACAGCGTTACTGAACGAGTGGGACCATTTACCTTAGGAACTCATGAGCTCTTTATTTTCAGCTTAAAACCACGTTGCGAGGCCTATATATCTGAAGTGGAGACCATACCCTCTATTAACTCATATTTTTGGTTCTATTCTGCAACTGCCATTTCATACTTTTCTACTCAGACAAGTGTTACGTAAGATCATGCATGTGTATTATAACTGTTCAATGTTTATTTTTTTGTATTATATCAACCCTATAAATACACCAAATGTTATTAAAATATGTCCAGTAATTTAAAAGATAATCGATCAAATCGGAAAATTATATTCCTTTTGATCACCAGTATATATATATATGTGTGTGTGTATAAATGTGTGTGTACATGTGTGTATGTATAGGACTGAATTTGTGTTCACATATCCCTCTTTCATTACATGGCTCCTTCTAGAGTTTAACTAACAACAGATAGACAGCGCTCTCTGTAATGTGGAGTCGAGAATGGCGAGAGAGGAGACTATGCAAAAAGATGTTCACATGTGGAATCTAAAGTACAAAATATCTGTATGTTAACTTTGACCCTTTGTCATGTTTGACCTTAATATAAATATGTTTAATATTATTTGGAAATTATTCTCTGTTTTTGTGTGTTTACATACATATAAGTACATATATATATATGTACTATTTTTTTACTTAAAAATAGTTTTACTTTGTTTACTTTTTTGCGTTTACTGTATTCGTGAGAAAAATGTTTTAAGTCTTTTGTAGTTACAATGTTAATGTAAATAACAATACTATTTCTCATTATACATTTTCTACAGAATTTCGTATGTAAAAATTCATTGTGTATTAAAGGAATTCTATTCGGTTTCATTTTATATTTAAATAATTTTTTAAATTAATATCTACTATTATTTTTTACATTAATGGCATATTGTACTTATTTGCTTAGCATTAATCTGGCTGCTTTAGCTCGGAGATTTTAGGATTCTGTTAAGTGATTTCTACTTTTCCATAATTTGTGTTTTTAACACTGTTATTTTATTTTTTTTAAAGTTTATTTCATTCCTCTTTTACTTTTATTTGTCATTTAACCTAACTATTCCTGCTGTTAAAAAAAAATTCAAGGTTTTGCTTTTAGTTTTTAAAATTTTTATATGTATTTCTAGCTTTTTTTTATCCTCGATTTTACTACCCTTTTTTCTACTTAAAACTATTTTAACTTTGATTATCCGCATTCCCTGAATTCGTAAGAAAACTGTTAAAAACTTTAATGCCTTTATTTTTGAGTATATGTTTGTTACGTACATTTTCATTTATGTTTTGATTTTCATATTTGAAATGAAAAACAGTGTGATAATATTTATAAAATCTTTTTTATGATTTTAATTTAATATGGTTGCTAAGAATTTGCTCTTTTTGTTGTGTTATATATTTATAAATGATGATAATTATATTTCTACTTTTCATGAATTATGAATTCCTTTGGCATAAATTTAGGGACTGGTAACAGACTAGAATTAAACAATTTGGCTCGTTTTTAAGTTATAATGGTACATTTATTATCACTAAGAGGATTTCGTTTTCCTTTTGAATTTATGGTTTGCGAAAGTTTTCTTTCGTTTTGGAGAAATATTTATTTGTTATACTTGTGATTTTATAGTATAATAGTTAATATCGTTTGGATTTTGGATTTGTGAGTTTTATGAAAGAACATCAGGTATAGGTATTGAGTTAAATTACAGATGTCCAACCTTTGTGGGAAGAGTGCTACCTTGTGAACAAAAAAAAATCAAGTGTACCACTTCCAACTTTGCCAAAATAAAGGAGAGGAAGGAATGAGAGGAAAAAATGAAATTTATAAGCTGATATTGAGAATTTTTGCAAACAGCACGCTTTTTTTTGTTTAAATCTAAATAGTGGAGGTTTAAAAAAATAAAGTAACAGATAAAACAAATGTTCAAAGTTAGATTTTATTGTCAATAATCATTATAAAATTTCAGTCACTTAAGTTATGCATGAAAGAAAAGAAGCAATTGATCCGAAGCAATTATTAAACAGTCAATAATTCATTAAAACTGTGTTTCGAATTTGGATATTTTTGTACGAAGTTACCTTATATTAGGGATTGTTCTTAAAATTGTTAACACAATTTGTAATTTTTAGGTGCATATCAATTACACTTAAACAATATTTCGATTTTATTACGTTCCTAATAGAAAACATTTGTTCCCAAACATATGTATTGATCTAAATCTGCAACAATATCCCACATCGAAATCGTATAAATTTGGAAAAACGCTTGTTTGTAAAATGTTGTCAAACAGACAAAATTATCTGTACAACTTGCAGTTAAAATATATTCTTTGCACTTGCCTTTTAGTTTAGTATGGTGCTGTAGGTCGAAACTTTCATTTTGGAGTTCAGGTGAGTAGTAACTATAGTCTAATAAAGAAATTGAAAAATAATATAAGAAAAAATCAACGTTTTTAATATCCTTGAGATCATCAAACCTAACATTGAATACAACCCTGAAAATGGTTATTAAATTTATATATGTCTCGTAGTTAAGAGCATTATTGACTTTGTTCGATATTTCCTGTATCAATATGAAATGTGTTAACCTTTTTTCTCGAAAATTACAACAAAAAACAAAATGTTTGTTCTAAAAAGGTGATCTTTGACTAACTAGGGTGGGAAAAATGTATTTTTTCCTTGTAACCGCAAACATAAATTTAAATATCCCATTAGATCTGTAAGAAAAGCTGAATTCATTGCCACTTTTCATTCTTGAGTAGTAGGCACACACTGAATAGTTCATCGTTTTCTTCCAGATATTTTAAGACACACTCCATCAAATTCTAATATCTCGCAAGTACATTTCCTTTTGAAAGTCAGCACACACTACAAGGAAGCAGTAACTCGCAATCTTCTTTCATTTTATCCAGAAAATCTTCCGAAATATTCACCGATTCAGAATTCATATTTTGTTGATACTGCTTGGTATAGGATTGAAAACAGAAAACAAGCTAATTCCTTGGCTCATACCGATAGATGGGTACACAGATGGTTGTCACACATCATGATGCGTTAAGACTTGACAACTTTTCATCATTCGGAATAATTTTCGTGTTATGTAACCAATCCTTTTTATCCTGCCAACCGTGAAAGCCTCTCTATCTATGCAAAAACTATCTAATTTTGCCTTATTTGTTAAGTTCGGTTACATTTTTTAGATCTTTAAAAGTTTCCTCGCCTGCAGTTAAAACTGGTTGACGCAAATGAAGAAATGTTGCAACGATATCAAAATTTTCAAACGCTCAAATGTGAGGAACTGTGCATTGTTTGAGAAGTGGCAGCTTTCATCCAGTGCTAGTGAAATATAATTGCAATATTGTACGTCCAAAGTCAGCTTGGTCCATATCACCTATACGATACATGATTTTATTTTGAGACAAAGCCATTTTATCGACCAATTTTTTGACTTTTGTGTCACGCACTTTTAGCAAATTTTATATTAATAGCCTATTTTTGAACAAAGTTTCTTAAGGCGAAACCAAAACAAGGTGAATTAACAAGAGGCCTTCACCATAGTTTCCATTTCATCCCGCTTCTCTTCTAGAATATTGAATTTTGCTATATATTGCCTGCTATAGATCTTTTTATTAATAAATTCTGTTTGCCACTGTGAACCGATGGGATATTTGCTGTTGAAATCACTTCGCAGCCGTTTGAATTGTTGGTCCAGATTAAATATGTTTGCAATAATACACAACTACGACATATCAAACAACCGCACTAGATCTTTCCCTTCTTGGCTATGCGATTTAACGCTCTTTTTCAGCAATGCGAAATACATTTTAAGTGCCTCCCTAACGCTTTTTTCTTCTCCTTCCACTCTTTTTGGAGCGAAATCATATGGAGTGCCATTCTTGAACTGAAACCTTGGGGTTAAAGAGGTTAGGTTGAGTTAAGTTGATACAAAGTTATTTAAAATTCTTACTATTCTTTCATTGATTATCCAGCTGATCCCCACAACAGATATTTAGATACTTATTGAACGTATTTAAGGCGAGATCCAGATAATGTCCTTAATATTAAGGTAAACACTTTAAATCTGTCAAAATCTTTTATTTAAATTTAAAATTATTAAATTTCATTCCTTGAGTTATGGCATAAATGGCTACATTTTTTTATCGGCGAAAAGTCTATAAAATTTGATGGAATACAACTGAAGCAAATTACTTTGAGAGCAACGGTTTTTTATCTGCAAAAAGGTTTTGAAGAAAATTTATTAAAGGAAGACAGAGATGCGAATTATTCAAATTACATAAATTAATATATAAGTAAGCAGTTTAAAAAAGAATCCGATGAATCTTTTCATTCATTAATTGAAGTATAATTTTTATAAGCGGTTGTATTTTCCTCAAAGGAATATGAAGTAAAATATCTTTAAGAGGTGAAACTAATTAATCCAGTGTTAGAAAAAGGAGATGAAATTCGTGCTAAAAGTACTGAGCAACGCAGGTTTGAACTGTTTAGTACTCAAACCTTTAGTTATACTTCCCGAACTGGTGTTGAAAAAATATTCAGGGACCCTAGAAATTCCATCGAATTTTGGAATAGTTACTGAAACACTATAGGTAAGAAAGAAAGTCTTTTAGTAATATAGGAAAATTTACATATCTCTAAAACAATGTTGTTAGCCATGCAGTAATTTCATAAGAATTGTATGAAAAGAAATATGGTGATTGTATAAAAACCTTAAAAGAAACTATAGTTAGTTAATTCATGAATAAGTTATTGGATTTGGAACAGGTTGATAGTTACTATAATGTTAAAGCTTTATGAAGGTTGTATGATGAGATCAAAATTACCGTTTGGAATTTGAAAGCGCAAGGTGTTACAAAACGTTTGTTTGGCAAGTTATCAACTTTTGTGTTGTCATGTATTCCAGCATATAATCAAAAGTAATCCAGCAAATGTATTCCAACAGAATTCCAGAATATAATCAAAAGTAAAATACAAAATAATAAATGTGTTTATTAATTTTATTAAAAATAAAATAGAATGTCGTGAAGCATCTAATTTGTTGGCGCAAGAGTAAAAAATATCTTACCATCCCCTTTCGGAACATGTAAAATTTGACAGTAAATATTTTTCAAGAATTGCACACATAGCTGACGGTTTAAATGCTATCGGAAATTGTAAATTTGATAAATTTCAAAGCTTATTTCTTTGTGATAAAAATAACATAACCAATTCTGATTTATACGTATTAGCTCACAAACTACTTTTTTTAAAAAAAAATATTTAAGTAATATGATAATAGAACAACAAATAAATTTTAAATATCTGACAAATGCAATAAGTTTCTTGTGAAAAATAATAAATGTTATTTTCCAAAAAATTAACCAAAATTTTTAAAAACAAGCATAAAGTGCATACAAAACATTTCTGTTTTGCTCTTTATTTTAAACAAAATTTGATTTACATCTTACAATTTTCAAGACAATTTTTTGGGCTAAAGTAGATTTCGTGGTTTTTATTTCAAGTGAGAAGTTGTACTGTACAAGAATGAACTCTTTCACTGATTCCGGTAACAGCTTGTTTGATCATCTGTCTCTCTCTCCATAGTGATTTTATAATATTAAAAGTCATCTCAACATTAGCATTATGAGCTGAAATTGTAAAGAGCAAGGAACAATTAAAAAAAAATTCTTTGGACAAGGTTCTCTCGGCTTCTTATCATAACTTGCTACACTTTCAGTGTCAAAATATTTTGTTCCTTTCTTTTAGAAAACTGGTTTTAATTGAATATAGAATTTTTGTTATTTTCTTTTACTTTCTTATTCTGCTCTTTTGATTTTGCTGTGAAAAACATACATCAGTGAATGCAAAAACAATCAAACCATTTCCAAAAGAAATTCATAATTAACATAAGGGGGATGCTCATTTACAAAAAATATGACCTAATAGTTAGTTATAATTTCATAATTCTATTAATGGAAGGAAATACAGGTAACATTCTTGTTTTTTTTTTGGGAAGCAGCAACTTTTTGTATTCTATTTCAACAAAATTACTTAACTCTTTCAATACTTCAGTTCTTATGGTTTAAATCGAAATTTTATTATGATTTAAGACTTAATGTCTATGGTCAATCCGTTTAAAGTACGTTCGCATAATTATGAAATATATGCTTATAAACCAATACTTATGATGCTTTTTCCAGTGCATTGTTTGAATTCTGGAATAGGTTATATTTTTTCTTCGCGATTTATGCCGCCAAAGTCGAGATTGCTTTTATCACCCTCAAATGGTATACATTTTCCTTTCAGATATTTTCTCGTAAAGGTGTTATTCGTATTTGAAATACAGTTTCAGGTATTTCATTTGCTCTTGCAAAGACATCATAACTACAAGTTTTTAGGATACGCCTAGATTCTTATCGAAATATTGAATAAAATAGAAAACAAAAATTTTTTAGTGCTTCAAGATTCGATCCATCAGCACACATTCCTATAAATAGAAAACCTTTTAATTTCTCCAAAATAATATTCAAAATAATATTCCTCCAAAATAATATTCAAAATAGTCTTCATATAGATTTATTATTATAAATGTGTTTGTAAATATTTTCAATCGGACACAAAAACGAAATGTTTAATGGGAAGTCTAGGAAATAAAGAAAAAAATTATTAAAATTACTTAAAATTACCTAGATTGAATATTGAAAAATGTACTCACATATGCAAAATATCTCTTCATAGATATCTGAAAAGCGATTATAAGAAAAGAAATGAAATTTGGAACAGAAATTTAAGTAAAGAGAACTTCAAAACCTTTTAGAAAAGAAAATGTACACAGAATGATTTTAGTGAAATTAATAATCTTTTAATGCATATCCAATTAATTTATATAAGAAAATAAATGAAAAATGTGTTTTTAAAATTAAAGCCGTAAGAATGTGTTTTGGAACTCTAATTAAGTTCTTTTTCTAAGATTATAGTCGTGACTGGAAGAAGCAAATGAGCACAAACACGCAACCGCTTTTTTCGGAAAATAGTTATTTGCTTTTTGTAATAGCGGAGATTTTTTTAAACAGGGATCAGTTAAAAATATTTTGCACTAAAGAGAGATGGAAACAATTTTACTGAAGTCTCCAATGGTTTATGATCAAAACATCCATTAGTGGATGAACTATTTTTAGAATGAATAACGTTTGTTATCGTCAGTTGAATTCCTCGCTTAATGTATTTTTTAAAATTAGTGCAGACGCTCATATCTTGTATGCCCAAGAAAAGCATCACACTGAAATTTGTGGACCGAAATGAAATGATTTCATAAAAATAAGGAAAACTGTTGAAATTTAAATTGGAATATATCACTGAATAAGACTGTTAAAAACATTGAAGCTTAAAAGTTTTTATAGCATTTTAATTTTATTTTGAACTGATTTTTTTTATTATTTAAAAGCACAGGGAATCGTAAATAATAACAGGGGAAATGACTTTTTCAGTTGATTTAAATTTTATTTTCAGATTCATGTTAGTTTCTAGAAAACAAATAAGTATTTTTAATTCTATATTTAATGAGTTTTAATTAGTAAAAAAAATAATTAGTTGTAATATACATATATCATATTAAACTGCTGTTTGTAGAAAATGCAACACCATGAAGGAATCATCAGAATCAAATGAAATTCGCAGCAAATGTCAATTATAGGATATTATGCAAATTAATAAAGTTTCAGAGCCATCGCGCGTGCGTGGCGCGCGCAGCGCCCTCTGAATTGATGCTGAAAGCGTATAAATAAAGTGCTGTAGCGGGACGTTGAAAAAAGTCTATGATTATTTGTTAGTGGCAAACGTTTAGTGAGACCTGAGTATGCCTCCACGACGGAAGAATAAGAAATTCAAGCAACTTACGGAGTTTGAACGAGGGAGGATAATCGGCCTTCGAGAAGGAGGATTTTCCTATCGCGCAATAGCAGCTCGTATGCAGCGGAACAGTTCCACAGTGATGCGAGTTTGGAAGCAGTGGACCGACGAGCACCGAACAACTCGAAAAACAGGCACTGGACGACAGAAGGTGACGTCAGAGCGCGATGATCGACACCTGCTCCGCATGGCGGTGAATGATCGCACAGCTTCCTCCAGGCAGCTGGCAGCACGTTGGTCTACTGCTACAGGTGTACAATTGTCGGCTTCGTCAATTCGTCGTCGTCTGCTGCGCCGTGGATTGCGTGCAAGGGTGCCTTTATACAGGATTCCCCTCACGGCGAATCATCGACGGCTGCGTCGGCAGTGGGCTCTTGAGCACAGAGACAGGCGAGCTGATTGGCACCAAGTTGTCTTTTCAGATGAATCACGCTTCAATTTGTGGACCCATGATGGCCATGTTCGTGTTAGACGTTATGCCGGTCAACGCTGCCTTCCTGAGTGTATTATTGAACGACATAGTGATCGAACACCCGGAGTTATGGTCTGGGGTGCGATTTCGTATCATGGACGATCCAATTTGATACGAATTGAGGGTAATCTCAATAGCAACAGGTACGTCCGTGAAGTGCTACAGCCCGAAGTCGTTCCTTTCCTTCAAGGCATCCCTGGAGCTATCTTTCAGCAGGATAATGCACGCCCACATGTTGCGCGGACTGTTCGAGACTTCTGTTCAGCACAACGCATGCAACTTCTTCCTTGGCCTGCTTATTCACCGGATATGTCGCCTATTGAGCACGTGTGGGATATGGTTGGTCGGCGTCTCGCTCGTGATCCGCGTCCTGCAGTTTCCAAAGACGAACTTTGGTTGCGCATACAAGCGATATGGAATTCTCTTCCTCAAGCAGATATTCAACATCTGTTTGACTCCATGCCACGTCGTATAGCAGCACTTATTGCAGCGCATGGTGGCTGCACCAAATACTGATTTCGGACGCTTAATTTGTTTCTTTTGTTTTGAAAATTTCATCATTTATTTGTATCAGTACAAGTCGTTTCTGCATTAAATTTCATTTGATTCTGATGATTCTTTCATGGTGTTGCATTTTCTACAAACAGCAGTATATATTTAAGTAATTCTAAGCGATATTTAAAATAATAAGTATCTGTGTTATTTGCTGCACATGTTTAAATGCTTCATGCCTTTTTTTCTAAACTCCAAATATAGCTATACATTCAGCTTTGGAGAGGACGGGGCAATCAGAGCTCTTAAACTGCTTTTAATAGAGAATTGGTGTTAACATGTGTTTATAAAAAATAATTTAAGACTGCTTAGATAACTTAGTTATTCCGCAACCAAATTTAAATTTACAAGTTTTCGGGATTTTAAAATTGAAATATTCTGCCAATTTGTAAAAGAGAAAAATATATTTCCTTCTCTGAATAAAAAAATAAATAAAATTTCAATTTAAGAACAACAATGAGAAAACAGTATTATATTTGTATTTGAATATCAAACTGGGATACACAATTTGTTTTTGAAAATCTGATATTTCTAATGTTATCTTAACTCACACAATTTAAAATAGTTCTTTTTTTAACAGCGTTTAATGGAAATGTAACAGAATCAATTAATATAAGTAGAATTTGAAGGGGTATCAGAACACCTCGCATATTACATAGAGACCTCTTTCACGCTTTCTTTTTTTTTTTTTTTTGGAAATTTCAATTAAATTCTATAAATAAAGTGTCTAAATTATGAGTGTGAATGACTGGATAAAAATAAAAATAGGATATACATCCCCAAGTTCACTTTATCATATATCTTGCTTTTGAATTCATATCGATAAGTTAAATACTTAAAACAAACTTTCCGCACAGTAGTAATTTACTCAAAGTACCAATTCCAGATGTGGATAAGTCTCTATATGCTGAAAACTCATCTGACATATGCAATTTTTTTTGTTCGTTTGCAATTAAGGCATGGGATTTTTTAACGAGATAACTAGTTAATTGCAACCTGAGATCGTAGGTTCAATGTACGTAAGGAAAAAAATAAATACTGACTTAGACCCATAGTATAAGAGGGTAATGTCTATTGTTACCGATCGAAAGAACCTTCACAAATTCTGGTTCCCATTGAGAGATTCACACATATCTACTATAATATTATTAAGTTGATATGTGGACTGCTTTAGTACAACATTTCTCCTCTCAGTGTCCCGAGCGGAATGGCCTATTCCGATATGGAAAAAGCAGAAGACTTCTAAGAAACTCTGGAAGATACCTTTTGAGAAAATGCAGAACCATACTCAGACGAGAAAATTGAGGAAGTCGAAAGAACAGTCTCTAATTTCCTTGCAAATAACCAATCCATATCCCCTCCTCCTTTGGCAACCCCAGTTGAAATCAAGCAAATCATCAAAAAACTTGTAAATAAAAAAACACCTGGTCCTGATTCTATTCCAAACATTATTCTCAAATACCTGCCTGACAAAGCAATTACGAACCTCTCTAAAATTATGAACAAATGCATTATGTTCAACAACTTCCCATCAAAATGGAAAGAAGCCAATATAGGTATGATATCTAAACTAAGGCAAGACCACAAATTCACCAAAAATTATAGACCTATTAGCTTATTTTGTGCCACCTAAGATATTCAAGAAGATTATCTTAAAAAGAATCAAAAATCACTGCAATGAAATTAACTGCATACCCCCGGAACAGTGTGGTTTTCTCGAGGGTTTCTCTACCATCCATCAATTAATCAGTCACCAATATCATTAACGAAGGTTTCACCCATAAATTTTATACCATAGGTATCTTCTTGGATGAAAAGAGAGCTTTCGAAAGGATGTGGCAAGACGGTCTGTTGTACAAAATGATCAATCTAAACTTCCCAACTTACCTCATCAAAATTATTCATAGCTTCCTGCAAAATAGATCTTTCAGAGTAAAAATTAAAGACAGTTTTTCTAATAATGGTACAGTGGGCTGTCCGTAGGGGTCAATTTTAAGCCCCCTTTTGTACAATATTTTCACTTTAGACTTTCCACAACCCACCACAGTCAGTGTATGCCAATTTGCCGATGAATCTCCCGTACTTGCACAAGCAGCAAACTTCTAATATAATATTAAAGTTCTCCAAAAGTACTTCGACACTCTCGAACTTTGGTTAACTGACTGGAGGATCACAATAAATGTCAATAAAATTCAAGCCATTATTTTCAGAAGATACGGAAAAATTGATCCTACCATGAATTTAAACCTTTTCGAAGGAGAGATCAACTGGGCGCAAATCTCACGCGCAAATCTCTCCAAGTAAACTTAATCGGTGACAGTACACAGTATACATAGAAAAATATATGTACATATACTCCGTTTGGCGTCGGTCATGTCATTTTTGGCGATAAAGTCCCCAAAATTTGCATAACCGATGAAAAAAAGTAGATTAACGGAAGAAAATTACATTTTGGATAAGACTTCCGTAAAATCAGTTCTTAGTGAGCGTCTACATCGCAAAATAAGTAACAATGCTAAATTTCAAGTCAATCGGTTGTATAGTTTTAGAGATCTCGAGATGAGTCAGTCAGCGGTATTTCCCTTATATATATATATATATGTGTGTATGTGTGTTTATATATATGTGTACGTATATATATACATTTATACATATATATGTGTGTGTGTTTATATATATGTGTACGTATATATATACATATATATATCTATATGTTTATATATATGTGTTTGTAAATATATATATATATATATATATATATATATATACTTCCTAATGCGTTGGGAATAAACATTTGTGAAGGAATTAAAATATAGTTTTTTATTAAATGGGAATTTTTTTGTTGTGAACCTTTCTATCAAAAAGATTCTAAGATGGACTAACTATTTGGCGACAGGCGATATTACAAATAAAGCGTAATTCAACGTGGATTAGTTGGTATCAACTTGATGATGAAAGAACTTTGGCTGACCAATCGCGATTTTTATAAGCACAAAATCTAAATTCATGGTTACAAAGCTGAAAATTTTTATAAAGAAGTTGTGGAAGGTTAGCATTTCAAAAGCAGTGCATTCGTTGGCATTATAATATTTATGAATAATTAACAAAAACTTAACATAATCATATTTCTCAATCGAAATATATATAGATAGAGATATATGTTTATATATATATATAAATATATATGTAAACATTTATATTATTTATTATAAACATATGTATGTGGTTTTTTTTCAAAATACCTATAAACAATTTTCTTGGAGATTTTTTGTATGAAAATCCCGTGGCGTATTACCAATATATATCCTTATAATATACTTATGTTCACTAATATATATGTATGTATATATATATATATATATATATATATATATAGACAAGTTTAATAACATTAAAAAATTCTTCAACAACTGTTTAGATCATGATTATCCAATAAATTTCTTAAATTGCTTACATACATCACAAATATATTAAACATCTTTGCGAATCGTGATCCAATTTCAAATCCACCACACAACAATAGGTTCACAAAGTCGGCTTGTTAGTGGTCTAGCCGTGAAGAATTTATTTATTTACATTTACACAGCTTACATTTTTACTCACTCTCTAGACCATTATACTCCTTTACCATACAACTTATTACCAACCAATTGTTTGCATCCTTTTACATTTTATTACCAATTAAACAATGATTTAAATCCTTTTTCAATTTATATGGTGATGATGTGTTGTATTTTTTTCATTTTGAGCATGTGATATACATCTTGAAGCTTAAAGGAAATTCCATCTTACTACTCACATATTTGAATCTTCGTTTCTTTGAATTTTTGTAAGTAATTTTTATATTTTGATTTGTTGATAATTTTTAGAATTATAGATTTTATTTTTGTAGATTTTATCGCTGAACTTTTTTGCATCTTTTAATCATGAACTCTTTTGTAATTTGGATTTCCCAATTCAGCCTACCAAGTCGCAAAGGGGGAAGGTTGGTACCATTAAACTAGTTTAACCCCGCTTAATCGGTCCTCAGCCCGATATTGCTTTTTGACTTGCTGGGTTCCATATTTTCATTTATTTTTCTTTCATTTTTACATTTCTATCTGGATTTTTGTCTTTTTAAATATTTTAAATTATTCTTTCATAAATTTTCAGTATATATATATATATATATATATATATATATATATATACTGTCGAATGAAAGTCAAATAAAGACTACGGAATTAAGTCTCAATTCGAAAACGAACATTCTTATCTATGAATGGAAATAAGTACTGAGAACTTTAACTGGAACAATAAAAAGGTTAGAATTAAAGATTAATATAAATTGACTGTAATAGAAGAAAATAGGATGCAGAACAGGACAAAAGAAGATGAATATCAATCTCCAAATTAAAGCATTGCAAGAGGTATAAATTCACGAAGAGAATGCCCACTTCTGCTTAGTTCAATCCTCCCAGCACAAGATCTCTAAAATACATTTAGCTTGCAAATTTACTCCTTCTGTCATCGATGGTAACAGAGGTAGACATCGTTAATAGGATACGGCAAGTGAATGTAAATATGTATAAGGAGTAGGACCCAATTCTAGCTCTTTAGTCATTAACAAGAATCGAGTAACGCTTCATTCTCCCTTTTTAAATATATATATATATATATATATATATACATATACTGGTGTTCAAAATTAAGAGAATTACATACTTTGTAGAATTGTATTAAAAAAATTGAGTGAAATGTAAACATATTGTTTCAAAACAAAGATGCAAATCTTGTTTGTCGAATACGTAAGCGTATACGTGTTTAGGTGTGGAACCAGTCGTAAAACGTTGCATTTCGTTCACTAGCGCATTTAGGCGAATTTCTTGGCGTTTCTTTGCAGCAATCACTTAAATTAAAATTCAAACTGGGAAACTGAGTAAAGTCCAACGTTCAGATGATGAAATCAAATGGTGAATTGTGGGTAGGCTAGGAGCAGGCCAGTCTCAAATCCATATTTGCAGAGAATTCAATTTAACGCCCAGAGTCGAGTCTAACTTATGGAAACAGTTTCAGGATACCGGATACTTCTAGAGAAAGTCTGGGCAAGGTCGTCCAAAGCCTTGAAGGCCACAGAAGATCACCATTTGTACATTACAATGAGGAGTAACAAGGATGCTACAGCTTCTCAGGTCTTTTATGAGCAGTATGAAGCCACAATAATCCAAGTTTCCAGGGAGGAATGTTTCAGAAGACTTCATGAGAAATTGCGGTTTGAAGCAAACCTGTTGTTTGCTTCCCGCTCAGTTCTTCGATCTGGAGAGTCCGCTTAAAATGATGCAGAGATCATACAGATTTGAGCCTGAATCAATTAGTGACCGTTCTCTATACTGATGAGTCCCTGTTTGGTTTAACCAGTGGTTTTTTTTGTACTTTCATATGGAGAGAACCAGGGACTGACTACCGACCCTCCAATGTCCAAGAAATCGGCCATTACGGCAATGGAGGCTTGATGGTCTGGGCAGGCATCATTTTGGACGGCCGCACACACCTCCATGTCTTTGAAAAAGGCACTGCGACTATTGAGAGGCATAGGAAAGAGGTTTTGGAGCCCTATATCCTCTTTTTCAGGGATTCAATTGGTTCTGTTTTTGCATTTGATGGATGGCAAAGCGAGGCCACATAGAACTCGGCGGATGGACGGATTTCTGGTAAGTGAGGATATTCACCAGATGCATTGGCCAGCCAGAGGTCTAGACTTCAGTCCTAAGAGGTCAATTGAAAAATCCTCGGCCTGACACATTGATGGCGCTACTAGAAATAAATCCATAATATATTTTTTGTTAGCCCTAACCCTCAAAAGATGCGTGTATAAATTTGACAGCTGTCGGATCATTAGTTTGTGAATTATAGCATTTTGAGTGAAGCAACTTTTGTTATTGTGAAAAAAATGGATAAAAAGAAATTTTGCGTGTTGATAAATTATTGCTTTTTGAAGGGAAAAAATACAGTTGAAGCAAACACTTGGCTTGATGCCGAGTTTCCGGACACTGCCCCAGGAAAATCAACCATCAAGGATTGGTATGCTAAGTTTAGACGTGGTGAAATGAGCACCGGTGAACGCAGTGGACGCCCAAAAGAGGTTGTTACCGACGAAAACATTAAAAAAATTCACAAAATGATTTTGAATGACCGTAAATTGAAATTGAATGAAATAGCAGATACTCTAAAGATATCAACTGAACGTGTATATCATATCATTCACGAATATTTGGGTATGAGAAAGCTCTGTGCAAAGTTGGTGCCGCGCGAGCTCACTTTTGACCAAAAACAACGACGAATTGATGATTCGGAGCAATGTTTGAAGATGATCAAGCCTAATAAACCCGAGTTTTTGCGTCGATATGTGACAATGGATGAAACATAGCTCCATCATTTCACTCCGAAGTCCAATCGACAGTCATCCGAATGGACTGCAAACGATGAACCCGCTCCAAAGCGTGGGAAAACGCAATAATCGGCTGGCAAGGTTATGGTGTCTGTATTTTGGGACGCGCATGGAATAATTTTCATTGACTACCTTGAAAAAGGAAGAACCATCAACTGCGACTGTTACATAGCGTTATTGGAGTTTTTGAAGGACGAAATCGCCGAAAAACGGCCGCATTTGAAGAAAAAGAAAGTGCTGCTTCACCAAGACAATGCACCGTGTCACAAGTCAGTGAAAACGATGGCAAAAATCCATGAATGGGGCTTCGAATTGCTTCCTCATCCACCGTATTCTCCAGATCTGGAACCAACGACTATTTCCTGTTCTCAGATCTCAAAAGAATGCTCGCTGGGAAGAAATTTTCGTCGAATGGAGAGGTGATCGCCGAAACTGAGGCCTATTTTGAAGCAAAGGACAAATCGTACTACAAAAATGGTATCGAAAATTTGGAGGGTTGCTATAATCAGTGTATCACCCTTGAAGGGAATTATGTTGAATAAAAAAAAACTAATTTTGCCAAAAAAATGTGTTTTACTTTGATATCCCGGGGACTTTTCAATTGGCCTGTTATAGAGCATGCCTGGGATGCTCTGGGTAGGGCAATTGTTATTCCCAAGCCCCTTCCGAGAACTCTTCAAGATTTGTAAACAGCATTGTTGAACAAGTAGCTACTAGTTTAAATGGAACTTATATTCTCCCCTATTTCCAGCATAAAATCACGTGGCGAGGTCTGTATCTCCCTGCGATTGAAACATACTCCCTATCAACTATTTCTTTGTTCTATTTTGCACCTGCTGTTTGATACCGTGTAACACCGATGAGTATTACGCACGATATTGAGCTAGTATTATAACTTTTAAATGGTTATTTTTTGTATTATATTAACTCTATGTACACATCAAATTATGTGTGTGTGTGGATCATTTGATTGTTTGGATTAAAATAGGGTTTTAATCTCTGAACATGGAAGACATGTTTTTTTTTCGTCGTCTACGGTAATTCTTCCATGATTTCTACTTCATATGTGACATCAGATATACGTCGAGTGAATCGATACAGTCCAAAATAACGTCTTAAGAGCTTCTCAGACAATCTAACCTTTCGTCCAGTTGTAAACATCCAAAGTAAATCCCCTATATTGTACATGACTAGTGTACATAACATGATCATAACAACGTTTAATTTCTGCCGGGGCTTTGAGAATGAGGAGTTTTGCCAGTTACCCTGTCTCCTTAGATTCGATAATGTGGTATTGTTTGTTATTATCATGTGTTTCAGTATTATTCAGAACAGTTACATTGAGAGCAGTCTGGATATCTCTTCCATAAATAAGAAAAAATTAGGCCGAATCCCGTCGTACCTCGTTTTGTGGAATTATAAGCGTAGTTCACAAACGGTAGATTATTATTCCAATTTCCTTGTTCATCATTTATGTAATTGGACAACATGTCCTCTAAAGTTCAGTTAAATCTTTCTGTGAAATCATTGGTCTGTGGATGGTAGGCAACCATCATAAGATGCGAAGTCAGGCCCAACTGATTAATGCCTTTTACAATATTGGATACGGTCGAATGACCTAATCACTTATCATTTCTATATTAGCACCGTGTTTCAGTATGATTTCTTCAACAATGGAATTAGCGACCTCGATGGCCTTAGCAGTTGGCAATGCCTTTGCAACTATTAATCTCGTCAAGTTACTAGTACACATAATTATCCATCTACATCCGTTTCCTGTTACGAGAAAGCGTCAATTCCAATAGGTCAATTCCAATTTTTGCAAATGGTAATTTAGGGGACTTTATCGAGTGAAGTTTACCAGCTGAGAGTTGAGGAGGAGATGTCCGCTTATAACATTCTGCTGAATGACACATATTAGCGAAAGCTGTCATAAAGTCCTAAAGAATAGTATTTTCTGATTCCCTCCATAAGCTCTGCCGATAAATATGGCTCACAAATGGATTTCTTTTGTCGGCGATGGTAATATGCAGACATCGTTAACAGGATGTGCAGTAAGTGAATATATATAAGTTTATGGCACAAGAGAGATAATTCCAGCTCTAGCGCCATTAATAGGAAACGAGTATTGTTACTATATATATATATACACATATATAATTTCTCGCTATAATATTTTAAATTACTAAATTTGAACATTCTCTCCTTTAAAAGATAATGTTCATTCGTATTTCCTGATCCCCTACCAAAGTTTCCTTTTATTTATTACATCAAGCGCTCTTAAAACTGGTTAAATCCGCTTAAACCAATTATAAATCTGTCAAAACAATCCCTTCATATTCCTTGTCTATTATGATATTTCCCCAGAAATCCTTCCATCATACCACGTGCTTCTGATGTTTCATGGGAATTTTCCCCGGTATATAACCAAAAAAAGAAAAAAAAACTTTCTCTTACTCTTCTCTCCTCTTCTTGCTTTCTTATGATGCAATATCTTGAATCAAAAGGCGGAGTGGAAATGGTCTCTCTCTCTCTCCGCTTAAAATAAAAGTTCTGTGAAAATTCAATACGCCTCGAGTGTTATTTCAATTACTTACGCTAGAGAAAGATGATATTATGTTACATTTAAAGCCGGTAGGATCGTTACATATATATGTATGTATATATATATATATATATATATATATATATATATGTAATGATTTAACTTTTAATTCAATAATTACACTAAATAATAACTTAACTTTCTATTCTATCTCATTCCCTAATACGAAAGTAAAGAGTTCATTCTTATTTCCTGATCCCCTTCCAAAGTATCCTATAATTTATTACATCACGCGCTCTTGAAAAGGATTAATTCTGCTTAAACTAATTATAAATCTGTCAAAAACAATCCCTTTTTAATTCCCTATCTATTATATTTCCCTGGAATCCCCTTATTCATACCACGTGCTTCTGACGTTTGATGGGAATTTTCCCTAGTATATAACCAAAAACGCAACGAAAAACGTTCTCTTTTTCATACAACTCTTCTGCTCTTCTTACCTAAATGATGTAACCAACTACCTAATGAAAATGGTCTCTCTCTCACAGCTTTAAATAAAAGTGAAAATTCAATACGCTTCGAATGTTATTGATATTATGTTACATTACAAAAGCCGGTAGGATATGTCACATTTAGCCGGTAGGATTATGTTACATATATATATATATATATATATATTAATGTATATATATATATGTGTGTGTGTGTACAAAATATGTATTATATATACAAATTTGTATATATATATATACAAAAAAATGCAAATAAACAGTACATTATACAATACAAAATAATAAAACCTAAATTTTAGACAAATAGTTATAATAAATATTGTTATAGAACGCACAAATATATGATCCTTAAAAATTTGTAAATCATCGTCTCAAAAACAAACTCTCTATGAAAATAAAAATATTGAAAAGAGATTACATATAAACTAAGAACAAAAGAAAATTATTAGCGTAATTGACTTAAACACATATGTGAAAAATTTATATAAATATTATTTTGAAAATGTATAGGCTTTTTGAGTAATATAATTTTACGCATGGGATATAAGTGATAATAAAAATAATCTTAAAAATTTTCCGGCTTAAATTACAAGCAAAGAATGCTTCATTATTTATTAAAAAAAAATAACTATCTTTATGTCAAATGTATTCCTTCAAATCCGATGATTTAGAATTTGCCTGGCAAACCCACGGACCTCTCGGCTCATTTGACCAATGAGGTGACAACCACTGGCCAACGTTGCTGTGTCATATGAACAAATCTTTAAGCCTTTACGGCACATAAGAATACGGAAGAACATTTTGCCATGAGGCTCTCGTATGGTAGTTTCCCAAGATAATATCTCATCATATCTGAATCAACTATCACCATATTTTTTTTCTACATACTTATTCAGAAACAATTACGAAGTGGAACTCATTTTAAAAAGCATAGTGGTCGTCTTGCGTGATTGGAAGATACATAATGTATGCAGAGATTCTTAATCTTTTTAAAGGTGCTCTCCTCCTAACCAAGCAAAAAACTTTCAATGTCCTCTTTGTGAGAATCCCTTAGTTTGAAGTTTGTGGCAAGGAAAGGGTTATTGAATTATAAGAAGCAAAATGTATTAATAAATTTCTTTAATAAATTTTCACACCAAATTTGTTAGGCTTAGCTCAATAATTTTTCTCCGACTGCTTATTGCAATCTATTTATTAAAAGTAAAATAACTATACATAAAAGGGGGTGGGGGAATTTGTTAAAATTGAATTTTTGTCCTTAATTAGGAAATTAAAATACTGCAAAAATATGTTACATTAAAAGAGTATAATTTGTGAAACTGTCAAGTATGTATGTATGTTATGACCGTTTTCTAACATTCCGTTGAATAAGTTGAGCGAGATGAAGGCTCAAGTTCCGTCTTTTCAGGATTGGGAATCGAATGTTTTTTTTTTAACCAGATTCGAAACAGCACTGAATAAATACTCGATGCGGTAATAGGAAGGGAAGAGAATTTAAAAAAAAAAAATTGAAAATGGTTCATAATTCAAGGTCAAGACCACTCATGTTACCTTGAAGCTTAAATTCTTTGAGACGATTATGATTCTTAAAGCTAAATTCTAAAACAGAGTTCAAACATTTTCTCCTGAATCTGAATTTCTATTGACTCAATATTCACAAAAATGACTCATGACCCATTGAGTGACTTCCAAGGTCAAAGTATTATCAAAACGTTCAAAAGGTCTTTGTGTAAAGACTCAGAGTAATCTTGTGAAATATCGAAAGGAATTTCAACTATTCTCATGCATATCCGACAGGACAGGAAACTGGCTGAACTCATTACGATCAAAATTCTACTTTCAAAATGGGATTTGAATAGAAAGGGAAAAACAACAAATTTTGTTGTGATCAAATTGAACTTTTAGCCTTAAAGCAAAAAATTAACGTTCCAAGCGTTTTACTTTTTTTTTTTTGTTTAAAGCTATACTTAAAGCGATATACTGAAGCACAGCTAACAGTTGCGAAAAGATTTCTCTTCTGAGTCATAAAATCTTTGAAAAATCAAGACGCTAACATTCCATCCTCTTTCAAGACGCGGGGGATCGACAACGCCTAGGGCGAAACGTGTGTGACAGGCTGTTAATTGAAATGGTGTTCATATTATTCAGAGATCAGAACTTGAAAGGTATTTACCCGATATATTGAGTTTCAAAAAACGTGTTTCAATAAATGAAGAATAAAAAATATAGCTTGAAAAAAATTGGTGGGTGAAAAGTTTAAAATTATTTGTATAGTTAAAACAAGAGAAAAAAGTTCTGTCATTTTTAAGACCTTCTTTTTTAAAATTTTTTTTTTATATTAATATTACGATTTTAACCGAAAACGAGAACCCTTTATTCATTTTTGGATACGTGACCAAGAAAACACAAGATTATTTGCATGTTTTGAAAAAAAATCATGTTTAGATTCACGCGGTCTTGCTGCTGTTGCTTCTAGAAATAGCACCACCCTCGTGTCGTTGTCACACGTAGTGTTTACCAACAACCAGTGACTAGTGATCAACATTTTTTTTTTTTTTTTGCAAGAGCATGAATGACGTATTATTATACAGAATGATTGAGTTTGTGAAATAAAAACTGAGCTGCCTACATGAATTATATTTTAAATTTAAACAAACATGGCGCATTATTTTGCATATTTTTAATTTAAGTAAATTTTAATCCTTTAAATATGTTTTTCTGTTGTATGAATTTTTTCGGCACGAATCTAAATTTTCTTCCATAGAGCACTTACTGCAGAACAACTTGCTCTAAACAAAAATACCCTCTCTACATTGACATTTGTGCCAGGGCCACAAAGTGCACATTCAATGATTAATTTGAAATTTTAATGGCGTATATATTCTTCACAAAGTTAACATATTTCTAACTATATTGCAATTAATAACTGCAGCTGAAATGTCGTCGTATTAAACTTTTGGGGCAGTTTTGAAGAAAAATGATGCCTAAATGTGAAGAAAGCAGAGTGTAAATTTTGATTTGTGTAAAGGGCAATGTTTTGTTTTCTAAGTGTGAAAAAGATATTTTTCCAAATTAAATAACACGACTGAAGTAGATCATATAATTTCAAAATTCTCTCTATTTGTGTGTTGTGTGTGTGCTGATTTCGAAGTAAACCACCTCACTTTCGAATAGTCGAGAAGCTTTTTATTTTCGATATCAGCCTCAGCGCAAAATTGATTACGATTTTCTATTCAAACCGTAAGGGTACTAAAATATAAATCTTATTTCAGTTTAAAATATTCACAATATGTAAAAATCAAATTCCTTTACTAATCTCAGTCCAATTTATAAATAGTAAATAAAAGCAACTATATATGTTTATTAGATCAAAAATTCAAATATGTAGATGTCTTTTTTCTTTAAAACTATATATAAAATGTACTAGAAGGTGCATTAATAAAATGTACTAGAAGGTACATTAATAAAATGTACAGTTACAATTGATAAAAAAATCAAAGATACATAAGGAAAAAAATATTAAAATTTTCTATAAAATTCTTAATCAAAGCAAAATGATTTTTTGGTACCTTAATGCCTTTGGTACCTTTTGGAGCATTTTTGTTTTATAAAAAAAAGAAATTTGTATGAAACACCTATGTTTTTTGTTACAATGGTCTATACGAAATTGTAAATTCAAAATACATTTTAAATGAGCTTTTGTTGTATTTCTCAAATTTTGAACACATTTGTCTTATATTTAGTAAAATGTTTTTGACATTTACGCTTAAGTCCATACAACAATTTCGAAAAAAATTTAATTCACTTTTTGTTTCAGAAACATGTTTGATATACATAACCACCGAACTGTATTTTTAAATTGTCTTTTTTACACGATTTTGATACAACACGGTTCCCTAACATCTTTTTTTACACGAATTTTTTGTTCTAGTATGAATCCCCCATTTTTTTTACTTCTAATTTTGACAGTGTAATCTAAAGACTCGGTTTATACTCATACATATATGAGTCATTTGGTCGACTTCATAACTTGTTTACTTTGTATTCTGGATTAACTAAGAATTAACAAATTTTATAACAACATTTTATATATATATATATATGATATTATATTAAATTATATATATATATATATATATATATATATATACATATATATTATATTAAATTATATATATATATATATATATATATATATATATATGTGTATATTAAATCTTTTATTAATTTGTAAACACTCATTTGAAGAAATAAATGTATGTAAAACGTATGCCATACACACAAAACATTATTTGAATGATTTTCTGCAGCGTTAGGTATTTTAATTCCAACAAATATATTATACGGAGAATTCTCTCACTCTACTTTCAATAATTTGTACACTCTTTTTCCGGTTCATTTCGCTTTAATTTTATATATCATATATTAAGAAATATTAAATTATGTTACAAAAGTAAGCTGATCAACATAAAACGTGTTGGAAACTTTTTATTCATTTTATTGTTTTTAAAACTGATTTTTATCATCAAAATAAAAAGTTTCTGTAAAACAATTTCCCAAACTTTCTTACAAAATTTTATGCGATTCTTTCTGTCACCACTCTTTTGTCAATATTTCGTGGCTGTAAGTCTAACAAGCCTGTAATAATCTTACACAAATTTCTGTTATCTACTGTAAGCCTCAGAACTAAAACAAAATATTTGTCACTTGACTTTATGGTGTGCATTATTTATTAATTCGAAAAAAATTATTCAGTTTAGATTTTCACAATAAAATCGAGGTTTGCGTGGGGTGGATTGATTTCTTAGCTAAGATTTTTTTACACTTTTAACTTTCTCATTCATTCTATAGCATCCAAATATTACTCGTAACTGTTCCTTTACTTGGTATGTATCAATTGTATTCTTAATGTATGTTTATAAACATACAGTAAAAATGTCTCTGGATAGTACGAAAAGACTCATAATAAGTTTAACGAAATCTGAGCAATACGCAACTATAAAGAACTATTGATGCTATGAGTCTTTTATAGAAACTAATGTGTATCAAATTATTCCATGTAGAAGAGAAACATATGCTTTGAGAAGCAAGCATGAAATTTCAAAGATTATAGAATTTTCTGAAAATCTTTCTTAGTTTCCTAAAAGCAAATCGATGTGAAATCTCATTTTCTTATTGCGATACTCTACTAAAAATAGAATTCAATTTTTGCGTTGAAATCAACCATTCAGGCAGAAAGTACCATAGTTAATTTTCTCCATTTTGATTAAGTTGTATGCTTCAATTTTTTCTGTCTTGCATTTCACTAATGTAAAATATTTTTTCCTATCAATACATACATCAAGCAATATTTTTCATATGCATGACATACAATTATTCTCAGATGATTATGAGAAAGGAAAAGTATGTTGTTTCTAGAAATTTAATTTTTCTTTTTTTCATGAACTGAAGCTCAGCCAATAATTAAGTGTTGTGATTATGTAAAGTTTTATAATTTTCAAAAACTAAGTTTATCTTTTTTAAACACTTACTTCTAAAACAGAAAAAAAAACTCTCAGAAAAAAATCCAATGATTTATGAAGTAAAAATCGTAAAATAAATACTTGATTAAGTATAAAATAAATTGAAGAAAAATAAATACTAGATTAAAAGTGTTGATTTTTTTTCTTTTCAATGTTCCATAACAACTGGCATGTGAAACCTGAATATAATGCTCTCTACGTCTGTTCAATCTAAAAGTGCTAAATTAATGCGGCTCTAATAAAAATAATATATGAATGGATTGAGCTTCTTCCCATCATGAAAACAAAACTTTTGTCTCTTGCAAAATAGTTATGTCTAAAACCTTTCAAAAACGCTAATTTAAATCAATAATGAAATTATGACAAAATTATCCACATTTTGACTATAATTAGACTATCTATTAATTTATTAATAGGCAAAAATTAAATTAATTATTCTTATGTTTTAATATTAAATAATATTCATTTGTTAGAAATTTTAATTCTGTCATGCACTCAAAAGGCTATTCTCAGAGAAAACTGTTAAAAGTTTTACGAGATGTATCAATTAAAATAAAACAATCTAACAGAGAATGTAGTTAAATAAGAAAAACAAATAGAGTTAAAAAGAACATGTTTCAAAGAAGATCTTAAATAAATGAAAAACAAATCTATGAAATGTCAAAAAAAAAACCCTATTTCAATAAATAATGAGAATTAGAGGAGTAAATCAGATTTTTACTAGTAGAGTTCACAAAACGTTTAGCAGGTATCTCTGAGCATAGCCTTTTCAACGCATGACACAATTTAAATGTATCACAAATTCATGTTATTTTATATGAATAAATAAGAATAATTCATTCAATAATTACCTATTAATAAATTTATTTTAAATTAATAGGTAAACTAATTATAATAAAAATGGGGATAATTTTGTCATAATTTCATTATTGTTTCAGATTAGCGTTACTAAATAGTGTTAGATTTACCTATTTTTCAAGGAAAAAAAAACTTTTGTTTTCATGATGGGGAGAAGCTTCATCCATTGATATTTTTTCTATTAGAGCGGTATTAATTTAGCCTTTTTAAAATTTAACAATTCTAAAAATTTATAAGCTTAGTACAAAAAAAAACTTGTTTGAATTGAAATAAGGTAATTTAATAAAGAGTGTAGTTAATTGAGAAAAACAAATACATAAAATCTGAAAAATTATGTAGAGAAAATGAAAACTAAAAATTAAAAACAAAATATTAAAAGCAATCTTAATGTAGAAATTGTTACACGCCATGTGTTGCGATGAACTGATTTCTCCACCAAACATGTTAATTTTTTTTTTCAAAATTAATCATTCAGTTTAAGTTAAAGCAAGATATTAAAATTTTGAAAGGAATACATTTTAAGCGAAATGTAATCATTGCAATCGTAAAATGAATTAGTTCTCATGCTTGTTTTATTTCAGTTCAACAAAAAAATTTGGAGGAATTTATTCTGACTTATTTTTAAAAATTAAGTTCATTACTGGCTAAATATATAGGCCATGAAATATATAAACCAATTTACTATCACCATTTTGCAATAAAATTTCGAAAAATCGGGATAAATTCGTTCGTAAAAATATCTCTTTGAATTATCCAAATCGTATTAATTAACATTTAACTTTAAAACCAAAACTAACATCAAATTGACTCAAGAATCTAAGAAATAACTGAAAATAGAACGACATTAATTTATAACTGGAATATAATTTTGAGATCTCAAGGTTTCCAAATTATTTCTTCTGAATTTGACTTCTTTTTTATGGCCGCCGTACACAAGTGGCCATGCCTGTTGTTATTTCTACTGAGTAGTGGTTCCTAATGAATATTTTATGGAGTGCCTAGCCCTAAGGGGCTTTAATCTCCGGTATGAGTTTAACCATGGTAAAAGTTTGCGAAAAAGTAAAATAAGTTAAATAAATTAAATAATAAATTTAAAAGATTGCTTGTGAAGAAATAATATATTAAATTACTATGAGTAAAGTACAAGAGTTCTGAATTTAAATGAGCGAATCTTGGTGAACTAGCGTTTTCAGTGCAGAGGGGTGGAGGGGAATAGAGTGAATTGTTGCGGGGAAACTGAGTTCCTCTATCTCGGGGAGGTAGAGGGAGGTTTCCTACTGGAGAAAAAAATGGGATGGTAAGAGATGTTGAAATATAGTATTTAATTAGCTGATCTACCAGGATTTTGATAAATTCGTTTGTAATTTTTGGTTTCTTGGATAGATGGGTTTAGATTATTTTCAAAATTAATTTGGAATTTTGTTGAAGTAAAATTTGCATATTCTTGGAGTTAAATAATATTAAGGAAATTTCTGATGTCATCGTTACGCATGAACCATCTGGCTCGTGCGCAGGCCTAAGTCAGTATGGGTCGCAGAAATTGTGTAGAGATAAGCATTTTATATTTAATAGATAATGTTGAATTCCGACATATTAGGGGGATAAATGTTTTCGCGGCAAGTCTGAATTTTTCATGAATATGTGATTTGTGTAGTTTGAACGTGAAATTTTATCTAATACGACGCCCAGATATTTGGCTGATTGAAACCAAGGAATGTGTTTGTTTTCAATGAAAATTTTTGGTTTTAATGTTCTGGGTGATTTTACAAAGAAGACGTTTTTGAAACATTCAGGGTAGTCGTGGCTTAATGGCTACGGCCCGGACATGTACCTACCTAAAGCATTATCCTTCCGAGTAGTGGTTCGAACCATTTGTCGTATAACAGGACTGATTCACGTCAAATCTCACAATGATCAATGTCATCACATTGGGGAAGGGTGGAAGTTTGGAAAGTAGGATCAGAGATTAGGTGTTATCTTCTTCACTCATCTGAGGCTCAAAATTACGAACTTTGTTTCCAAAACCCAGCACGTTACTTTAAAGTGTGTCGCTCAATCAAACAATTAGCATCCTTTTTGGGGGCAACGATTCTAATTTCAATCTTCGGTTTAAAATCTATTAGTTTACATACACACACACGCATATATATATATATATATATATATATATATATATATATATATATATATATATATATATATATATATATATATATATATATATATATATATATATATATCTCACCTATTCATCTCGAGTTGAGAGCTATGCCTTTCATACTCTTCAACTACCCACATACAATATCTTACAAATGTTTGGCAAAACTTTGAAGGAAATATTTCATATTCTAAAAAGAAAAAAAAAAAATCAATGATCAAAAAATAAAATAATCTTATGAAAATATTTTGATGAAGCAAAATGACGGAAACTTCTCAAGCAATTTAAAATATTTTTTTATCATTTAAATTGGTTAAATGTATTAAGCGCATGATTGTTTATTAAACATCACACTGAAGAAGAGGATTTGGCGACTGCCTTGTGATTTTAAACCTTGGCTGATTTACGAAACACTATTCAAACTTTCTCTCAGCAACAGGAGGAGCTTCGGACCCAGCCGATTTTGCGTGCATTAGCCGTACTACGGAGAGTGTTCAGTGGCCTCAGGGTGTGCTAACCGTTATCCCGATCCGTGACCATAAGGCTACAGCGACCACGTCGATTTATTAAAGAGCAGTGATGTAGAAACATTAGATTTTTTTATTTGAACGAGTAAGAATTTTAGACTTTGAAAATTTAAACAAGAATAGAACAATTAAAAATCGTTAATACTCCAAAAAAAAAATTACATACACATGAGCTTTAGTAATTTTTCTGAAATCTTACAAAATTAATATCTTGTAATAACATTATTATATTTAAAGGTCACTTCACATAGATCGGTCAAAAATCGATTTTTCAAATTTTTTTGAAAAGAAACTACAATATTTCGTCAATGCAATTTAAATTTTGTTCTATTCAAATTAGAAATGTTTTAAATATTTTTTTAAAAAAAGTTGTTTACATAATGTCAGACAAAACAATGATGGCCCCCGCCCTTTAATGAAACATATTATATTACTTCTTTTTTCCAGCCGCGAAATTAATTTTAAATTCAACAGAAACAATTTTTCATCGATCTTAACTTGTTGAGAAAGAGGTGAAGTGAACATGCTTGGTTTATTTTACACCAGCGTTTGTTATCGAATGCAACGCGTACTATTTTAGACTCGCTAATGTAGACAATCTGTTCTTTTCGAAAACTTTTTTCTTTTATTTTCCTTATCTCGGTTTAATGCTGAAATATTTAAGAAATAGAAGTTTGATAGAGATGTTTTGTTTATTAAATAAAAGGAGTTCTTTTAAAAGTTTATAAAACTCAAAAAATGTTTATAAATATGATAAAGTATGCTGTGGTATGTAATTATCAATGTTATGTATGTATGCTGGTGAGTATGAAGTTTTTTTTTTTTTTTTTTTTTTAACTTCTGATAAATTTAAAATAATTGACATTACTCTGTTTTCTTATTGCTTAAATTATGTGTGTGTATAAAATGTAAAAAACATGTTGTCATAAATAATCTTGAATTCGTCAAATCCAAAGTTTTGGCTACAGAACTATTTACTATGTTGTGACAGTTGTGGTTTCAGACAAGCAAGTCCTTAATAATAGTGTCACTCAGTTTAACTAATAAAGGATATAATGTACATGAAGTTAATACAGAGACTTTCATATACATATAGGATCAGATTAAGCGCTTTTTTATGTAGTTATCCGACTAAATGATGTGATAGAAGTCATAAAAGCACATAGCAATAGCTGCTAACAAAAAATATCTAAAATGATGGAAGTCCAAATGTACACAGGGCTATTGATGGCAGCTGGTAAAGGGCTTGTTTCACTTCTTGTCATTGACAACCCAGTTAGTGTTGTTATAATACTGATTTCCTCACTAACTACTACTAAAACTAGCTATCATCATCACCTCAGATTTCAATTCACGGTTGTCCTTAGACAAAAAAACACATCGGTTATTATAACAACAGCAATATTTATTTCATTACTTGCTACCACTCGTTTTAACTAGCTCCTCTCGGAGATTCAGGTCCGGATCTCGTCTGAGGGGATCGTGTGACATCACCTCTCCCTTTACAAATGAACGCCCTCTATGGGTGGGCTTTAAGTAGAAAGTTAACAGTTTCCGGCCAGCCTGATTACATACAATTGTCCCCCACAATTGTGCAGTTCGATGCTGTAAAATCATTATGGCTGATACACTTTAAAACCATTGAATTATACATACACAAAATATCAGTGTTGAATTTCTCAATTTGCCTAAAACGATATCAGTAACTATCCACTGAAACATCGATGCTGAAATTCTTCCAAATGCTAAAATGGCAAATCAATAAAGTAATTATGCATAGGCATCAATGCTTAAATTCTTCGGTAGGAAATGTAGATATCGATGGTTATTTGCACAAACGTCAGTAGCAAGTTCATCGATTACCTAAAATGGCAAATATCAGTGCCGTGGCCAGGATAAAATATCAATAATCATTGCACAAATCATTTTGCATAATCCGCCTTATCTACATTTCACAACCAAATTTTCTTTCTTCCACAGCACTTTTATATAAAGAAAGTCATATACTAGTAATAATTCTAATTTAAAGGCGACAAAAGTACTTGGTTATCCTTTTGGAGGTTCAAATATTGTTTCTCTTTCATAAACAAAATATAAAATTGCAAAACGCTTTCGTCTTTACTTCTCAACATCTTTTAGCGTGCTATATCACCCTTCTCTTTTTTTCTTTAAAAAAAAGTGCATAACCATTCATATGTTCATATCCAGGATGTGTACAAGGATATATTTCAAAATGTGAGGACTCATACATATTTTCTCTTATCCTAACAAATTACTATTTTTCATACTTCATGTATCGAATATCTGTATCACTCATAAGGTTTAATTCCATACAGTTGTAAATATTAATTTTTTCTTCTTCTAAGTCACTTTTTTTTTTTTTAAATTTGCTTAAATTATTATTCTCATTTCGTTTATTCTCCTTTTCTTAGAATAGCCTTATCTATAGACAAAGGTTCACACATGAAACAAAGAAATTGTTTAACATATTTCATCAAAACACAAATCTAAAAAATTCTTACAAAAGAATGTTTCCTAAATCATTACAAGCACATTCCTAAATCAATCCTTACAAAAATTATATCCTAAATCTTTACATTCCTAATTCAATATATTTAAAAATCATACAATTATATTCCTAATCATCACAAAATATAATAAAATATTCCTCATCATTACACAAAAATAGGTCGTTGACTACCTTGATAAAATTATTCTTCTCATATAAAGATCCATAAACATAAAGCTTTTTATTTGGCTTCCTTAAAGATTCCAAAATAGTTTAATCCATAAACACTCATTAAAAGCTAAGCACATTCAATTAACTTCAAATTCTTACACAAAATAGATCATTTTCTATTTCCAAAACAGGTGAAATCAAATAAAAAACATCGTTCATATATTTTAAAATTACTTATCCTTGTCAAAACTAAATTAATAAAACACCTCTTAAAAAAAATAACATTCACTCATGGTTTTTTTTGAAGATAATAAAATTAAAAGTTCCTTAATGTCAAGTCCATAAATATTCTAATGTTCCATGGAAAATAACTGTTCATTAATTCCTAATACAAAATAATTGTTTTCCTTTTTTGTTGTTTTTTAAAAAAAGTTCTTTTGCAAAAATAATAAGTTTATAAGTCCCCCTTGTTTGTCACAGCAAGCCTCTAAAAAGAAATAAAAAAAAAAATTCTCTCGCATTCAGGAATCCAAAGGATGCAAACGCATTCCAGAAATTGAAGCCTTCTTAAAATGTTGTCTCTTGTCAACAAGTATCGCTCGGCAACCTCTGGTTGAATAAGTGGGGGGCAGGAGTTTTCTCACTGTCGGCTTGGGGGAGTAGGGTCTGTTTCTGGCGTTTATACGGCCTTCAAAATTCCATGGTAATGACCGTCCCCTCTTGGGGTCAGCGAACTTGTGGTCACACTCTCTTTGCCCTTCTGCTCACTGTCTTTCTTTTTTTTTGTTTTTTTTCTTCAGCTGCGTAACTTTGCAGGTCTAGACACCTCTCTTGTTACTAGTAAGAACGGAGACTCGATTCCTCAGTAGTACTGCTAGACTAGGGTCAAACATGGTGCTTTCTTCAACTTTTAAGGAGAGGGACCTACTCTCTGGAGATTCGATATCTCTTTTCTTTTTATTTTTGATGAGTCCTGTCTGTACGAACTTTTCCTAAATCGATGTTTGTCTAAAACATGTTTCTTGTTGAACTCTCACTGCAGGGGAAATGTTGCGGTTCCCTTTATTGTTTTTCTTCCTTAGCGTTGAGAATGTCCTTCATTTTCAGATTGTATCCTTTTCTTTGGAGGAAACTAGTAACCCTAGACATCCATAATTAAATATAGCAGAAACTTTGGCTTTTCTCAACTGTGTCAGTTTAGTATGGAATGCTTTGAAGAACTCTGTCTTCTTTCAATCAATGGGAATATTTACTCTCCTCCAGCTTAAGTGCACTATGTTAAACTCTGAAGCTCTAGTTAAGGTGTCCTTCTACGTGTAGATAGCTTATAGGTTGCTGTCTTCTGTTCATCTTTGTTTCCTTCTGTATTTTTCACTTCTTTTATCGTTTCATTAGCATCCTTCAGATTAATGCATGCTTCTTCTTTCCTCTGTTAAACATTGTTTTGTTTACGTAAACGCGTTGCTTTCCATTACAGTTACCACCGGATACAGAATGGTTTCTTTATTCTTTGGTTAGAATCAGCTTTTCCTGGACTGGTTATGGCATAATAACATTTTAATTGCTTTTTTTCTAATACTGGTGCATCATGACCCTAGCTTTGGATAATTTTTGTTTCTCATTTACTAGTTTCGATAAGCTTCTCGTCCCTTTCTTTCCATTCAGTTCAGAAGCACCTCCTGCTGAGGCTGAAATCGTTTTTCATAGTACTCTTAGGATTTTTTCTTTGTTCTTCTATTGTTTCATTATTAATTTTCTAAATCTGGTTTCAGAGTTGCATTATACTTAATCTCTGTGGTAAAATATGTATCTTCCTGAACGGCTTGGCTGTTCACCCAATTATATCCCTTTCTAACTGCTGGTCTTTCAGTATCGCTGGTTATCCTCTCCATTCCTCTCCATGAGCCTTCATGGGTGAACAGTCTTCATGACTGCCACATAGGTGGCATCCAGAAGGAGACGATTTCGATCAAATTCAACGCAGCTCAGATTCGTCCTTTACGTCCTTTTGAGGTACGACGTTTTCGTAATGCTATAAATCGCTGTAGCATTTCTTTCGGTTCGGTGAAGTTAGAGTCCTACAACGTGCTTTTTTTATTTCTCTCAAAATGTCAGGTCCTGACCGTGAGGCTTCAGCATATTACTTCTGGAATGTTATAATACTTTGTTCTCTGCAACTACTACTAAAACGCTATCATCACCTCAGGTTTAATTTGGTTGTCCTTGATTAAAAACATGGTTATATAACAACGTATTTATTTCATTGCTTGCTTTCGCTCGTTTGCAAACGGCTCTCTCAGGATTCAGGAATATAATCTTGGGGGGATC
>BMAW01075797.1:0-13051 GCA_019974015.1 Nephila pilipes
TATATATATATATATATATATATATATATATATATATATATATATTGATTTATTTCTCTTGCTAGTTGCAGTAATATTCTTGTAATGTGAAATCAAATAAAAATGAATTTAAAAATACCCTTTTTGTGATTTTTTCGCAGTAAATAATTTATTCCATACTTAGATTGAAGAAAGAAAAAAAAAACTTACTTATTTAGTGTTATAAATTATTCTTTTCAAATTAAGTATTTTCATTTAAAAAAACTTAACATAAAATCAGAGAGTTAAATTATATGTCTTGCACTATTAAGTACAAATTTGAAAAAAAAATTATAATTATGAAAACTCAAATATCCTACTTCACACTATTTATTTCCCTTTCAGAGAATATCATTTACTTTCTTGGACCCTCAAGTTATAATAATAATGTTCTCTAAGAACACTGAAAATATGAAGAAATTCTGAAAATGAAGTAGGTCGATCATTTCCATTTTCTTCAAACAGAATTTCATTTCACCATCATTTTCAAAGTGGTTGCTAAATTGGTTGGACAGTAAATAAACACTTTAAATTTATGTAAAAAAATTTTATGAACCACCAAAATGTTGATGAAACTACAGTACTTACAGTGTTTGGAAAAGTGTTACATTGAACAAAGCCTTTTATTTGCAATACACATAATTTATTTTTCAGAAGTAATATTGAAATGTATATAAAGGTAAATGCTTCTAACGCAAGAACAATCTCAGGCAAATTTTAATCAAAATACATATGTATAATGCTCGAAATTCCTGATCTTTTTTTAGATCAATTGTTCTTACCTGTTGCAATTACTTTTTAAATAGTTTTCCTTAACTCAGTTGCTTTTTAAAATCTTTCAAGAAAATTCTCAAAAATATTCAAGGGAATTTAACTATAGAACTACCATGCCTGTACATCTAGATTATATATATTAGTTAAGAAGGCAGTTTTCTTTAAAATCTATCTCGGAAATAAGAATATGTAAAAATTTATAATGATTAAAATTGGTAAATTTCAGCAAGTGGGCGTGAAATTGATAGATTTTTTAAATCTCTCCTCTCCTAATTTTTCGCCAAAAAGAAAGGAATAACATTGCTGAACATTTTGTTGTACTCTTTGAAATTTTGATATATTTTTTGAGTATAATTTTATATATCTGTAGTCTTATTCTCGTTTAATTGTGTTAAAATGTCGTTTGGTGAGCTAAGCCTAATTAAAGATGCTTCTGGTGTTTGTTTGTATATTTACGATATAAACTTAAAATTATTTTTTGCTTTAAAAATACACATTTTTGTACTGTTAGAGGCCATTCAGTTATTTTCAACTTTTTGTTTTGTTATTATTATTTTGTATTTCATTTATAAAAATTTGGTACTTTTCAATTTTGCTGGTGCAAGTGATAAAGTAGCCATAAACTGATACAAACGACGCCAAACGGAATATATGTGTCCTATTTGTAGTCGCCAACAAGTCTGCCTGGCGAGATTTGAGTCGGTGAAATGGAAAAATACCAAATATTTTTATTCTTCAACAGATGATTGGTAGATTCTAACATGTTAAAAATAAGGGCACCTATATTTACTCTAATATAGTTTAAATTCTAAGCCGTATGAAAAATAAATGTGAATTGCTAATGTGTAATTAAACTCTTTCCAAATTATAGTATTTTTCACGTAATATAGACACTTTGATTATTAGGTTGGTTCTGTATAAAAAATAAAGCAACATTGGATTTAAATTTGGATAAACTATTTTTAACTTTAATCGAGACACTTGATTAAGCTGTATAGAACAGTTATATAATGATTAATGATTTAAAAAGTTGTAATTTTGTACCTTGTGTTATAGTTTTCTTAAACATTTTTAGTAAAGTGTTATTTTACCGGGACTATTTAGCGAATTTTTGAATTACAGCCAATAGGGCTCCAAAAGTGAGTATTTCAACCTGAACGCTTCTAGAAACGGAAAAAAGATGGCTTTGTCTGAGGAAGACAAATTTGGAAAAAATATGGCGTTTTCACTAAAAGAAAGGATATACAAGCATCAAGTTTTATTTTAAATAATTCTTTTCAGTATTTCATTCAAAAAACAAATACATCATGGAATGAAATTCAACTCAATCAATGTGCTACTCAATGCTGCAAATTTAAACAAATGTTAAAACAAATTCTAACATATTAAAAGTCTACAAACTTTCCTCAAATAATATTGTTAAATTAAATTTTGAAGAAGATAAGTAAAAATACTTTTTTTTAAATACTAGATAATCACCGTTAAATTAGAATGTTTTCATAATTATAACAAAATGACTGTAATTAAACCAAATAAATTTGCAGCCATTATTTTAGCTCGTTGATAGAAAAATGATTCAATACCTTTGTTTTACATCAATCCAAAATTTTGATTTTTGCATTTACTTAGGGTGAAAAATATATAAGACAGAGTTTTGTGATAATTTCTCATTGAATTAAAAAGTAGTATATTTAGTAAAATGTCAGTTTCGTAAGCTTATGAACCGTAATACATTTCACAAACGTAGTGCAAAACAAACGAATACAGGACTTGTTTATATTGGTGGGTATCACGTGGTCAAAATATCATGCGATCGTGACGTCACATGAGTTTAGTCCATTGCTCTTAAACGTAAATAATAATAAACATGGAAGAAAGCACGTGCGAGCTGTCTGTCCACCAAAGCAACATTTCTCGCCAAACCATTTGGCTGTATTGTTTCTTGCCAAGCGTGATGTGTATGGCTTAGGGTTCGGAATTATGCACCACAGATACGCGACGGATCCTTAGTGGCATCAAGAATCGAACACTCGACTCGATGAAAACCACCGGCCACGAGACTGCTTCCATAACCACTCGGCTAACGTGGCACAAAACTTTTGTTTCAGATGGCCTCCAATAATATTCATGATGAGGCTCTATTATGGTTCCAAAGTATGAGGAATGTTTACGAGGTGTGGCTATTAAATAACGAGACTAACGCAGTAAAACTTTTAATTTTTATTTCATACATAGTTATGGTCCTTTTTTTTAATCACAAGCATTTTTAATTCATTGTTTAGTACAGAGTTAATGAGTTACTAGAAGGTGCCTGTGATAAGTCTTAATTTATATTAGTGAAAATAATAAATAAAATTTTGAAAAAAGGGAATGGTATGAGAGAATAAACTGGTTAATTAGATAAATTTGAAATGTCTTCAGTTGTCGTCTAAATAAATAATAAATAACCTAATAGAAAAAAATCTTACTTTCCGATAAACTATGAACTTAAATACACGTTCACTTCTCCACTGAACGATTAAAGCGATTACTTAGAGAGCAAATGAAAATATCATTTCACTTTTGCATTAGGGCGCTTTGTTTCTCATTTAGAGAACATCCGTCTGAAAATGTTGAGCAGTACTTTCCAAAATATTCACTTTGTGTGACAACTATTTTTATGTGTGATTAAGGAGCTGAAAAATAAATTTATAATTCAAATGGAACGACGAAAGGCAATGGAAACTCTGTATGTGTGAATAAGTAATCTCAGTGTATTTAAGATGATTATCATGAATTACATAACTAATATTTTTATCACAAATAGCCCCTTAATCATAAAAAAGTATATTATATTTAAGTTTTAGCTTGTTTTCTTTAAGTCAAGATAACTTTACATTTCATGCCTTGTGGAATATTTGTTGGTACTGTTCATGGATATTTTATAAGCACGTTATTCTTACCGATACTTAAAAGATTACACCAATGTGTTTTCAGTATTAGAAGTCACAACAGTTGTCCTTCATTTTATTACCCTACAGACATCAGAAAATGTAATCCAATAGTCAGTAAGGTCACATATCTAATTGAAAAGACGTCAGAAAACAGTCAACACGGATTATTAACTATCTTTGCAGAGAATGTCTCTCTTAAATTTTACATCCCTCACCCTAATCCCAGCTTGGATTTAAAAAAAAAATACCAGCTCTCAGTACCAAAGGAGACACCAGTTGCCCCGAGAGAGGCAATTTTGGGAACCAACAATAAGAAAATATCTTCCTTGTGTTAATACTACGTATTGTGAAAAAGTGTATACAATGTTATTTATACATTATTAAAATTGATGGAATAAAGCCGTCAATATGTTTTGAATTTTTATATGATAAACGTAAAAAACATGCAGTTCAGAATTTGTTTCCAGTGGACTCTTAATTATTTGCGTTGAATACTTTGTATTTTGCATAGATCTTCATTATCAAAAAAGAAAGGTTTTGCTTCTCTCTATACAATGTGTAGTGATATTTTCCGTCTTTTAAAGAAAATTGTTGACTCTGTAGCCTAGTTATTATGGTCTCACACTCTGTAACCTAGAGGACGCGGTTACGTGGATTCTTGATACCACTGAAGACTTACGGTATACCCGGGGCTGATGCACGTTAAAAGCTCAAAGCCCTTCCAAAGGCATGGTGTGGAAGATAGGAGAGGGAGTTCTTTACTGAAATTTTTTGTTACTGAACTTAACTTAACCTCTAATATTATCATGTCTGTTCTCCATATACAGATATTTTCTGCACTATTCAGCTTATCAAAATTTACTTACTTTTGAGTTCCTATGATTTGCGAAAAAATTCATTCTTGTATGTTTTCCTCGAAATATAGTAAAAATATTCAATAAGAAACGCTTTCTTAGGTATTTTCCTAATGTCAGAGTTTCATAAGGCCATAAAATGTGCATTCAATTACAAAATTTAGATCATTTCATAAACTTCCTCCGAAGACCTTACCTTATGTTATTTTATTTTTTAAAAAAATTTAGTTTCTCGAAGGAAATAAAAACATAAGTACTTTACATTAACTCTTATATTAAATAACGAATTTTGGAAAGGTAGAATAATAGCTGCATTCAGATTTTCCTCATACTTCATTTTGTAAAACTGAAATTTTTTTAGAGCTTAATTTTGAAATGTAATTTTTATGTATAATTGTTTATGTAAAAACTTATTTTTACGTGCAAAAGTCTTCAAACTAATATTTACACCGGTTCCACTCAGCGGAACAAATCACATTCAAAATTATGGAAAGATTCAGAAATAAATATCTATTGTTTTTTACCATATCTATTTTTTAATATCAAAACCTAATTAACAATAAATATCAATGATTTTAATTTTACCTTCAATAATCGATATAACCATAAGAAAATAAGTATGAAATTTATTCATTCTTACTGTTATTTCAGCTAAATAGGCTTATTTTCATTTAAAATCTACTTAAGCGAATTTAGTATTCGAAACTTTCATTGTAGCAATTGTAAAACTGATAAATAATACTCAGGCTCATGCTTTGTATGATAAACATTATTGCATTTAATAAAAGTAATGTTTGACATTACGTAATTAGAATATGTACAAATACATATTATCCCCACACGTATACACAACATATTTGTCAAATAACCTTAATAATTATTTCTCATAATGAATTAGTTAATTAACATTTCGTGAAACCATGCTGTTTTCAAACATTATAATCCAAGTAACTTATTCAACGGTTTTTGTTCTCAAATATTGAAAAAATAAAAATTTATAGATTTTTAACACTTATCGTAGTTAAAAGAATATTCTCAATTCTAAACTACTTTCATTGCTAATTCTCATTGGCTCCGTTAATAAATAAAGACCTTTAAGTTAGCGTTCCTAGCTTGGAATAACAGTTATGCATATATCAGAGTAATGGATGTACAAGTAAGTAACTTCTAATCCAATATTTTGGAAAAAGAGTTTAAAGAAGCTATTATGAGATTCTAATTAAAATCTGAATAAATTAAAGGGAGATGTACGAAAAGGAATATGTCAGAAAAATCTTAATAAATAGATCAGCACCTCGAAACTCTCATCCTCATAAATAAAAATGTTATGAGAAATTAATTTATTTAATAAAGTTTTCCTAGTGGTAAATTCATTTCTACCCCTTTGGGATAATAAGAGAGCATATATAAAATTCGAAACTTTGAAAACATTAAGTGATAAATTCATTACTACCCCTTTGGCATAATAACGGAACAAACATAAAATATTGAAGCCGTAATTATCAATATTTGAAATCAAATAAAATGTTCTATGGTTCTCTTTTCTGCAGCAGATCAATGAATTTGAATAGGTACACTAATTTTCTCTCTGAAGTGATAATTTGGCTTTTGTTCCAGTATTTTCTGCAAACATGCAAGGAGAAATGAAAACAGGATTATTATCATTAATAGAAATATTAAGAGGGTTATTTACCTATAATTTTTATTTTTCCTTTTATTTTGCTATCATTCATTTTTTTCTGAAAATTAAATAAAAATTACATAAAACAGAGTAAATATTTTTTTTCGCAAAAGTCAATCATTCTTTTGTGAAATTACCTTATTTTTTTTAAGAAAACGTAGACTGTTAAGTATGCACATGTTCCAAGATTAAATGATTTGCTTAACTCATAGACCAAAGGTATTTAGAATATCCGCAGGATAAATCAATACAATCAGAACCTTTTTTGTTTTAAACATGATGCTTTATGTTATATTTTGTTTTCAGAAAGCACCCGTATGATACCATACATTTATAGCACGGACTCATACTAACATGACTGATCATTGGGAATATAGCAGTATAACACTGCAGTCTTATACTACGGGTTCCTTCTAACACGGTATGAGAATTGGGAATATTCAAGCATAACACAGTGCTTTTATAGCGTGGGTTCACTCTAACACTCGTTCATCTAATAAAATCATCTATCAAATAAAAAAATCCGAAGATATTATAGCGACATTAAAAATATGGATGGGGTCATATGAAAGAGAAAATATGACCGAGGTAGCAGAAAAAAAAATGATGAAATAGTAAAGATTGCTAAAATTTTTGGAGGGAAAGGTTTGACGATATGACTGCACAAAATATCCAAGAATTATTGAAAGAAGAAGAAATTGATGAAGCCCGTTTGATGGAAAAGGTATCTGGAATCTAAGATAATTTAGAGGATGAAAGTATAGGAAAATTTGAAGAAAGGAAAATGTTTACTCTAAAAAGCTTAAAGAGAGGTGTAGGTTTAGCCGAACAGTTTGAGTCAGATTTCTTAAATAAGGATCCTTGAAAGGAAAGGAGCATAAAATTTAAAAGACATTTAAATTTTATGCTCCTTTATTTTTAATTTACATGTGCTTAGCACCTATGCTGTATTGCAGACTATTAATAAAGATGACTTGTTTTTAGTATATCACGTTTATTTGCACACATCTTTTCAAACATAAATCAAATACACAATTTTCACAAGCATAATTTTTCAACATTCGTTTTTACATCTTGGACCCAAACTAAATTTTATTTTTTTGTTCGTTGCCAGTAAATTTTCAAAAAACAAAAATATGATCTGGTGTTGCCAATAGCATAATTTTTATTTCTTTGTAACAACTTTAAACATTTAAAAAATATAGCTTAATAAAGAATATTAAGAAAAAAAGTATCACTTTAAGTTTAAATCGTTTTATTTTAAATATTGAATATATCACAACTTCTCCCCCTACCGAAATAAACTTTAATAAATTTTTAAAATTAAAGTTTCTTAAAATTTAATTTATTGTTTCTTCCTGTTTCAGAAAATTTTATTTGCTTAGCAACTTAATTTTTTATAAAATAGTTCTCTTATAACAACACTATTTCATATGCTGCGCTTAAAATTCTCAGATTACAAAAAAAAATATCAATAATAAATATACATGCAGAATAATATGAAAATCTCTTACTTATATACATACAGGTATACAACTTTCTCATAAGACGTGCATTTTTATGCTGCAAAAACTCAAAAGCACCTTTTTTTAAATACGGTAAATAACAAATAGAATATGAACTGAAAATCACAATATAATTCAAAATAACATTTTTTTTATATTTTTAATTCCACTAGGTATTGAATGGCACTGATAATCTGCAGCAAATGCTACGAATTAAAACCCTTTTATAAAAATCCATTCAAAAAGTTTTTATAACAAAAAATGGAATACATAATAAAAGTAATATATATAATCATCACATTAGACAAAGCAATAATTTATATTAAAAAAAATACAAAAACAAATGCAACATTCGAAAGCCCAAATTTTCACTGGTATGCAGCTTTTGAAAATGCACAATGAATATGTAAATACTACATACAATTTGTGGTGAAGTAAGTTGCAAAAACAATACAAAAAATAAACCAAATTGTAAAAGAGTAAATGCTAATACTCAAAGTCTGAAAGTATATTATTTTAAATATAATTTCTCTAATCAGGCCATTGAGTGATTTTTAAAGTATCTGCATGTTTATGACTCTTGCCACTGCCAAGAACTTCCGTATAATTATAAGACTGTAAAGTCATTGCACATATCATAAGTTTGAAATATTGGTATATATATTTATTCTATTTTTATTGAACATCAGTCCAGGTATTGTTTGTGTTTAATCTGAAACTTTATGAAATGTTAGAATATAACTATATTTTTAATTGAAAATTAGTTCATATAGTTGTTGTGAAAGTATAAAATTTTGTTGAGTTTAGGTATCAATAACTAGAAAAGAAAGCAAGAGTGTTTATAATTCATACGTCGAATTGATGGATTATTTATGGTATTAAAATATTTTACTGAATTAAATTAAATGTCATTATGTATTTTCCGAATTAAGCAGAGTATTAAATTTAAAGCGTATAAATTTTTTGGTGTGAAATATACATTATATGTTGAAAAAGATTTGTCTTTTCTTCCTCAGTTACATAATGTTTAGGGGTTTGAAAGAAAAAAAAAAGATATATCAATTTCTCTTCTGTACTTGTATTACATTTAACTATGACTCATTATCATTCAACCACTGCTAAGTACGCGAAAGTAAATAAAATAGGAGAATAGAGACAGTTCAAGCTTGTGTGCTGAATGCTCGATTTTATGCGAGTATTTTGTTTATGGAATAAAGTATAACTGGTTTTTTTTTTCCTTTTTTGAATACTATTAAGGATTATTGCATCTGCTAAGTAGAACTTTTATTTTGAGTATATGATTTTTTTTTATTTACTTGATGAGTCAGATATTCAAATGTATTTTAAATCATAGTGATGATTTTTTTTATTATTTTCTGTTCAAAGATTGATGGTATTTTTTTATTTTGATCTATATTGTGAAAGTGATATGAATGAAGATATTTTTTTTATTGTTGTGATTTATACAAATCTTTAGGAGTACAAATTCTAAGAAATTAAGACATTATTTTATGTGACACAATACTTTATTATTATTGTAGTAATAATATATTAGGTTGAATTTTTCATTTTGTTCTATGTCCTATGCAAAGTTAGCATCCAAGGTATAAATTAGTAAATTTTATGTTAAACAAGTGCAAGACATTTTTTTTTTGTAGATATAAAATCAACCTTGATTAATTAAACATATTTTTGCTTTTTGAATTAGAGTATTATTAGATTGATTTAGGATAATTATAATAAGATGCGAGATGGCATTTTTAGGAAAGGGATTAAAAACAGACTTGCAGATTATGGCTACGGAAATGGGGGTTGAAGATGTCCTTAGTTTAAAAGTGTTTGAGTTAAGAGAGGCTATCTTGAATAATAAAAACTTCGACGAGGAGTTTTGTAGAGAATAATTAAACACTATTATAGAGGAACGCAAGAGAAAGGAAGAGATGGCTGAGAGAAAAAGAAAAGAAGAGATGGAAATAGAGGAAAGGAAGCGGAAGGACGAAATGGATTTCAAACTCCAGAAGAAACGAATAGAGTAGAAAGGAGGAGGAAATGAAATCGACGCGAAAGAACCAGGACCATTCAAGATTGATTTACATAAACTGATTCCGAAGTTTGACTCAAAATCTGACGATATTAGTTTATTCCTGGTATCATTTAAACGTCAAGCAAAAATTTTGAATTCACCAAAAGTGTATTGGGTGACACATCTGATAAGTATTCCACCTTCGGATATTGAAGGTCTTATTGCTCGTGAACCAGAAAAGGATGCCGCTGATTACAAATTTGTAAAAGGGCTATTACTTCAACGATTCAAGTTGAGTCCCGAGAAATTCTGCCAGCTGTTCGTGAAACACCAAAAGAATCCCGATGGTACGTGGAGAGATTATTATTTTGAGATAAGAAGTTTTTGTGAAGAATGGCTTAAGGGCTTAGATATTCAAACCTTCGACGACCTTAAAAATCTCTTTATAGCAGACCAATTGAAGAAGAAGGTGCCAACCGAGATTCGCAAACACTTTATTGATGAATGGGCAGAAATAAAAACTCCAAAGGTGCAGGTCGAAAAACTTGATGAATATGAGGATGTCCATGGAAAAACTAAACGGTCAGCAGTGCCATTTATTAATAAAGAAAAATCTTATCGTAAGACCCTTCCTTTGAATACCCGGAGCTCTCTACATCAGTTGGAAGGTAGATATGTAAGAAATAAAAAGGGGATGGCAAATTGCAAATACAAAAATCATTTCAATGACAACAATCATCAAGTGCATTATAATCAAACCCGGATTACACCTACATGTTACACTTGTGACAAAGAAGATAATTTTTTTAAGAGCATGCTGAGATAAACATTTAAATAAGCAAAACTCGCAAAAGAACAAGTTTTCCTCACCAGTCAAAGCCCAAAGTAATGCAGTGCAACCTGAAGATACCACTAAGAATATCGTAACAGCGAAAATAGATGTTCCTGAATCAACTTGTAAATTTCTGGCAGAGAGTATTGATAAATTGAAGGTTATAAAAGTGAAGTGTGTAGATGTCGTTTTGGATGGAACGGTACACTCCGGAGCACAAATCTCTGTGGTGCGAGCTGATTTAGTTAAAGTCATTGAGAGTACCGGAGAAGGGAAGATCAAGTTAATATCAGCTTTTGGGGATAGTGAAGTCGCTCCCCTAAGAACATTTAATATAAAGATCGATGATGGATGGCATGATGCAATACCAATTACATGAGCCGTCTCAAAGAAACTAGTGAACGACATGTTAGTTTGTCAAACCGCATATGAAGCCCTTTTGGAAAACATACAGTTATGCAGTGCTAATGCAAGGGAAGTCATTGTTCATGAAGTCCAACTGGATGAGGTTGAGAATTCAACCGTCTGTGAAGTCCAAGCATTTGAAGAGGATTCAGGCTCTGACATAAGAGTATCGACTGACGCAGTTAACATTGAAAACGAAGTGAGATCCAATCTTAACAGTGAGACCCGAAGGACTTTCATAAAACTTCAGAAAGAAGATGAAACATTAATAAGCGTCTGGGAACAAGCAAATAACAAAGAAAAGGCATATGAAATACAAGATGATCTGCTAGTGCATAATGACGTTGTTTGTGGGGAGTCAATCAAGCAAGTTGTCCTACCTGCGTGTAAAAGAAAGGAAATTCTACAAATGGCTCATGAAATTCCGTTAGCTGGACATTTAGGAGAACAAAAAACAAAGCAACGCATTAAATATTCCTTTTTCTGGCCTTCGTTAAAGAGGGATGTGAAGACATATTGCGAAGCGTGTAAACCTTGTCAGTTACGAAGGACTGTAACATACAGAGATAGGATTCCGATCCAGCCCATTGTAAGACCTGATAATCCATTCGAAGTCTGGAGCGTGGATTGCATCGGACCGTTAGAACCCCGATCAAGAAGAGGGCATTTATATATTGTATGTGCCATTGATCTGTGCTCAAGATGGGTGGAAGCCATACCAACGAAGAACATTACTGCAAAAACTACTTGCGAAGTGCTGATGAAAATTTTCTGTCAAACCGGGTTCCCAAAGACAATATGCACAGACCAAGGTACCAATTTTACAGCACAATTGACTCAAGCCTTTCAAGACGTGCTGGGAGTATCTCCTAGGTTTTCTACTCCAGGTCATCCTGAGAGTATGGGTGTCCATCTTCCATATTTACTTTTTGCTTATAGAGAAATACCTCATGCACTTACTGGTGTATCACCATACCAATTAGTTAATGAAAGAATACCATCTGGACCGATGACCATTTTAAAAAAAATTTGGACAGGAGAAAGAGAAATCCCTACTAGTGCTGCTCGTTCTGTTGAAGAATACTTGAAACAACTGCAAAAGAAGTTGTAAGATGCTCATGAAATCGCATCGGAAAACAGTGCTAAAAATCAGGAACGTATGACTTCACACTATAATTTGAGATCACGAGAAAAAAAGTTTTTCTGATGGAGATGAAGTACTAATCCTTATTCCTTCATCTACGCATAAATTGCTTAACACTTGGATAGGACCAGCCAAGGTAGTACAGTTCTCTAGACCCCACTCTTGTTTAGTTCAGATGGAAGACGGTAGTACTAGAGAATTACATGTAAATAAGCTAAGGCCTGATATCTCAAGAGTTGATCATGTTGGGGTAATATTTGATCAAGATACCGATTTTGGTGAATTGCATTATGCTCCCACAGATAAGGAAACTCAACCTAATATTGATATCGAGTTGAATCAAATGCCTGATGTTTTAAATGCTCAACAGAAATACCAATTAAGAAATTTGTTACGACGATATGAAGACATATTTTGGAATCGTCCTGGAAAAGCCAAAGTGAAAGGTCATTCTGTTAAAGTTATGGCAGATAGTTCACCTAAAAGATTACAACCATATAGAGTTCCTATTACTCTTCAAAAAGAAGTTGAACGTCAAATCAATGAGCTGCTGGATATGGACTTGATTGAACATAGTGATAGTGATTGGGCGCACCCGGTGGTGTGCGTGATGAAAAAAGATGGAAGCATTAGATTATGCATAGACTTTAGAATTTTGAATAGTTTTACTATTCCTGATGCATATCCAATGAAACATGCAACGGATTTAATATACGAGATAGGCAAAGCTCACTTTATATCAGTCTTAGACCTCACGAAGGGATACTAGCAAATCCCTATGGAAGAAAACTCAAAACATTTTACTGCTTTCGTTACTCATTCTGGACATTATCAATGGAAAGTCCTATCTTTTGGAATGAAGAATGCAGGAAGTACATTTCA
>BMAW01075804.1:0-26343 GCA_019974015.1 Nephila pilipes
GGTGTGCTTCGTTCTGATTGCATGTTGCTATCATCATCTTGTTTCGTTTACATTCTGCAACAGTTGGTATATATTCGATGGAGTCATCATGACCTTAGTTTTGTATTCGTGATAAACTTTATTACTTCAATAGGTCAGGAAAATGCTTCGTTGTTTATTGTCGTAATTGAACGCTTGAAGAAATTTACTTTTTCTTCTCTGAATGCACTTTAGATTATGTTTCTTCCTAATTCTTTTCGTTCGAAATCCCAGGTTCAACACAGATGTCCTCGATCCAGAATCAGTTAAAGCTGTGCACTTTTCGTTGACATCCATTTCATCATAATGGTATCTCATCATATTTTGGTTTACTTGATTTGCGTAGTCTGCATGCTAAAGAACTCAGTTTCAATTCAGCCATACCAATAGCGACGGTTCTATTTCGTTCTTCATAGTTATTAGTATTTTAAATGAGGTGGAATATTTCCATGCTATTAAATTCTTCTAGGCATCCCATATCTATAATTTATTTAAATGCTAACTTCTCTTTGTAAATTTTCTCTTTCTTTGATATTCTTCTTCGATTCTTTTCCACCTATCACATTCTTTTCCATTACTCCTTTTCAATTTTTCGCCGATGGTTGAGGGCAGAAAATTCCCAATTCTTCATCCTTCTAGAATCCTTTGCTATACAGCAATTTTGACGTTACCGTTACCGTCTAGAGCAATTTTGTTTCATTTCACAGTCTGCAAACTATCGTCAGCTATTTAATTTATCTCCTTAAACCATATTACAATCCTCTTACTTTCATAAGCATATTTTCGATCAATTCTTTGCCATACTCTTCCTCCTTTATGCTTTGAATTTCAATATTGCGTTCTTCAATAACAACGAATGTCATGTTCAAAACATATTCGATGTCCATTTCTTTAACGACGAATCTCATGCTACGAAGACCTTCAACTCAGCTCTTCTTCTCATTCTTCCATGATGCTACCGGCTTGGCGTCGCGTAGCAGATTGCTTCTGAATCATTGCTCTCCCAGGGGATGGGTGAGATTTTGATATTTATGATTAGCTTTTATTTTGCTTTCTAAAATTGAAACTTCTCTTCTGGGGCTGAAAATCCAGCTGTGTCTTAACAGAACTTGTTGTGTCAGTGTCCTTGAGACATCCTAAAGGGGTGGTTGATTAGATGCAATTTGATCCCATTCTTTGCCTTATTGCGCAATGCAACAGATGATTTTTCATTTTGTAAAACCTTATATCTCAATCAATAAAAATACAATCGGGAAAATAATATGCAGGATATTCTTATATTTTAGATTTTAAACATTCTTTTTAAGAGTGCAACTCTAGCAATCTGCGTACCTAATTTAATAACTAGATTACTCAATTTATCAACAAAATATTCGTTAGTTTTATTCTGTTCTTCAAGTTTGTTTCTTATAATATTTTTATTAAAGGAAATGATGAGATCTTGATTAGTAACTCTTTCTCACTCTCTAAAATAAAAATACAAAGTGCAGCGAAACCTTTTCAAGTACTTACTTTAAAAACATTTAATCCTTTAGGTGCTAGTTCAAACTAAACAGTGATTAGAATGTCTGACGTTCCATAAAATAATTATAAATATTAAAATACCTCATTCAAACTCCACAGGAGCCTTGTGTCCTGTGCAGAGCGAGCTTTCTTGATGGACAAATGTAATGATACATATTATTATATTTTCTCTTTTAAATTTATAAATATATTATACCTTTATCTATAGGTCCTAACAATAGATTAAAATTTTTAAGTTGAAAAATATTACAATTTTAAATTAATTTCCATTTTGCTAGCTGGACTTTGTTGCATTGTATTTTCCTTCTTTATAAATTCTTTTCTGCGTATTCTACTGCTATTATAAAAACACTTTCAATAAATTTGTTCTGAATATTCTTGTTGTTAAAGATCAATTTTAATGTAAAGAGTTAATTAAACACTTACAATTTTAAATAAATATTTAATCTCTGCATTCTAATTATAGATTTTATGTAAATATTTGCATTGCTTATACATAAGGTGGCGCCTCTGAAGAGCAGCCGTGAAAGAGTATGATGTATATTCTATAAGTATGTGCTAAATTGGGTCTGCCAGAGCATGTAAAAATTGAATCAATTTCTTAAAAACTTCACTTACTTCAGCCAAAATCTCAGAAGTTACAATAGCGGAAAATCTTTGTTCAAAGTGAGATGTAATTCCCAATTTTCCGATTTATATGTACTGGTACGTTGGTTAATTTGTTCAAGTTTCTTGGCTTATTTTAGGAGTTTAAATTAAAAATATTTCAGTTTATTAATAAAATTTGAAAAATCTTTTATTTTGGTGACATTGATTCATGATTTATGCTTCAGGGTCAATCCCTAAAATCAATTATAATTTAAATATAAATTTCAGGTGAAATAAGATCCAATACAAAACATTTGCAGGTAAAGCATTCAGATTAAATGAAACTCCCAGGAAAAGCATTTAAAGTATAGATTTTAACCACTTTCCGATTAACGATATAAGACAAAATTATTTAGAATTGAAACCGTATCATTTAAAACGGAAAAACATTTAGTTTTCGTACAAATATGCTGAAGTACAATTTAGTTTAATAGAGATTACTGAAACATTGTTTTATGCTCTTTAATTTATAAATAAATATGTAATCAGTACGTAATAAAGGATGGAGATTGGAATAAATAAGTGAGATGGAATTCAGAATACAGGTAATAATTAATGGAATATTTCCAAGCAAAGCAATTTGGAATATTTTAAACAGATGACTTACAAATGAGATTATTTCGATACTTTAGATTTAAAGGCAGATTTAAAGAAAAGGAGGGCGCGATTTTTCTCAAGCACTTGTTTGCAGATTCAGACCTGTGAGTTGAGTATTTAGAATGTTAGAAGTTATTGTTAAGTTTAAATAAATGAATAGTTCTTTCCTTTGTCTCTCGCATTTTGGCCTCTCACAGTTGTTTGTCTATCCTACCTTCTGATAGGAGAGAATATGCATTTATAAATAATAAACTAACTTTCAGTCTTATATCAAACAAACAATATACTGACATACAATAGTACGAATAACAATAATCACAATTTTATGCTGAATAAAGTATAATTTTGTAGAAAAATAACACTTATCTTAGATACTTTTATAATAAACTTGGGATGCAAGTATCTTTCAATAGCAGGGGTGCAGATCCTCCCAATGTGTCAGGATAAATAAAACTTCAACACCGATGTCGGAAAAGGCGAAAGGAACTGCGGATGGGCCGCGCGTTGGGCATGATTTTGTAACCGACGTTTCTTAGCCATAACTGCTTTTAACGCAAGAATTCATAACATTTCAGGGTAAATTACTATATTTTTAATGACATAGACATGTGATTTATCGAAAATTTTGAATATATAAAGTAGTGCTTATGAAACAACACCAATATTTTAATACATTTTGTGTCATAAAATATGCTTAAATTATTAGTAAAAGATTTTGCTTGCCATAAGTGCTACTTCTGTAGTTCTATTACGTTTATTGACGTTGATGGTTGTATAGTCACCTAGAGCGCTCTCTTCAAATCCGTCTTGTTTATAGAGTTGCTTTGGAAGGATGGAGTTTTCATTGGATAGTTCGTCAAAATAAAAATAGTTTCATGAAAATCTGGGGTAAAGAACCATTAGTTGAGAGATGAGTAGCGCTGAGAGCAGCTATTGTTTGCCCTTTAAATTTAAATAGATAAAACATTTTAATTTATATTGGAAATTCAAAGGAAAGATGGGGACAAATCGCAGGTGGTATAATTTATATGAGTATAATTAGCAAAATTAAGAAAGTGGTGTTGTAAGTATTCATCATTTAACATTAAAGCTTGGATGATTACTTTTATCAACTTTGCAGTGTTATTTATAGCTTTTTAATTTTATATAAATTAGTTAAAGGACATTAGTATGAGCGAAAATTTCAAGTTTTAGGTTGTTCAATTGCTTGTATAATGTTGTTCACTATATTATGGTTTTAATTTGATTATAATGAGGTTTTATTTTGCAGAGTTTCACTGGTAGGCTGCGCCATCTGTTGAGAAGTTAATGTGAGCGAAAGTGCAATTTTCTGATGGTTTTCAGTGGAATATTATTTTTCAGGAGGTTTATGGAAGAGTTTGGAATACATTGTAGGAGGCAGAATGTCCTTTTCGTTGTACAGGTGATTTCCTGCATTTTTGTTTTGAATTGAACAATCGCGATAAATCACCAGATTGTATCGTTCCTAAAACAGAGAACGTTTTATATGTCTCGAACAGAATTAACCACATTATAACTGGAGTAGTATATGAATCTTGCGAGTAATGCTCTGAGTGGGATGCATTTCGGAAAGTATGAGTATGGTTAATTATTTCGAAATAAATCATTCACAATATGCGATTTCAATTTCTTTCATGTTTTGAGTCAATATGAAATCAAATGGAGCATCAGTTTCGAGTTGAAATTCTCCATCAGACCGATCCTCTTAGCTTCTAATCGCAAACAATTTAATAGAAAATTTACATATCGACACTCTCGTATGCCAGAAACTTCTGACAAGTAAAACAAACGGCACCTTCTAGCAAGGTTGGAAATCTCTAACTAGAGAGTTTAAACTGGAAAATGATTCATCTTACGTGCATGTACTCTCGGTCATTAATAACCTTGGTGTTTGAACAAGCGATCAATAGATTAGGTTGCAGTATGGAAGATGCAGTCCCAGTGCCTGAATTCAACCACTGATGGCCTTGAAAGATCTTGATACTACATAACTCTAAATAGTGACTTTCATGATACCTTAAAATTATAGAAAGAATTAGTTCTATGTTTTAGAGTATTAGTAATTAAAATACCATAAAATATCAGAATAATAGTGAACTCTGAACGTATGGCAGTTGCTTCAATCTACAATGGTACTAAGCTGCATAGGTAGCAGAATGTCAAAACTTTTTATATTAAAATGAGTTTGTTTACTTTATATTTATTAATCCAAATTAAAGCTTTTGATTTACATTTGTATAGCAAATTCTCGTGATATGATATGTTAAAATAGACAGTTTTCCTATTTAGCCTAAAAAGAGTTAGTACAAAGGGTACATATGAAATAATATTAAGGTAACGTTTGTAATGGATTTAATTTATGTTTTGGAATTATATAAGCAAAATAAATATGAGAATAAATTTTAAACTTGGGCATTTCAATTTCGTTGTAGTTTCGAAAATTGTCACCTTTGCGAGTAACTGAGTTTATGAAATCTTTTCCACATCTTAATGTGAAAGATTAGCTTCTTTGAAATTGGATGTTCTGTTTCCTTCTGGCTAGAGTTAATCAATCAAAATAAAAGTCAATTGATATGTAACTGACTTTCTTCTTCTTTTAGTTTTCAAAGTGTGGTCAAGGTGTTATTTCACGTTTGAATATTAAAAAGTATTTTTATATTGCGGCTTTCTTACAATTTAGTAATTCCAAATATCTTTATTGGTGCTTTTTAAATTCAATTTTACATGTATTATTTTCATTTCCTTCCATTACAGTTATGTTGATTAAATTGTCACATTTATTATTTATAATTCATTTCTTAAGTTTATTAAATGGTTTTAGATGTAGTATAGATGTTTATGTGTTTGATTGTGGTTTCGATGATAGTGAAATGAATTACACCTTTAAAACCTAACAGACTTTATTTAGACATAAAATAGGCTAAATAGCACTCCTTAAGAAGCCCTAATCAACATACCACTCTGGAAACCTTCAACTGTCTACAAACTCCTTTCTCCTCCTCGGGCTGTACTACTCCAGCGCTAAATAGCAGGAGAAACTCTGAACCACATTGCTTTTGGAGGGAGACACTACATCTCCCCACCAGGCTCTGTGGTACATTTGTGTATAAATCAGACTCAGCAGCTAAACTTTCAAATTAACTCAAAATATACAGAATGCAAAATTAGTTCTGATTATTAACACTAAATGTGCTATAATAATTATAAGATAGGAAAAATACTTAAGCATGAACAATATAACATTACAATTATCACAAATCTTGCAGTATAAACATTAATTAATATAAAGTTCTTGATTTCAAGTAGCTCAAATTAATAAGATATTCATAAAGAATGGAAAAGAACAAATGAACTAACACAAATGCACATATAAAAATTCATTGGTTCTGTTTAGTATCTATATCAGTAAACTTATCACGACTAGTTTCTTTTTAAGATTTTGTCATTTGTAATGCCTTTTCTGATTTAGACAGTTAATTTTCTCTGATTGTAATTTCATTGTCTTTCCTTAATTGTTGATTTCTTTCTTAATAACATAATCAACGATATTTTGAGACAATTCAATGTCATTAATATACAAATCCTGGTGCAATAATGTTGATCAACGACTTTGCTCCATCAGGAACCATCAAGAATAATTCCTCAGCAACACTGAGAAGTTAACAAGTCTTTTTAATTTCCATTTATAGACTGTGGTTTATTCAAATTTCAGATACGAGCACAATAGAAATTTCTCTCACCTCAAAACAGGATTGATGTTTCTTTGGTGCAGTCCACTTCCGCATGATGTAGCACTAATCCATGAAGATATCAGAATATCACACTTAATCCATATCACAAGCTGAAGAATATGCTCACTTCTATTCACAACAATCTAACACTTATAAACTTTGTTTCCACCAGTCATTGCTCTCCGGCAGTGCGGAATACATGAACCATTTACTACACAATATTAAGCACAATAGGTTATTTTAATGTGTAATTACTCAATGGACTGTATTAAATATGTCATAGATTCACAGGACCCTGCTCGTGGTGCCTTCTGAAGCTCGTTTTATATAGCATGCACCAGCAGATCCCGCTAATCTCCTATTACAGTTAGAATCCACTGTTCAGTTCTTTATTTACAGGTGGCCTTGGTGATAGCACACATAAGCGTTAACAAGTTATAAAATTTTATATAAGTTATGTTTCATAGCTTCTTTATCATAAACCCCTTTAAACATAGAAATAACAACACAATGGTTTGCTCGTCTCATTTATTTTCCAAAGCCAACGTCTATAATTTCCTTTCTCTTATTCAAATATATCCTAAAAACATATGGCTCAATAGTATATTATGAATAAACTATTGATGTGAAATACAGTGGTCTTAATATCTTCTATTTATACTTGAGGAATAACGCCACTATATTGATAGGTTTTACTTCATATAAGTTAATATAACATTTCATAATATACTTAGCGTAAGCATTCTGTTTGATAGGGTGGTACTCCTTAAAGAAGCCGTGAATAAATCTATTGTGTTTTGTTTTGCGGTACAGTGTTGAGGTTCAGACTGCGGTAGCCTAGTGGTCGAGGTCGTTGACTAACGGCAGGCAGTTTTCGTTCAGTCGCAGGAGAGTCCTTGGCCGCCAAAGACCAGCCTTAGCCAGGGCTGATGTACGGTAAATCTGTTGGAGGAACAAAGTCATTAATGTGGATGTTAGGAGAGGGCCAGCTCAGTTGTCGTCCTCGTCACTTGAATGTGGTTCAAATTACAACAATAGCCTCGTGTTGCTTCTAGTGCAGCGTTAATAAAACGAACTAGGTGAGTTTACAATTAATTTGTAATTATCATTGAAATGGTGATCAGAATGATATGTTCTTTTAGGTATTTAAACTGAACGTCTTGATAAGCTCTCTTAGATATAATGTTGTAAATATGCAGTTAATATTTGAATTTTAAATTTTATGCTATAAATAAATTTAAACCCAGTTTGAAGATAAGTTTGGTCAAATAGATTGTATATTAAATTTAACTGACTATAAATATATGAAGATAATCAATAAAAATTTAGTTTTATGTGGTTATTTTGTCTTCTAAATTAAACCGTCGCGATAACTTTTAGGTTAGATATTAACGATGCAACTTAGATAAGCACAATTTACCGCCGTTGCAAAATGTCCCAAGGCTTTATTTTAAAATGGAGTTTAAATATCAATTTACAAATTCTCTATTTTCAATTATTGAATGAGATTAAAATATTCATGAGTATTTCTTACCATTAAATAATTTGCTTCACCGTCTCCTTGGAAATATATTGTTACAAGAAGAAAATGAAAATTATTTCACACAAAATTAATGCAATGACAGGATACTAGGTTTATAAAATATTAAATTATGCAATTAATTTTGTGTTTTACAGGTCTATTAAAATTTTTATTAAAAGAGTAAGCCGTCAAATTATTTCACCTAAATAAATGCATAAAAGTCAACACTTAATACATCAAGTTAGATTTTTGTAAACACCATCAGATCACTTTCAATCACTATATCGCACGGGCTTGCAAGTAAGAGTATAGTACATTGTATCATGAATAGCAAGGAAGGAAAATTTAAATAGCTATGAATTATAATATTATTTATATAAATTCACAGAGATTTTATAAGACAAGCATTTCTCTTGGAGACAACAGGGTGACAACAATTCCCTTGATTAACATATGATTGTAGTTTGTGGCTGTTACGACCCGGTGCAGATAGCGCTGATCGTCCTTATTCTTGTTTTAATTGTATTCATTTCTTCCTGTAGACATCACCTAGGGCACACGACGTACCAGCCGTCGCTCAAATAAACATTCATATTTTGTATACAGTCCATAGCTCTTTGTTTGAATAGATATAGTACAATAACTCAAAGTCTAATCAATTCATCTGTTTGTGGTCATACAGGCAGAACCATAAATTGATAACATGGCAAGCGCCAAAGGGCCATCGGAACTCCACCGTGTTGAGCAGAAGGAAAACATATTTGCTCGGTCAAATTACTCGGATTAAAACTCTTTAGAAGTGTGATTCTCCATTGAATCAAGTAAAAATAAACAAGTCTCGCTTACAGGTCAAGCGAGATCGACGTTTTACGAAACGAAAGTTACAACATTCTTTCGGATGAAGAACTCCTGATTTTGAAAACAGTTTGGATGGAACAAGACGCTGATAATTTGAAATTTGAGTCAATGCTTTGCCAGACTACATTTGAATACCTCTAAATTGTCTGTAACAATGCTACTAATTGTAACAATAAAACTACCTTCTAATGAATTTACCTGGATTTTCGGACAATGTATATTTGATTATTTGGCCCAAATCTCCACAGCAACATTAATTGATGATAATACTTGTTTATCAGTTCTCAAATTGTATTATTACAATCTGCCCTCAAGGCAATGCAGAAACAATTACAAACGAGTTATTGATTCATGCAGTATCTTTATTCGACATATGAAACGAGATATGAAAACAAAGATTAATCGTTAATAGCCACGTACTGAACTGTTGAATCCTAAAGAAAATAAAATTTGAATCTGCATTTCACCTTAAATTTAATTGGCTCCATTCAGAGTCATCTGAGCTTTAAAACAGGGTGGAATTAGAACCCATGGCGCTTTGTGTGAATCAATGCTAATTTTGTTATCACCCAACGTCTAGACGATGAGATCTCGTAAACAGTTTTGAAATGGAATTACATTTCAATGATTTGCCTAGACTGGATAGATTTTTAGACTTTTTAATTAAAGGCTTCAGAAAACATTGCAGAGAAATTCCTCTTTAGACAAGAGGTAAAAATCCTCTCAAATTCAAAACGTTTGATAAAAGTGATAAAAATTGCCCTCTATGTTTGAAAATGGAATACACTTGGTTACTGCAATCATAAAAATTTCATGATATGTCTATTCAAGATAGGAACAATCAGGTGAAATAAATCTGTGTTTTAATTGTCTCAGTCATCCTGTAATAAGAACTTCTGTTTAAAATTAGGTAAAAATGTAAGTGGTGCAATGCCAGCCATAATTCACTTCTTTGTGAAATACAAGTAAACCCCGTTTAGAATCTAACCCAACAGACAACCTTCTGTTCCTCCTGCAGAGTCCATCCTAGGATTGTTATGACCCAACTCCTGCGCCGATGAACGATTCTACAGTAGATTTTTCTTCAACCTTTACATCGTGTTTGTACAACAGTAAAGAACAAATCAGTGTGCTCACTCACCAGGGTCGAGTTCCAGTGGGAGGCTGGCACGTCTGTTGAATGCACTTGCTAGACAGCATTCAATGCTTATGTAGCATCAGAGCCATAGGAATGTTTAAGGATTGAAGAAAAATAAACGCGAAAATTGTGGGTGTGAACGGTGTTTGCACTGCTGTAAAGAAAGAGTGATCACTGGGAATTTCAAACGAAAGTGGATCGAAAACTTAACTTTCTCTTGGTACTTTGCAAATAACAGGATGTGTTCCTGCAGAACCGTTTGATATCACAAAATGGTACAAAAGTATAATTTATGCGAATACGGAATTTGTATTTAAGCAGTGAAGGCATTCTTCTTGGAGGGAAATGTTTATGAGTTATTAAAGGTGCGATAAAGTTATATGACGATCAAATATTGCAAGACTCTGTGTTCAGTTTATGTGTTACAGGTTCCATTCAAAACGAACAATCAAACCACTGTTGAGATTTTCACTCCAAGATCAAGGTTGATAACAGTATAACAAAATTTTGGGAACTAGAGTCATTAGGCATTACAGACAGACAACCGAACTGTGATCTAGACCAAACCATGCAATATTTTAAGACTCCCAATTCGTTTCAATGTGCCCGTTGTGAAGTTGGGTTTCCCTGGAAAAGGATAGAAGAATTACAGACGATTTTCCGTTGCAGAAAACGTGCACAAATCTTTAACAAGAAAGGATTCATTTCGTGACCCAACTCTGTTCCTCAATATTCTGAATTTGAAGAATATGGTCTGAGAATAATTAAGAAAGGTTCTACAAACTGAAGGTCAACTAATGGAAACAGTTTTTCTATTTACCGCACAAGCCTTTCGTCAGAAAGCAACTACAAAGATATAGTTTCGATGCAAGTTCCCATGAAGATGGACAATTAGCTCTTAATGACTGTATATGGCCAGGTGTGAATTTAAATCAAACATATTCCACATCCTGATCATTTCCTTCATGAACAAGATTTGTATTGTCACTGATATAGAACGTGCATTCTTACAACACAAATTTCATTGCGCGACGGGGACAGAGATACAGTTAGATTTCTGTTTCAGAACTAGTTCCAAATCAAATCAGGCCCTACAAGTTCAAGTTTACAATTTAAGCGTGTGATGTTTGGAGTGGTGTGAGTCCTTTCTTACTCTCACGCAACGATTAATCATATCAGAAATATCTTGAACGGTGTCAGCAGCAACTGAAATGCTCGACACTTGTCTCTACCCGTTGATGTAATTAGTGGTGCTGATGACAGAAGCTTTAAAATATCAAGGATGCTTTGATACCATCTTGAAGATGCTAGCATGAAATTCCACCCAAGTAGATTCAGTCAAGAGCCTTGTGAAGAGCATGGAATGCAGGCCTTGAGACATATCCCCTCATCCTCAGAAAACGATTCTGGGTCCAATCATCTGCTTTAGGATGCCATGGAATGTCATCATTATTTCACAATTGATGTAAAGAAAGGACTGCTAAGTGGATACATCAAAACCTGTCTACAAAGAATTTAGCTGCAATCAGCTGGTAAAATATACGATCAGTTGGATTTTTATCGCCTTACAATTAAGCTCAAATGCTTATTACAAGAACTTTGGCTAAGAAAAGTGGCCTGGGATGACTACCACCAGATATTTATGCAGCATGGTTTATTCATGGGTCAGAACTTCCTCTTTGTGGAACTGAGTTCCACACGGGCCAGTCGATTCAGTGCTAAAGATTCAGGTGAAGTCAATTATACCTTCTCCAGTGTAGCCAAAGAGCATACAGGAGCTGCCTGCAGAGTTAAGCACAAGGACAGAATCAGTGGTGATCTCACGTAACATCTAAAAATAAATGTTGCACCTCTGAAAAATTCATCACAGATTGAACTGATGGGTGCTCTGCTTGCTTAACAAGTGAAGTTAGAAAATAATAGATCGAAAATGTCAACTACAGTCTTTTTATGGGACGGACTCAGATCACTTTATATTGGATCAAAGGTCCCAGTCATAAATGAAACTAACTTTTGTGGCAGATAGGGTTCGGGAAATCCAATCCCTCACCGATCGAGTCGTGGTTCATTGTTCAGGCAGGACAGAGAGTCCTTGAATCTCCTTGCAAGAGGAATCAGTGTCTGAAGCTCTTTCAAAGAACTCCAAGTGGTGGAATGGACCCTCGTTTTCTAGGTCAAACCAACTTCCTGACCAATGGACTAGATGAAACTGATTCCAGAAAGATTGTATTCAGCAGAGGAAGTAGAAAGAACTCAAATCTGGAAACTGACATTTCCCTGACAATTACTTCATTCATAATGTCTCAAATAATTTCTTTACAGACATAATTAATATAAATATGTAAAATTAATTCCCAGTTATAAGTTTTATTTACAGGTTCATACATAACTGCAGAACAAGTGCAAAGATAAAGGACCCCACTTCACAAAGTGAGATTATGCTGAAAATTGGCTGATCCGCTCTGCCCATGAAAGGGTTCCCAAAGAAATGCGTAAATTGTTGTGGGTGAGCCAATTCCTACAAAGAAGCAAGTTAACTTCTCTTAATGTCTTTCTTGATGAAGTAACATTGTAGAGTTGGAGCGGACTTGCGAATTCAAGGGCCCAAGATGACTAAATTCCCAATGATTTTACTGAGTAAAACATATTTTAACTGATATTATATTGTAGTATACTCATAAAAATATTTGCATGCAGGACCCCACTCACTTTTATATCTTGTTCATCCCAGAAATTCTGGCCACTCAATGGCGAAATAATTGTCGTAGGAGTGACTTCGTAGATGTGTAATTTGCTTAAAAATGGCCTGTCACATCTATGATCAAATTATGGCTTCTAATCTGCAGAGATCGTGTAACTCCTTCTACCCTTTAATGTCACAGGCAGGTGATTTAAACCCCATTCCTTATAAAGTTTAAAATCAAAGAAAGGTGTACTAAATAAATTTGTATTGGTAATATACGTATGTTTTAGCCAAGGGCTCCTATACTGTTTGGTTACTGTGACCCCTGATCTCACATCCCAAACGTCATGGCATGAAGTTGGAAACTTTTTGGTAGGAGGGTGGGAGTGCACCAAAATCGTCACTGATAATAGATGCACTGCAGAGCCTTTGTTGAGCGCCGGTAAAGGTGTTCAAATAGTTAAATGTACAGTCAAACGATGGCTGATTGCAGGCCCCAGATCAACCAGGTGGGACTTTATCCCTGAGGTCCCAAGTTGTGGAGGACTGCTGGAAGCAGGAGTAAAATCCTTTAAATTCCATGAGTTGTGAAGGCACGTTTAACTCTTGAAGGTTCATTACCATGCTTGCGAAGATTAAACAGTGCCCCCTAAATTCAACCACTCACTCCTTTGACATCAAATTTCGATGATTTCGAAACTCTGACCCCTGCACTTCTTAGTTGGCGGACCCCTAACATCCATGGTTGAACCACAGTAACTAATATAAACTGAGAATAGGTTGTCTGATATGGGAAGGTAAAAGATTTATCAACACATTTTATAAACTTTGGAAGCAATGATTATCTAAATAATTTGCAAGAACGTTTACAAGTGGAGTTCAAAATAATGTTTCAGTCGGATCCTTAGTGTTAATAAAAACAGGAAATCTTCCCAGGCACAGTAGTGCTGGTAGAATAACAAGTATTTCCCGGCACAGATGTAGTAGGTCGAGTTGTGGCAGACCTGCAGATGCCAAGGCAGGCATATTGAGAACAATTAGAAACCTTTGCATATTACCTATATGGAAATTTTGTAATTAGTAGTGTGTTTTGTGTATAAATTCAGCTTTTAATCACATATTTAAGTGTTATTATAATGTATCGTGTGTTTTTGTATTTAAATTATTGTAACCATATTGTGTATTTATCTTGTGAAATTTCATTTTCAATGGCGGGACTGTTACGACCCGCGAGGTGCGGATGGCGCTAGTCCATATTCTTGTTTTTGTATTCATTCTTCCTGTAGACATCACCCTGGGGTACGACATTATACCGTCGCTCAAATAAACATTCATATTTTTGTATACAGTCCATATGCTGTTTGAATAGATAAGTTAATAACTCAAGTCTAATCAATTCATCCTGCATACAGTGGCGTAATGTCATTTCAAGCTGTACTCTTTAAATACAAGTGAATTCTCTACAAATAAAACTCATTGTTGTTTTCAGTAATACTTTAGTACTTTACTGCCTTTGTCCACTCAGTCATCTGCTTGTCAACATTTTTCCTTTGTCTCGCCCAGCACCATTAGGATGAACCATTGGATATTTATTGTTGTTATACTTAAATTGCGGATTCAATCAGGCCCAATTGCTAATAAGCCAAAACCTAGAAATGGTTACATGGCAATTGTTGGTGTGTATTTTAGAACGATAAAAATCGTGTAGCTCAATGATTCAGTTTGTGTGGTGGCTGACGATCTGCTTTTAGATTTTAACAGCTGCTTGTGTTTGCTGATATGTATGTTTGGAAGGGGCTGAATAACAGGGGTTTGTGTGGGTGGATGTTGTAAGATTTTCTAGCTAATTATCCAATTATTTATTGTATTTTCAAATGTACTCTAATCCCAGTTCCTCAGTTACTCAATAGATTATACAACAGGTCAGGGATGTGGTATATCTCATCCAGGCTCTCTATTTCAGAACAAAACTGAAGACAGTTTCGTTTCTTGCACTGCTCCTCCATTTTCACCTCCCCTCTGATCTTCCCCCCAATGAAATAAACTCCAAACGCCAGAGCGCGTTCTAACGCCCATCACTGATATGCGATACAATGCGGCCGCTATCTATCTTTCTCCGATGAAATGGTTCTCTTAATCGAAATAATCTGTGTATAGTAGTTTAGTAAATATTACTACTTCATCTCGTCTACTCCAAAATAAAAGTAGTGAAAGAGCTTTAAGCCTCTGTACCGAGTTGTTAAATATTACAAAGTCATTATAGAACTCTGGAATAGAATTACTCACTCAGACAAACCAGCCCTTTGCGTAAGTGTAGATTCGGGGTGTACAAGCTCATCATATCCATTCTACAAAATTTATGGGCCTTCGTCCTGTGATATATGCAAAATTTATGAGCGTTTGTCCCTGGATGTGTGCAAAATTTATTAGCGTTCGACTAGACATGCCAACAAAATTAAGGGGAGTTGATTACAAGAAGAAAAGAAAATTGGATGCTCGACCTAAGATCAACAAAATTTCCCAAATGTGAATGCCGACGATGTGATGTGTGTTTACATCTGCTGGACACACCGGGACAACAATTGACAATTTACGACTCAGCTGTATTCTACAATTTACAAATTCTTAAAGCAGGAAAATTATGTTTGAAATGTTAAAACTGTCTTATATTTACATGATGTAATGTTTGATTGTGGTTCAAAGGTGTAGTGAAATGATTTACGCCTTTTAAACTTAGCAAAACTTTATTTAAAGATTAAAATACGCTCGTAGCACTCCTAAGGAGGCCTAATCAACTGCTTCCCTGCTACTGAGACTTTCAACTGCCTCTACAAAAAAAACTCACTTTTTCTCCCTCCTCGAGGGCGGTACTGCCAGCGCCGCGTAGCGGAGGCTCTGAACCATTGCTCGGAGGGGTTGAAAAACTATATCTCCCCACCAAACTCTGACGTTACATTTGTTTACAAATTTAACTCAGCAGCTGAAACTCTTAAAATTAATAATCAAAATATTCATACAATGCAAAATTAGTTCACAATTATTAACACTAAATGCACTATAATAATTATAAGAAAAGAAGCAACACAAAAGCGCGAACACTATTACACATTACAAATCATCAAAAATCCTACACATTATAAAACATTAATTGATGTTAACTTCATGATTTTAAAATGAGTAAATGATTCAAATTAGTAAGAAATACTAAATGCAAAAGAATTGTAAGAACACATAAAATAGCACAGACATACATATAAAGAAATCAAAAATATATCCTTGCGTTCAGCAATAATTGATAACGTTCACACTAAGCGTGATAATGCATCTGCATGAGGCATTTTAGCTCCCGCATAATGTTTCCTAGTTAGGTTAAATCTTTGCAGGGAGAATGTCCATCTTTGCAGTCTAGACGATCAGGCTGATGTCTTCCTGAACCGACAACGTGTCCTAAAAAATTCACATGGAGTTTCACAAAATCACACTTCTTAAAATTTACAGTGAAGTTTAATTCTTCCAACTTCGATAAAATGATGTTTAAATGTTGTAAATGTTCACAACATTTTTCGAAAACATGGCGATCTCATCTTTATACGCACGGGCGAATTCTCTATAAGGAGCAAGTGCTTTATTCATTGCCCGTTGAAAAGTAGCAGATGCATTTTTCAGCCCAAAACTCATGACTTTAAATCTATACATTTAGCGACGAGTTTTGAAAGAAGTAAAATCTTTTCTTTCTTCCGACATCGGGATTGCCTAGTATCCCTTCAAAAGATCCAAAGTAGTTATTACGTTAGCTCTGCCAATCGACTGGATCAATTCTGTTGCGTCTTCTATAGGGAAATCATACGTCACCGTTGCACAGTTCAACGGCCTGCAATCGATGTACAATCTCATGGATCCATCTTTCTTATTCACACAGACTACCGGATATGCAATTTCAGCGTTGCTATCCTCGATTAATCCTAAATCCAATAATTCTTGAAAAAATTGATCTACTTTTCCCTTCAGTGCTTCAGGGATACTGTACATAAATGGTTTTTTTCGTTCGACATTTGGTTTTAAATTGATTTTATGAGCATCAACTTTAGCAATGTTTACATTGCCCGTAAACAGTTTTTGGTTCTCACTTAACAATTCTAGCAATTTAGTTTCTTCCTCATCTTCCAGATGGCTTACATCAATATGTTCCAATAACTCTTTCAGAACATATTGATGTAAGCCATCAACGGGCTCAGAGAAGTTGGAGTGGGAAGAACTTCACCAAAGCCTTCATCGTCTTCGAATATCACCCCGATTGCATTTACTCTTGAGTAATACCTCCTTATCTTATTCACATGATAATGCCGAATTTTTCCATCACTCAATTTCACTTTATAAGAGTGAGGAGGATTCAAACCAACTATTTTTCAAGGGCCGGTCCACTGCGCGTAGAGTTTGTCCCTTGAATCACGTATCAATAAGTGCACTTTTTCGCCCATCTCGTGGAACGAGCTTTGCGATTGAAATATATTGCATAAGCTTCTTGTCTTCCGGAGGCAATTAATGACGCCTGCTCATCAGCCATCTCTAAATTGATCTTTTGTTCTTGTAAGTAGTCAACCACGGATTTTTCTATGTTCAACGGAATGGCTATGTCACCACACCAGCTTGATTTTAATACACTCAGGGAACCTCTAGCTGTTCGTCCATACATCAACTTGAAAAGTGAAACTCCCGTTGTGCAGTTCGAGACTTCTCTGTATGCGAAAAGCAAGTACGGGATATATTTGTCCCAATTACTTGGATCAGTCCTAATCACGTAGTGGAATGAATTTTTTAATACTCTGTTGTATCTCTCTACGAGTTCATTCGACGCTGCGTATCCAGGAACAGAAAAACGTGGCATACAGCCTAATCCCTTCATGAATTCTTGAGTTAACTTTGAAGTGAAATTAGTACCCATGTCGCTAGCAATGACATTTGGAATTCCGTTCCTCATAAATATCTCCATTAAAGCGTCGCATGAAGCTTTGACAGACAACGATCGAAGAGGAATCGCTTCGGGCCACCTGGAATGCTGGTCTTTCATAACAAGACAGTATTTGCGTTTTCTGGCCGAAGGTGGGTCAATCTCGCCAATTATATCAACATTCACGACCTCGAAAGGTAAATCTAGTCTAAAAACAGGGGTATAGGTATTTTATCCGTAGCTTTCTCTTGGCTTCTTAATTGACAATTATTGCAAGATTTGCAATACTCTAAAATGTCCTTCTTCAAATCAGCCACCAGAAGTTAAAACGAATTCTTTCGCTGGTCTTTTTGAATCCCATATGACTTCAAAAACAGATTCCTGAGCCAATTTCAATACTTGAGGTCTTCTAAATTTAGGCAAACTTAGTTGAGCCACCTTTTCTCCATTTACTCTATCGTCGTTGAATAGTAGATAATCTCTCAAATAAAATTTTCCTTTTTTCAAAGTAAATTGTTTCCATACTGCTTTCAACGTATCACATTTTAACTGCTGATCTCTTAATAAAGCTCTTTCACTCACGCCATGTTGAATTTCATTTTCCTCCTGCGTGGGAAATAATATTTCCAAACATAAACATTCTTCATATTTAATATATGTTTTCCGCTTTCTGTCCTTCCTCTTCTAATGAAATCAGACTTTTGTCCGCCACAGCAATATCCATAAAACTCTGACGTTGATTAATCGCTTGTGGTTTCGTTTACATTCTCTTTCAACATTTGATATATATTTAATGGGATAATCGCTTGACCTTGGATTTAATCTGTGTTCGCTACTAATACTTGAATAGGTTTTGAAAATGCTTCGTTTTTCTTGTTCTTTATCCGTAACTGAACACTGGAAAGAGAAGCTTCTATTTTATCTTCGCGAATGCGCGTTTTAAAATTATTTCCCCTTCCTCATTCTTTTCATCCGAAATGAGATCCGAGTTCAACACAGTTATCATCGATCCGGAATCAATTAAAGCCGTTGCACTCTTTCCGTTGACAGCAACTTCAACAAATTGGAGATCAATCATTGCTAATTTTGGTTCGCTTGATTCTTTCTTATTTATGCTTTCCAAAAGGAACTCGGTTCGAATTTCTACGGTCACTGCTTGATCATCTTGCTTGTGTCTATCGATATAACCATTCACTCCCTTCGCTTTGTATCTTTTTGGACAGTTCTTCGCCAGGTGTTGTAATCCGCAAATATAACATTCTTTGGTTGATGATTTTATTTCTTCCTTCTTTGAAATTCTGGTATTTTCTCTTGAATGAGGTGAAATATATATCCGTACTGGTAAATTTTTCTGTTCTACCCATGGCGGACGTTTGATAAAAGCTGAATACTCTCTTTGGAAATTTTCTTTCGGTCTTCTGTTGACACTCGCTCTGACATTTTCATAATCGTCTAATTTTGAGACAATTTGATCCGGTTTTTTGAAATATGTCCATTCGTCAATAAAATGATCATACATTTCTGGCGGAGTTCTTCTTTTGATTTGGTCATTAATCATCAGGTCACACAAATCTTCAAAAGTGTTAACCTGAAAGCCTCGAACCTATTCGTGAAAATAGTTTGTCAGTTCGTATGCAAAATCACCCCAAAAGATATCTTTTTTTTTCTGATGCTTCACAAACATTTGTCTAAATTTCTCTAGTGTTAACTTATATCTTTTCAGGAGAATTTCTTTCACCTTATGGTTATCGTTCGTGATTTCTTGGTATTCACGTGCGATGATGTGTGCAACATCGTATGGCAATAATCCGATCAAATGAGAAGTCCAATTTTCCTTTTTGATTTCAACTCTTTTCGCTTGTCTCTCAAATAACACCAGATATAAGCTAATATCGTTGTTCTTCCGATCGAATTTTGGGAGAAAGTTTTGCAGCTCTACTTTCGATTTAAAAACGACTTCTGATTTAGTTGTTTCGCTTATTCTACTTCTTTCATTTTCTAAACGTAATTTCTGGACATGAAATTCCATTTCTTGCGTGCGTTTCCTTTCATCATCTTGTCTTTTCCTTTCATCTTCTTGTTCTTTTCTGTGTTTCATCTGCGTATCGAGCAATTCTCTGACAAACTCATCCTCATACCCTTCCAATTTGAAAATAGTATTCCTCAATGTCATTATATCTCTCTCATCTCTGAAACATTCTCGATACCCATTTCTCGAGCGACGTATTGAAAGTCCTCTTTTTTTTCCTTTCGCTAGGAAAGCCATTGCGATTCGCAAATCCACGGAATCAGAATTTTCACAAAATTCACTCAATTCCGAACTAACTCAAAACTCACTATATCCTGTCGACTGCGCCAGTGTAATGTTTGATTGTGGTTCGAAGATATAGTGAAATGAGTTACACCTTTTAAAACTTAACAAAACGTTATTTAGACATTGAAATACGCTCTTAGCACTCCTAAGGAGGCCTAATCAACTGCTCCCCTGCTACTGAGACTTTCAACTGACTCCACAAAACTCACTTTTTTCTCCCTCCTCGCGTGCGGTACAGCCAGCTCCGCGTAGCTCTGAACCATTGCTGGGAGGGGAACTCTACAGATATTCTTTAAATATTCCAATATTTTTATATAGAAAAATCTGAATATGGATGTGAAATATAATGAAACTGTGAATATAGTTAAATTAATATGATAAGATATTCCCACAGTAATGGGAAAATTTACGAGCGACTCGTGATGGAATCTTCTTTGGTATTTTTATGCACTTGTAAGGGTTTAAATTTTTGTTTCCTATGATATCATTGTGATCCATTTGTCTATCTTTGTTCATTTGATCGAGGCGTTCTTCTTTGCGCAGTACAACCTGTATATTATTTTGTACAATTTCACTTTTCCAAATCTGCAAAAGATTTCTTATCGCCTTAGATGATGTAATTAATTTCGTTTTGTAGTGATTCACTTGACTAAGATACAACATTATTTCATGAAAGGAATTAGTAAAAGAAGTGCTGATTATTCCGAGTTATACAAATGCCGAGCGCCGCCTTATATTAATGAGCAGAAAAATAATGTGCGTAATCCGAAATAGTCAATGTCATGATTTTTTGTTAATGATTTTGTTGATGAAAAATAGCTTAGGAAAAGCTATTTTTATCTTTAAAAATAGCTATGTTAATTCAAATAAGTAGTTAATTTGCTTATAGGAAAATATGGCATCATTGCGTGACATACTTATATCAGAAATAATACAAATTGTATGAAGGTACGATGAAAACTGCATGACCATGAATGGTTTATTTTTTGGACATTCTTATCTTCTGTTTAACTACAATTTCCTTTTCGCCAAAGAACAATCGTTAGTTTTATATTTGCATTCTTAAAAATTAGAGTGAATTTATGTATTGTAATATGTTCCAATGAATTTATAGTTCGAACATTATTATTTAAAGCATAACATAGTCATTTTATTTATTCGACATTCGGTGATACATCATACTATCCGCTTCCAATGTTTAAGCAGATTGCGTCAACAAATGAATTGTTCTGTATTAGATACAACAGTTTATGTATAAATTAACTTTAGCTCAATTCTTTTGCAAATTAATACTTTTTGCAAGGATAAAAAGTATTAGGGTACGTAACACTGAAAAATTAGAACACAAACTATCGGTATTAAAAGTGGATTCGTATTACATAATTATCCAATCCAAATGTAGTAACTGCTCTATATTTATGTGCATATTCGTTCCTGTAAATGTTTGTGAGATCTCCAGTCTGAAGTATATTTGGTACCAACTGTATAAAACCCCATACATAGCAATTGATGTCGATTTCTTTCATTCAAAATATAATTTTAATGGCTGGTAGTTAGGCAACCGGCCGGTAGTCTCTCTTCGTTTTTTTTTTTTGAAAAACAAATGTACCTCTTGTAAAATTGATTTTTATTTCCGACAAGAATACACTCGATAAATATATGATTAAGAGCGACTTAAGAATTACAGTGAATTTACTTTGTAGACCATTAAAACTCTAATTATGTTTTGTGAGATGTCATATTTGTCTTCTGTATCTGCTGATCGAGCTCAAAGAGAAGGAAATCTGATCCATTGAAGTTATTTTTTCATTTCGGGAAAAGCCGTATCCTGAAGTTAGCCGCAGTCTCCTTAATTCTACAATGACGGCCTAGGACTGGTCGAGAATTCCTGGTGTAATTTTTTACTTAAGATAGTGATTTTGTAACAAAGTCTTCAGAGGAAAAACTTATACTTCTGTCTCTATTTTGTGTAGAGAAATAATTAAGTCATTACAATACATCAGGATATCAATTAAGTTTTAACGTTACAGTAGGTTTTTACAGTAGCCGTGGTAACCTTGTGGCTAAGGCATCGGTCTCGCGACCGGCGGTTTCCGTTGAGTTATGGGTTCGAGTCTATGCCACAAAAGACCTGCCGTGTAGCCGGAGATGATACACATTAAATATGGGGGGCCCTCAAACTCCTCCCGTTGGCGTAGTGGGAAAGTTAGTAGAGGGGGTTTCATGTGAGCTTTTAGACGCTACCCGTATTACTTCAAACGGCCCTCTAAAGGAGCAGCCGTGTACATTCATGATAAAAGGTGCGCAGGCTGTCAGAGGGCAAGAGATTGCCCTAATGATTTTGATACTTCTTTTCATTGGGCTAACTGTGGTGGAGAGCATGCAGCGAATTGGCTGCAATGCCCCAGATTTCTAAGGGCAAAAATGCTCGCCCTAAAACTAATAGTCAAAATAAAAATAAATCACCCTCACTAAAAAGACACAAATGCAGACAAAAAACTTTTTGAAGAACCAGCGTCCTCTCGAAACTTATCGACAGGCATCTCCCCAAATAAAATGTTCCGTAATTGCAACCGGGTAAATCCGGGAGCAACCTACCACTGCAAATACTATTCCAAATGCTGCGGACCCTTCTAATTTTGAAATTTCTCCGCAATTTTCAGTTTCGTTCCTGAAATAGCAAGTGACACAAATGTTGACGAGTAATTATTTGCTCGAGCATTTAGGGAGTGTTTTCCCGTTCTCAGTCAAGTCACGGCGGCTGATGACAAGGCCTGTACCATTTTTGAGGCCTATGTATCTCTTAAACACGGGTGCGCATTTCACGCCTGACCCCAACATAAAAATTCAATAGTGACGTGCACGAAATTTCATTTGGTTTCTGGAACGAAAATGGTCTGCGTTCTAAATTTGCGAAATCAGAAACTTCGTCACAGTGTATCATCTTGATTTTTATTTTGGTTCAGGAAACTAAGCTCAACCCGAGGTAAAAATTCAAAATTGACAACTACCATCTTCACAAAGATGATATAATAACTTTAACTCCTCATATCGATGGAAACTCCGCTATGTACTGCAAACGTAATTATGAACACAGCAGAGTCATCTTACATAGGGTACAGTATATGAATGCAACCGCTATCGAATTAAATTTAATAATTATCTTCCCCTACCAGTAGTTAATGCTTATTCTCGTAGTACACCTTTAAATAATCGACGTATTCCGGTTTAGGATCATTTAAAAATTCCTAATTCTGGTCAAAACCCGATCATTTCTGGACACATGAATGCTTGTCATAAAGACTGGCATGATGTAAAATCCAACTCTTTCGGCCACAAACTGAAACAATTAATAAGTAGAACTCCAAATGTGAGGATTGTCACGCCGTACACCTCTACACATTTAAACTCCCTCTTTTGACCGGGAGCGAGGGATTATTGATCTTGCAATCTTAAAAAACATTCCATTTAATTATAACACATTCATAAATGATCTATGTTCTGGTTATTTTAAGTAATAATACTAACTCTGCTTTTATCGAAATTCCAGAGCAACTCTCTACCAATTGGAAGAATTTTAAATTTATTTTAAGTTCTAAGCCCCTTCCTATTCTTGAATCCACTAGCAATGCGGATATTGAAAATTCAATTAGCAAAATTGGAGATATTATGTCAAAGGCACTTGTGAGGGCCTCAAAATCAAAATTTAAAACACATCATACTCGAATCCTTTCGAAATCAGAATCAAAATTCTTCAAAAATATTATGCATGGAGCTTTTGGAAAAGAACACGAGATCCAGCAATCAAAATTGAACTCTGTTCACTCAGTAATGAGATTTTTAGAGAAATCAAACACTTCTTTAAAAAAATGGGAAAATCACATTGAAAGTCTTTCGCCTGAAACAAACACTCTTTATTGCATTTCATTTCTATTAGCATCTTTAAAAATCTCCCATTAACGTTTATTTTCTTTTAATGCTGCTTTTTAATTTCCTTATTCAGAACTGCTACTTTCCTAACCCTCGGAAAACTGCCGTGGTGGTTCCCATTCTAGAGCCGAATTCTGATCAAAGTTTTCAAAATTATCGCCCCATGTCTTTACTCAGTTCGCAGAGAAAAGCATACGAACGTGTTATTTTCAATCGCCTGAACCAGACCTGCTTAGCCAAGAATATTATTATTCCGGAGCAGCATGGCATTTTCATACAGTACTTTACAGTAACTCAGTTACTAAGAGTCACTGAAACGCTTCAATAAGGCTTTTCAAATAATCAAGCCAATGGGTATGATTTATAGATATTGCCAAAACTTTTGATAAAATTTGGCATGAGGGGTTCATTTTGAAGATGATGCGACTTGGAAATTTGGACCAATTAATTAACATTATTCACTCCTTCCTGGATTCTTGCTGTTTCTGGGTTCAAATCGATAATGTTTTCTCCTCCCCCAGATCATTTCTCAGTGGCGTTCCGCAAGGATCAATTTTTACGCAAAAAGTTTTTCCTTTTATTTAATCGACATTCCGTAGGCTTCAAACATCCATTTGTCTATGTACGCCAATGATACTGCCATTATGTCCTAAGACATCTGCAATCGGAACATTATTACCAGATTGCATAATTGCATCTCTCGATTACAGCTCTGGTTCATTGATTGGAAAATTAAAGTAAATGCATCAAAATACACTTGCCTCCTCTTTACAAAACAATGGTGTATTGGCAATGTGCTAACTGTTGCCATTTTCGACCAACCCGTCCCCTAGTTCACTCAATACAAGTAGATACAATTCAATACAAGTACTCAATATAATTGCGTTATTTTTAGACGTAAAAATAACTTTTGCCAATCATATCCGAGAAGTCCATAGAAAGGCTATCGGAATGAGCAGAACACTCACTCGCTTAATTTCTCGAAAGAGTAAACAGGCGATCAAGCACAAAATTCTGCTCTACAAGTCCATCTTGAGACAACTCATGTTGTATGCTTCACCCATCTAGGCATCGGCTACATATTCTCATCTGAAACGACTGCACTTCTTTCAAAGTATCCACCTTAGGAAAATGTGAAATGCTCCCTGGTTTGTAAGGACCGAAGGCCTGCACCAAGATCTTAAAATCGAAACAATTTTAGAATTCATTAAAAAACGATCAAATTCCGTTTTCAATAGGATCCCTCAAATACCTAATGATTTACTTCAAAATTTAAGTGCGCTAGATGCAACAATTGCATCATCGCTGAAAAGAACACGAGCCGCACTCGGCCATCAGTATCAGCATTTCCCAGTCCTAAAAAAACTGAGAAATCAGAGAAGTAATTTATAGGTAATATCCTAAGCATTTTTAATTTTTCAGGACTTCACTTCATTAATTGCGAGCACGAATAGCTCCGTTGTGTTTAGCGGAACAATATCGATAACTTTCCTAAGGTTTAAAATCTTTTTCACAAATGAATAGAAACCGTAGAAATAAATTTATAATCTGACTATTAGAGACAATTTCGACCATCATAGTCACAAGTGGCACTGCCAAAATCGTATAAAACTCCATTTCCAAACCTCTTTCTCCTCGCGCTTTAAAACATATCTCATTTTTGGCAATCGTTTCCTCTAAGTTGGCATCGACAACGATATTAATAACAATTTCATTAATTTCTAGCAATTTTATTTTTTTAAAAATTCATCTCTAAATCCCACGAACGACAGGTTTTTCGGAGTCGATTTTCGTCTCCGAACTGGTCCCGCACCTTTTACTCTCTTGATCAATGCGATCGTCGCTCTTTAGCTTACTTCTACAGCGTTCAATTGCAATTCAATCTCTTATCTATTAAACACCTTGAATATTTCAGCAATCTCTGCTCAAATCCCAGGCTTTCTATGCCTTGATCCTAACTTTGATTAACTTTTTAACAATTAAGAAAACTTAACTAATTATGCTCTTTTACTTTATTTTAGTTCATATGAGAGGGTAAATTAATCTAATTAATAGGAACCTCGTAATTTTTCGCCGTTTCCTTCAAGATAAAGGTGATGAGTGTTTTGGGTCTTTCGCATCACGTGAATTCCATAATGTCAATATTTTTCATTAGATTAAATTTCGTTTGTCTAGAAATACCAAACTTTCGGGCCTGCCGAAAGAATTCAGCTATGTTTTAAGAGACATCTTTGTCGGAATGTGAGAGATATCACGTAGGGAGGTGGTTGATTACATGCAACGAATATATTTTGATCTCCTTTCGCAATTTATACGTAATCCAACAAATTAATTTTTTTTCACTTAACGAACGTATCTGTAAATGAAAAAAAAATTGTAAAAACAATAACTTGGAGACATTCTTAATACTT